>OZ012738.1:620398187-620798187 GCA_963859935.3 Lathyrus sativus
CTTTGCCTTATCTTGGTGGAAATTGATTTATACCTTAAGATATAAATTGGAGAGTCTACTGATTGGTTTGTTAAGGGACTTAAAAGAAGAATCGGGTTCGACAACCTTACATCGTTTTGGAATGACCATTGGGTATGGGCTATTCCCCTTAGATAGAGGTTTAAAAATACTTCATCTCATTGATGGTTATCAGGGTAGAAAAGTCAATGAGGTAGCAGTGTTAGAGGATGGTTTGTTTAAGTGCAATTTTTAATGGAGGAAACCTTTCTTAATTTGAAAGCTCGTGTTAGTTGATCTGTTTTTACAAGTCCTTTAAGAGGTAACTCTAATGTAAGAGAGTGATTGTTGATTCGTGGAAGGCTGTTATAAATGGGGGTCTACTTAGTAGCTTCGACATATAACTCCCTTATCGAGGAAAAACTTGGTTTGTTCCTTCCTTTAATTTTGAGCTCCATGGTCTACTTAGTTGAGCTCCATCCAAAGTGTTAATTTTCTCTTGGCAACTACTTCTTAATAAGTCTCCCTCTAAAGAGATTTTGTTAAGTCACGAGATTGTTTTGGATCTAATTGGGGTTTGTAGTTGTTTTTGTGGGATGTTCGTAGAGTCGAGTCAACTTCTCACTTGTGTGTCACTTGTGAGTTCGTCTTGCATCTATGATATAAAATCTTTAGGTTAAGAATATCAAGATGATTTGACAATATACATGATGCTAATTGGTTGAAAATATAATACCGCATATATTTTTTTCTCTATTAAATTTTTATTTATTTCATTATAAAAAAATACTTTAATTTATTTCAAAGAATATTCAAGTCTTGTGGGTCATAGCTGACGCATAACCCTATATATTTATGTTTTTCCTCTCAACTCAACTATTCTCAATCGTATCTCAATTTTGTTATTCGGTTGATTAGGGTTTTTGTTGTTTCCCCACAAGTCTCTCGCAACCAGGGTTTTTCTCCCAATGGGAAGATATCGTAGCCGTAGCAGAAGCTACAGCCCTCGCCGCCGTAGCAGAACCCCACCTCGCGGTCGCAAGCGTTATGACGATGATCGCCATCCTGACACCAGGTCTCGCAGAGACCGTCGTTCTCCTCTCCCTTCTGGCTTACTCGTCCGTAATCTCCCCCTTGATGCTAGGTTTGTATGTTTTCCTCTATTCAGTTTCCAATTTCATTTTATTTATCAAAAGTTTCCAATCATTAAGTTCCAACACTGTACCCTACCTTATGTATTGAAATCACTAGAATGGTAATGCTATCTTCAATTGGATAGGGAAAACAATTTTTTGTTGCCAATACCTCAATGGGATGGCATTGGTTTACGTTTTTTTTCTCCTTTGTTATGCTATGTTCCTTTATTTCAATCGAATTTTGAACTGAAAAGGATATGAGGAAACAAAGTTTACCTTTTGATTTATATGATGCAGACCTGAAGATCTTAGGGGGCCATTTGAACGCTATGGTCCTGTGAAGGATGTTTACCTTCCTAGAAATTATTACACTGGGTATGTATGTTTTAAGTTTTGTTGCTTTCAATAAGATAGTATGGAATTGTGGGAAATTGATAGGGACTTGTGGACTTGGTGTTAAAGTCCCACATCAGTGTATGCTTCGGTGAAGCATTAGGTTTAGGTTGGAACCCTCTCTTGAAAGCTACTTAAATACTTCACTGAGCATTACATGCTTCTCAATGTGAGACTTAGCACTGCCTAATGCCTAAGTCGTTATCGGTATTGTGACTAGAGCCTTTGTTTTAGGTTGTGATTTGGTTGATTTCATAGTGGTTTTTTTTGAATTGCTTTTGTAGTGAACCTCGTGGTTTTGGATTTGTGAAATATCGATATGGTGAAGATGCAGCAGAGGCAAAGCAGCATCTGAATCACAGTGTCATTGGTGGACGTGAAATAAGAATTGTGTTTGCTGAGGAAAATAGAAAAACCCCTCAAGAAATGCGTGTCACTTCTCATGGAAGGTGTGATTACAGTTATATGTGTTAGTAAATTTTTAATTTTGCACTTATGGGATTTCCCATTTCATTCTTATCAATTTTTTTTTAAATTTATTTTTATTTCTTTATTTTTTTATTTTATTAATAGTAGCCGAAATGGAGGTGGTAGCAGAAGGAGAGCTCGGTCAAGATCTCCACGGCGTCGTTATCGATGTCAGTGTACATATTCACCTCAGCTTCAAAATTGTACTTTAAATACGTTAACATTGTACTTATGCTTTATTTGGAAGCCAATCCATTTATTCATGTTGTTATATCTGCATTTTTGCAGCCTACTCTAGGTCTCCATCACCTGCCAGGGGCACTTCAAGGTTTGATTTTTACGCTTTAATGATTTATTTTTCCTTGTGCATATTAGAATATTTTGTTAAACATATTATGAAATTTATTTATTATTTGTTAATGTTATACATAATGTTTTAGGCAACTGGCTACATTTGATTGCATTTAGGTTCTGAAACATTATTTGTAATTGAAGTTTAGAAAGTAATTGCATTTCATAAGTTGGAAATGGGCTTATTTTAGCTGTAAAATGTCATGTGTAGAATACTTGGTAGTTAAGGATGTTTGATACTTGGTTGGAAATCATTATAAACAAAGTTGATCAGCAGAGCCACAGGCGGTGAAAGGAATTTCTCTCAGTTTTTTTTCTGTCATGTTATTTTGTTACTTTCGTATTAGTCCGTCCTCTGGTAAATTTCTCTATTAGAGCACTTGTTTGCTGTTAGGCTTGGTTAACTAAGATGACTGTTCATGCACTTCTGTTTGGACTATGTTTATTCTGGTGGGTGATTGAAGTGGAAAGAGCTGGTTCTTAAAATGAATATTATATGTGATATGTGATGGATGTACTATTCCTTTGCTCATCAAGAGTATAATTAGCAAGGTTTACTTCTAACAGTTAGAGTGTCTTCCAATCCTATGACCCTAACAAGACTCCTATAATATGTTTAAGTGAATTGAATGATATCTGCTTATGGTCTTCTTTATGCAGATAATAATGTGAATTGAAGAGTTTAAAGATTGGTTAATAAAGATTAACGAGTAAAGTGGCTTAAAGTGATGTGGTACTTGCTTACGTATCTTTCAAAGTCCCTCCATAAGAAATATCCATACCAAACTTGCCTTATTCTGCCAGTTGTGCGGCTGGTATTTTGTTTGTTGCTTTCGATTGGTCCAAATAAGTACTTCTTTTGATTCCCTTACCGATTTTCTGTAAAGAAGATTCTGTTTAGTTTGATATATTGTTTTTCATATACTATCCAGTTTAAAAAGAATATAAAGCTTATAGTTGGCCAAAGAAAATCATGCTCAAAGAATGGAAGCCAAAGTATTTACGTGTAGAGATATGATGTGCAAGAAAGATAATTGTCATTTTTAAATAGTTGAGACAAAGAGAGCTATGAAGTTACCAGATGCTGATCTTGCAGTACATCATTCATAGCTGTCAATGTTTGGATCCAAGTGTCATGTAGTTGTCCAGAAACTTTGGAAAGGTACAGGTAAAGGTCACATTTTGGCTAATTAGATTCTTAAGAGGAAGTAAGTGTTAGTTCTCATAAGAAACAAAAAATGGTTTGGGTGACTGCCAATTATAAGTGTAATTTATTTTTACTTTAACAAAATGTTATCTTATGTTAGTTGAGGGAGTTGAACTCATAACCTATTTATGTGTTTAGTTTGTTGTAGTTGCATATATTCTGATCTTGATTTATTGGATGTATGTGGTCGGTGTTCTCTATATACCTATGTTATGCGTAGGTATGCATTTTATTGATTTAGCCTTTTCATTATCTTGATTGTATGACTAAGTTGTCTAGCTGTTATGTCGATTTAGGGATGACAGAGGTAGGGATGATTATTCTCCAGGGCGATCACGATCTTATTCTAGGTCTGTTTCTCCCGATGGTCGGAAGGAAGACAAAAGGTCCCCTCGTGCCTCCCCTGGTGGTAGGAAGGATGGTAGGAGGTCTTCTCGGGCCTCTCCGTATGGTGGGAAGGATGACAGGAGGTCACCTCGCGCCTCTCCCGGTGTTGGAAAGGATGACAGGAGGTCCCCTCGTGCCTCTCCAGGTGGTGGGAAGGACGACAGGATGTCCCCTCATGCCAGGGAGAATGGTCGAAGTCCAAATGTTAAGAAAGATCAGGCACCTAACAGATCTGAGAGCCCCAGGGACAAAGATCACAGTCCTTCAAGGTCTCGCTCTCGGTCATACAGGTATGAAGTTTCGGATCTTTTTAATCGTATTGTATCATTGTACCCAAGTTATTTCTATTCTAATATGATCCCTAATGTGCCTGCATAATTAAGGACTTTTCAATGGCATTTTAATTTTACAGCCATGAACATTTCAGTGGTGTGCATGACCCTGCGTTGTTTAATTGAGTTTCAAAAAATTGTTTTTAAAAACTGGCATTGTTATTTATATTTCTAGGGCTGAATACTCTGTTCTAATTGTTTGCTAACTTCTAGTCTTACTTTATTCCTAATCACGTCTTCTGTCAGTCTTGTTGTAAATTGTTCCATTAGTATATTTTCTACACAAGTGACGATATAGTGAAGCTGATGGTTGAAATTTTATTATTGCATTGAGCACAATCTGCATGTTTCACCATATCTCTGACATTGAAAGGGATTTGCATTTTCAACTTAGTATTGAATTGAAATTAGATAATCGGTGGTTGATTATTTCTTTTATCTTTATGCAGTCCACGCTGATTTTCCACCAAGCATGTGAAGTACTGGAGATAAAGTTCGTCGGTTTGAAAGACACTGATGCATCTGTTATGTTTATTTTAGACTGTTGAAAACAATTCCAATGGATAATAGTTTTTGACTTGGTCTGCTATTTTAGTAGATACTGTTGAATACTGGTTTTTTGTTAATGAAGTTGGAACTTGTTTTTTTAGTAGCTATCTTTATCCTTGGAGTTTGGAGTGCACCCATTTTTTAGTTTCACTTTTTATTCTATAGCAGATTCCCTACTATGGATAATTAGCTAGGGTTGATGTTTTAATAATTTTTTGCAGTATTCCCTAAAACATAGTTTTCACTTGCAACTAACTAGCCACCAAGGTTTGTTTCTCGGATTTGGGTTGTCTGATTTTATTGCGCCAACTTCACCTTGACTTTCAGCTGTTCTAAAGCATTAGATCAATCTTACACTTTACACGCTGCCACGTGTCATAAGTTTTCCAAAAGAAAGCAAAACAAAACAAAAAATGCTTTCATCGTCGCTACTGCATAGCCTTGTCATTTTAATTGCCAATTCAACCACACGTCATCTTCAACACCACCTTCATTTCTCTAAATTTTATCATCATGATTGTTTTACTTAAATCTTTTTTCTTTTAACAATTCTAGATTTAATATCTTTTTTAAGTTCTGTATTATAATTTTGAAGTCTATTTTTCTCTTTTAATTTTAAAAAGGTTTATGTTGATTTTTTAATTCTTCAAAATGTTCTATATTAGAAGAAAAAAAATACTAATATGAAACGTTTTCAAAATTAAGAGATCAATATAAATTATTTTTAAATTAATAGATTAAAATTAACCCGAGATTAGAATAAAATAAAAAAGATGTTAAACCTTAATTTTATAATGTGGTGGTGCCTTTGGAATGTTTCTTTTTCTGATCAATTCATTCATCTTAAAGTTGTTTGAAAATGGGTACTGCCTTGGTTCTTGACATTTGTGTATGGTAGTCACATTATATGAAGCGTAATGCTTTGCGGGAGGTATCTGAAAGAGTTGGCTGAGGATGTTCATGGTTTTTGGGTGTGTATTTTAAAACAATCCGTGCTCATGAGAAATTTGGTGGGATTGGTTCTCCCCCGTACCAAAGTATTAATGTTCTTTTCTTGATAAGGTTCAAGCTTGTAATTTGATTGACATTGAATTTTAAGGTAATCATTTCACTTGGCATTATTGTTAGGAATGGCAATTTGACTCATCTTTAATGGGTATTTACAAACTTATCTACAACAGGTATAATAAAAATAAGAATTTTTTATCCCACCCCTTGGCCTTCTTAGGCATAATGGACGCTCTGCCTAAAATAATTCTCTGATTTCAAAGAAGTATTTCTAGATGCATTTTTTTCCAACTTTTTTTTAATTAATTTCGTAGATATATCTACGGAATACTTCTGTATGCGTATTTACAGAAGAAAATCAGAAACAGAATAGCAGAAAATCAACATTGCAATGATAAAATCAACATTCATAAAATAAAATCGGTGTTACATTGATAATTTCGACAAGAATTTAAATACTACATTTCAATAGTCCAGTGGACGCTTGCACATCTCTAAGATGTCATCGACCGTTCTTCAGACCGTCGCCTCCAACTCGAGTGAAATTTTCTATTCGAAACTGAACTACGTTCGCCACATCAACCTTAACATCGTCTTGATTCTTGAGCTTAAACTTGTTGTAAACAACGTTCCCTTCGTTGTCAACTGAAGGTGAACGATACTCAAGCTTCACAACCTCTCGTTTGTCATTGTAAGGTAGGCGATCTCGTATATGATATCGGCGAGTGGGGTGAGATCCATGAGCTTGAACGTCCTCTCGGGTGTTTTGCCGTTGAAAAAGGAAACATTTGCGACATACCAACATATCTTGATTTCACACAATTAATACATTTTTGTATTTGTGTGAAATATAACAAATGAAATTCCAAATTTATAGAAAACCTTGGTGAATATAGACCAATCATTTTCTGTCAAATTTTTTTTCGGAGCTATATCCACTGAACGACCCCATAATTATTGGCTCCGGAGTGTATATTCGGAACTTTCCCTGAATTCAAAATGAATCAAAACAAGTGTCGCTGACTAAATCTATTGGTGGTACCTCTTTTGATTTTTCCGCATTCGATTCCTTTTTAATGTTGTTCAATCTTTCGAATTCGTGCATCCTTTCAACAAAACGATCTGGCCACGTCTCGACATTTGCGGTTGAATGAGTCGTCCATTCCGGTGATGTAGGTAGTATGGGGCATCCCGGTTTTAAGTAAACTTGTATAAAATGTCTTGATTTTGCAAGCCATCCAATACACATGATGCGATCATTTGGATTTTGAGGTGGTGCAGTGCGGAGTGGAAAAAAGTTTCCGAAAACCCGTATCGCGTCAAGTCAATGCACATTCTATCATATGCACATGCAATAAGATGACCCATATCATGGAAGGTCATCCATTTCGACACTGGTGTCGGACCACTCAAGCAAGGAACAAGAGATTCATAAACCGCATCAAAATTTTCTTTCTTTCCATACAACCGCATGTACGATTCTTTATGCGTCTTCAACTCTTGGATTAGTTAATGGAAAACAAGCGCATGACTATCCTCTCCTTTACCAAGCAAAGTCGAAACGACTCGGTAACCATAATTACCATGCCCTTCAACAGTGACGATACATTCGATGTATTTGTGTATAAAAACCGACATCTCGTCGATGAATGAAATTTTTGGTAGAATCGGGGTCGGAGGCGGTTTGCTTATGCGGCCTCTTTTCATGACACTTTTTTGAGATTTAGGAGTCAGTGAGTCAGGATAAAGTTTGTCAACGTGCTCACAATAAGGAGACCGTGTAGTTGAGTTGTCATTCGGTGTAGGCTTCATTTTCTTCGAAACACCTTTTGTCATTGGCCTTTGAGAATCTCTCTTGTGGAGTTTCATGTTGTCATCGGCCTTTGAGAACCTCTCTTGTATCGCTTCTCATTCGGTCAAAATAGAGATATTCGGTTTACCTTCTTCCATGCAACCATCATCATCAAAACTAAGTCTTTTCCAATGAGGGCAAACTTCTTCCATTCTTATTGGCTCACCTAGTTTCAACTTTTTAGCAATAACACAAGCACACGGAAGACCATAAGTTTTCACAATAGTTCAACCACACTTTGTGCTATGGAAACCTACAGTTTCAGCTTGTTTGGCCTCGTGAAAAATATAGTTCAACCCCGGTCGAGACATATTGCCGATCAATTGAGAATAAAGAATTTTGTCTTTAAATCGATGTTCTAATACCATTATACTCCGACCAAATGTTGTTTGTATCTCATTATGTTGGTTTTAAATCATGAGATTTACGAAGTTCTAATCTTGACACAAATCCCCCTTTCTATTACCCAACCAATTTTTCAAACTAGCATGGGCCGACTCAACTCTATTGGTGGTTGTATTTCCAAGGTGTCGAACATTATCAGTTCACGCACAGACTATCTTCTCCTTCACCTGATCAAAAATAGTGCTTTCAACGTGTTTAAATAAAACAAGATACTTTTCACACACTTTCTAGAATTGAATGACAGAATCGACATATAATTCTTTTGTGGAAGAATTTAGTATACGATTCCATGCATCCATTATTTGTTCAACAATCACACCGACCTTCACCAATTTTTCACCTTCGGACTCTACTTGTTTCGTATCCACCACAGGTTTAACCCGACTTCTCACATTCTTTGTTATGTGATATCGACAAAGTAATGCATTAGAAGAAGGAAATACCTTTGCAACCATATTCGTTAACGCGATATCGCGGTCAGTAACAATCGCTTTAGGCATATCAACTTGGTCCTTCAAAAGTGACCGACACACCTCTAATGCCCATGTAAAATCGTCCTTTTTTTCACACTCCAGAAAAGAAAAACCAACGGCATATGTCTTTTCGGTAGACGTAACACCAACCATCTCAAATAAAGGAAGTCTATACTTATTGGTCTTGTAGGTAGAATCAAGAATGAGCATTGTTGATAACATATTGAACAACTTTATCGAATCCGGATGAGTCCAAAAAATATCTCAGACCATAACTCCATCGTCGCAAGTTTTGTATCGGGACACGTAACTGTTATCATCCAACAATTTCAACAGTTGTTGCATCTCACTTCTATCTCCCCTATCGCCTTGTTGGTGCGGTACTAAATGTTATACACTTGCCTTATATTTGATATATTGTCAGGTTCCTTCCGTTTTAATGTGGAAAGTATATTTTTTGGTTGGACAAGATTCAAGGTTATGTCACTAATACATGTCTTCTCTTCCGGCTTGAGCCGACATACACTAGGATGTCCTTGTAACTTTAAGCATAATTCATGGTTATGCAAACCACAAATAACACTAAATTTGCACCTTTTGGTCCTCAACATGTAACCATAAATCTTAAAAGGGCATTCACATTTTCTACTACCGGTGTCGTCTCTTTTAAACTTCCGTAGAGGAGTCTGATATTTCTCGCTTCTTTCGCACAACAAAGTTACAAAAGTGTTTCTTCTTTCTGAACCAATATCAGATCTTCCTATAACCACACCAAAACCAAGTCTAGTTGCCGACCTACGAATCCATGTGAGCATTCTATCACGATCATCAAACTCTTGCTTGTTATTAAAGTCAACGGCGACATCTACCAACTTTACGACAACCCTTTGAACATTCAGAGAAACATCATTTGTAGAAACTAGTTCTTTTGAGATATTATCGGGGCAAACCATATCTATTTTTAAACAATAAGAAAAATAAACAAAAATTATAAATCTGCTGTAAAAAAAAGGTCACAGTCACGTTACAGAGATGTACATCCGGAAGTGTTCATCTTCAACATGTTCCGGAGGTACAGCTCCGGAAGCAACGTTACTTTTTTTCCAAAAGTTTGATGACTAATGTGAGCAATATAGTGGGGAAAATGCAATATTTACCTGAAATTCGATCTTTTCTTGCTCACTTTGACTTGTTGCACGAAAAAGTTGGAGTTTTGGAGTGAAAAATGATATTGAGAATGTAGGGTTTTTTTAGGTTGGTGAAGGTGAGTGTGGAAGAAGAAATCACAACAATGGGGGGAGTAATCATGCAGGTTTCAAATATAGCAGAAACTCTAGGAGCTGTATCTACGAAACAATCTGGCGCTTAGACGTTCCGGAGGTACATCTACGGAAGTTTCCTTGAACTGAGTTATTTTGAAGTTTTTCCCAGCGTTTACCAGTTTAAAATTATTCCATAGATGTAGCTCCAGAATAAACCAAATTTTGACAAAAAAAAATGTGCGTCCGGATATTTATCTTCGAAAACAGGGGCATAAAAGGAAATTCGCTAGGTGCCTAAGAGTATCAAGGAGTGGATTAAGAAATTCTCATAAAAATCCATAAAAATGGATATGGACATGAGCTCGAATAATTACCCATAAAAATAAGCGGGTATGAGTGCGAGTATGAGGTACCTTGATACTCATCCCGCCCTATACCCGCACAATCTATACTTATGTGTTTTTGTTTATATTTATATTTTTTTAATTTATATTATTATATAAAAATGTATGTCTATCAATTATAAAATGTATATCAATGTTAAACCATTACATATTAATATAAATATTCATTTATTTCAACAATAAATCGTTTGGAAACTTTTTAATATTTTTAAAAATTTAAAATGATGTGTTATTTTATAATTGATATATTTATTTTAAAAAGGAACGCAAGTCATGAATACGGGTATGGGTACTTACATACTCATAGGACATGGGTACAGGTGCTACCTTTGGCACCCAAGCGAGTATTGACTCGGGCACCAGAATTTTTTCAAATCGCAGGTATGGGGATGAGTACTATAATATCCTGTCAAAACGTTGTCCATTGTCATCCCTAATCACGGTCGACTAAAAGAGAGTTTGAATCAAATGCTAATAAACATGGATCGGAGGAGTCCCTAAAAATGGGGGTTTGGTCTTCCTATCCTTAGTGGTGAAAAGCCACATTAAAAAAATCCAAAAATGTTTCACAAATGAACTACTTTCATTTTGTCAAAAAATTATACAGAAGTTAACTTCAGTATTGATGGAAGGGTGAGTCCGTAAATTAAATTCTAGACTAATCTTTGGACATATTTTGAACTCATAATAGTGTGAAAACTCAGTGTATATTATAGAAGTTAAGTTTCATATTAACCCCAAGGACAATAAATCTTCGTCCTGAACTGTATTTTTGTTATAAATTTCATATAGTTTAATAAATCTTATATTTAAGCCATTTATACAAAGTATACATAATTATTATTCAATTAAACCATGCACTTATGTAATTCAATTAATATATTACATATTAAGTCAAAATGCAAATCATACATTGTTCACAAAATACAAACCAAAATACTGTTGGAACAAGTTTGCTTCTGCAACTATCTTAGAGTTTTGATAATAACAAAGCTTAGTATGTATATAGAACAATTTTATACTCTAATCATTTTTTTAAATGTGTAGATCATAGAACACAAATTCTGACTCTAAAGAAGTCAACTATGAGCAAACAAACTCTGAAGAAGTAAAGTACGAGCAAGCTAGGGAGATTTTGAACTAAAGATGCACTTTGAATCAAAGGCGTGTTTAAATGAAAGTCAAGCTTCTGGATTACCAAGTCAACATGTATGTGACTACACTTCCTTGATGTTGGTGAGGCTTCTCATATTGATAAAAGCTTGACATTTATCTAGATTGGACTCAATGTCTCTCTTTGTCAACATGTACCCTAGGAACTTCCTGACTTGAACCTATAAAGAATACTTGGCAGAATTCTAGCACATGTTATACTTTCTGGATGATTGCGGGACATCATCTAAATTCTCAGTATGGATGCCCATCATTAGTTTTCACTATTATATCATCAAAATAGAACTCTAGATTTCATCCTATCTAGTAGGAGAACGCAACGTCCATGAGTCGCTAGTAGGTGGCGCCAACATTCTTGAGGCCAAAGGACATTACATTGTAGTATTAGTTGTCATGATACAAAATGAAAGCCATTTTGGCGATGTCTATGAGATCTATTCAAATCTGGATGTACCCTGAGTAGGCATCTATAGAACTCATTGTGCAATAGCTTGATGACCCATCAATTAGGAGATCAATGTCTGACAAAGGATACAGGTTCTTAGGGAAGGTGGTATTTAGGTCAGTGAAGTACATACACATGCGCTACTTGTTCGCTTATTTCGTTACCAACACCATATTGGCTAACAAGGTAGGGTATTTTGTTTCCATGATAAACCCGACGCTAGATAGCTTGCCCTACTTCCTCGTTAATGGAGGCCATCTTCTCTTCGCCAAGTCCCCGCTTCCTCTGTACCACTAGCTTGGCAGAAGAGTCGACAGTAAGGCAATGACGCACCACAATAATGTTGATCCCTGGCATGTCAGAGGGAGCCCAGGTGAACAAATTGACGTTTCTAATGAGTTGGTTGATTAGCTTTGCTTTTACTTCCTCGACAAGAGAATTGACTATCTTCATCACTTAATGGGATGAGGAGTCTATCATGGCTTCCTTCAAGTCCTCAATGGGCACGAGTATCTCGTTGTCAGCACCCAACCTAGGATCCTTACAACGCCTTGTTTTATTTTAAACTATTTTTCGTAATTTAATTACGTGAAGTTGTGTGTATGTTTGTGATTATGTGTGTTTTATTGTGTTTGGGGATGCCCTTGATGTGAGGTAGTAACCTTAAGAGTAGACCTTGAGAGTGGATGAGTGTGTGAGCATTTGAATAAAGATTGATGGTGTGAGAAGTAAAACTAAATATAATATATTAGTGATAATTAGTTAATTGTTTAATATTAGATGAATACTAATTTAATTAAATAATTGCTGAGAATTATTATTATTATTATTTTAATTAAATGGGATCAATAATAATAATAATAATAATAATAATAATAATAATAATAATAATAATAATAATAATAATAATAATAATAGAATGAAACAAAAGAAAATGAGATATTAAGTGTGTAGAGAATTGAAGGGCATAATTTTAATTGCATGAGGATGAGTGAGGGTAAAAGAGGAAAACCATAGTTGAGGGAGTTTATAAAGGAATTGGAAAAGATTGGAATCAGTTTTTTATCGTACATGAATTTTGAACTAAAAGTGAAAGACGATAGGGCAAGGAAGAGGAAGAACTCCATTAGATAAGGGGAAAATCTCATCAATCCAAGGTAAGGGTGGGGTTCTGGTCTTGTAAAGGTTAGTATGTTGAATGATGGGTAAAAGTTAGGTTTTGTCTTATGGGTGAAATGTTGTTCTATTTTATGATTGTTATGAACAATTGATAAATAATGAAATTTTTAGTTTATTTGTGATAAATGATGTTTTATTAACTAATATGTGATGGGTTCCTTATCTATAGGTGTGTGTGGTGTTTCTGTTTTAGAAATTATTGAAAGTTCCTCAATTATTGAGTTTTGAAATTTCGAGTCAGAAGTATGAAATTGATGATGATATGTTGTTAATCCACGAGTAGAACATAGTATAATTGAGTTTTAGGATATTATTTTGGTATAAAATTGGGTCTATGATGATGGGGTTTAGTGGCATAGGCTCTGGTATGAAAATCTGGTGTGAAATAGCTTTTTAAAAAAAAGTGATTTTTGGAGTTCGGAACAGCGTGCGTCGACCTGATGCTACCTGAATGTAATATTATGGAAATTTGAACAATATGCATCGACACACAGGTCTTATATCGACCTATGTACCCTGCGCGCCGACTCATAGGCAGAAAAACGCCAGAAACGGTTTCAATCATAACTTTTTAACCGTTAATCCAAATGACGAACCGTTCAAAAGCTAATGATCAGAACTTTAACATGGTATAATTAGATGAGCCATTTTTCTAAGATTTTTAGTTTTAATATGTTGAATATTACTACTATTACTTGTTGTGCATGTAAAGAAATCCGGTTGTAACAGGCGAAACTTGAATGTTGTTCTGAAGAGGTTGTTGTGGTGTTATTGGTGTAAAATGAGTATGGTTGATGATGCTATTGTGATTTCATAATATATACATGTATGTCTATACTATATGAAATACATTTTTATGTTTGTTGGCTAATTTGGGCGGTGTGCAATAACCATGGTGGTGGGTTATCATACAAGATAATTTGTTGTTGTTATTGTATGCATTAATAATCACATTGCATACATTTGTGGACAAATGGTACGTTGTTGTTGATCCTGAAATCCCATAGTATAGATTGGGCCGGTAGCTGATTCGGAGGTGATGGATCAGTTAGTAGTTTTGATCCTAGGAGGTGGGGATCAGAACGGTGAACCTGAGTTTCACAAAAAATTGGTACCACATGCATAAGCATTGAGTCAGGCGTGAGTCTCATTGATTAGATATTATATGTTGCTATGTTCCCAAATGTGTGGTGTTGTGTGATTAATTAGTTTGTTATCATGTGATTTTCTATTGGTTGGTGAAAAACTAGTGATGATATGGATGGTTGATTTATGTGAGATATGTAGTTGAATTGTGGTTGCGTTAATCTGATGTTCACCGTTTAACATGCTTTCCTTTATATTATCATGATATATCACCCCTTCTGTTTGAATACTGCCTCCATATGGGCAATGTTCAGATACTCCGCAGTAGGACTCAGGTGTGAGTTGAAGATGGAGTCTTCTTATCTCTGCTCTACAGTTGGTGTCTGATCTGATTATAACACTGGGGAGTCGTGGGAACGTTTTTATGATTTATATTTTCTTTGAAATTGTGCACATCTCCTTTATCTTGTTTAATTACTGTTTGATAGATTATGTGATGCCACGTTGACTTTTACATGCCATGAAATAATAAATGAATTTATGATTCCGCTGCGAATAAAATCATGTTCAGGTTTTGTATGTTGGTCGTAACATCCTAAGTTTCGTGTGTTTCTTTAATTACTCTGATGTTTTATTTAAGAATATTACGAGGGTTTATTTAGGGTGTGACAATCCTAACCATCAATGTCTACATCTAGGGCTTCAGGGAGGGGGCACCCACAGGGGCAAAATATTTCCTTCCCATCTCTAGGCTGCTCTGGTAACACTCTTGAGCACTTTTCCAATCTCCTTGAATTATCCCAACTTTCCTTTTAGGGTAGCAGGTATTTCAGAACCAGATATCGGGTGGAAATAACCATTTATAACGCATTGATGGCGAGTCAGACTAAGATTATGTTGTAGGGTGATAGGGCGTCTAGTATGAGACAATTGATTTTGATTCCCTTAGCTTTTGTACCCTAACCGTAGATTATTTTTAGGGTTACGTGTCCCTTCACTTGTATTTGTTTAATTTGCATTCCTATTAACGAACTCTATAAGGTTTGAATGTTGTTGGGAACGAGCTGAAGCCTCTAAAAAGATTCCCATAATAGAACACCAACATAACACACAGGATCTATCAACATTCTCTTGATGTCCCAGTTGCCATGTTGCACTATGATGACTAAGGTATCATTATTGTGAGGGAGGATTCTGGCACTATTGATACCAACGAAGGTGATGTCATTTATTGATTCTCCATATTCACTTATAGAGAACTCCTGGGATATGATGTTCACGTTCAACACCGGTTTGAAATATTTCCTTCGGGAGGAGTTGGAACTTCCTCCATCAGCGAAACCTTCTGCTATGGTGTTGACCCTAGAATGTAGGGCTTTATAAGCCATCTCCAAATGAAGATGGAAAGGATGATGATGGAAGATGCGGGGCCCTATTTAGTTTTATCGAGACCCCATGGTGGGTGTAACGCCCCGATTCTGAATTCCCATTAATTGTTGAGTCTTTTAATTTATTTAATTGATGTTTGTTTTAAATTGAGAAATTATATATTACTATGTGGTGTTTGCTTATTTTATCTATTTTTACCGATTCTGAGAGTTTTCGGGGAATTAGAGTAAAAGGGCATTTTAGACATTTAGCAATTTAGTGTGAGAATTGATTGGTAAGTGTTGGAAAGAATTTGAGAGGAAATAAATAGAGGTAGAAATAGAATAAGAGAGGGAAAGAAAGAAAGATAGTAACATAAGAAGAAAAACAAGAGAAAGAAAAGAGGAGAAGAGAAAGAGAAGAGAAAGTGGAGAGGAAAACCTAGAATCATCAAGGGATCATCACCAAAGCTTGCAATCGATCGGTAAGGGTGTGAAACTCTATCATCTCTTTAATGTGTATGATTGTATGTGTATGTGTTTGGATTTTGTAGAGTTTCTACTCTTTTTCCACTTAGGTTAGAAGTGGGTTTTGTGAGTAGAATGAGGTTTTAATCGGTTAGAACTCGGATTAGACGATGTAGTTTAGTCGGGTGATGGTTGGGTTGTGCCACTGAGACTGGTTTGGATTTAATCGGTTGATTTTGTGGAGTTTGGGCTCTTGAGACAGCCATGGGAGTTCTGTCTCCGCAGGCTCGCCAGGCGAAGCCCAGCGAGCTGCAGCGAACCAAGTCAGAAGCAACACCCTGTATTCGCTGGGAAGTTTGCCAGGCGAGGTTAGTTGGCGAAGGTTCGCCAGGCGAGTGTGTAGCGAGCCTCAGCGAGTAATTCCAGAATTACTCCCAGTGGACTTCGCTGGGAAGTTCGCCAGGCGAAGGTCAGCGAGCATTCGCTGCGTGGCTTCGCCAGGCGAAGGTTGGCGAACCTGGCAGTGTTATTTGTTTTTGCTGTTTATTCATAGCATGATGTTTGGTTGATTCAATTATGATTAATGCCTATATGAATGATTGATGTGTGAACTATTTTGACATGTCGTGCTGTGGGTGGCCGAAAGGCGTGAATCCTAGATTGTAGAGCCAATGGTGAATCTTGAACGTTTGATAATCTTGTGTATTTGCTTGAATTGAATAGAAACGCATTGATATGCTGATATGTATGTAAACCATGTGTGAAATGGTGCATAATGTAAATGCATGATAGATATATGCGATGTATGTGATAAATGCGATGAGTATGTTTGTGAACATAGTATGCATTTGTGTGTTGATTGATCCCTCAGAGGATTTGCAGAATCTCGTATAATACGATGGTTATATTTGATTCCTTGGAGAATCGGTTGCATTGTTTGATTCCTTGGAGAATCGGTTGCATTGTGTGATTCCTTGGAGAATCGGTTGCATTGTGTGATTCCTCGGAGAATCGGTCATAACATGTAATCCCGTGGAGGATTGGCTAGAGTATTTGATTCCGTGGAGAATCTACTGAGTACTTGATTCCGTGGAGAATCTGCTGAATATTCGATTCCGTGGAGAATCTGATGAATATTTGATTCCGTGGAGAATCTGCTGAGTACTTGATTCCGTGGAGAATCTGCTGAATACTCGATTCCTTAGAGAATCTGTTGAAATGAGTCGGTACCGCATTTGCATCTGCATAAAGTCGTGTGTCGGTCTCTATGAGTTGCATGAGTCATCTGTGTATGATGCATTAGTTGAATGAATATAACTGTGTATGTTATATATGATTGTTTGGAAGAACATATAGTGAATGTTCATGTGTATGTGTAGAGACATGATTAATTGTATATGCTTAATGTGGTGAGAACATAAATTGAGTATGACTTGTATAATTATGGATAGATGTATATATACAATTTTATGCATTAACTGTTATGATATTGTTTCTCACCCTTCTGCTGTTTTATAATGCTCTATGAGGCATTGCAGATTAGATGGCTAGAGACATTTTTGTGAAGCGTGACTTCATTCTTTTTGGTCGGTCGGCTCTGATATGTAGCACCGGGTAGATAAGAGTTATATTGATTCTTTTGTGATACATCTGTGTATGTATCTGCTGATGTTATGTTTTGTTAACATGTTGGATGACAATTGTATATGTGAATATATGTCTTGGAAATATGGAATATTTAGATGTTTCCGTCTTGTTCTAAATATTTTCTTGTGGGTGTTGACCCGTTGTTGCATATCTGATTGAGCAGGTATCGTATGTGTTTAATTTCATGATAATGTGATGCGCCTCTTATATACCATGTTTTAATTAAACTCTGATGAAATAAATTTTCTAAGTGCCTAATTGATTAAATGTATTTATTTGGGGGTATAGAAAGGGGGTGTTACAGTGGGCGCCACTGTACTTGTAAAAAGGTACAGATCGGCGTGGTATCCCTACATGGGTAAGGGATACTTAAAGGCCTTAGTAGTTTTATAATGGTTAGGGTTTTACCACGCCAACAAGATGCCTTGTATGGTGGTGTTATGGTGTTTTTGGTGATAAGAGAGGTCAACTCATGTGAGGTGAAGAACTTTGTATTATGTAATATGCTAGTTAAGTTACCATATATCCTTTACCCTTATCTTAAGCCTAAGGTTTCCTCGGGAATGATAATCAACCACTCAGCCAATGATGGACCATTGAATACATACTTGCTAGGAGAACATTGATCACTTATTGACTTTGACTTCCCTTTGACCAAGAAACGTCATTTCCAATGTTTCCCATTACTAGGCAAGTGAATTGAACTTAGGGTGAGGCGAATCCTATTGGAGGGGGACATATGAATTTTGCACCTTCTTAGGGCTATAGTCCTCCCGACTTTGTAGGCCCTTTACAAATATACCAACAAAAAAATTATTGACCAAAAAAGTCTAACTAATAAGGGTGTGTTCCTTTGACAACTTTTTTTTTTACTAAAATGAAAAGTTTATGTTCTTTAAATGTTACAACTCTTAGCCAATTTTAAAAGAAAAATAATGTTCACCACCTTTTCTTAGTGATCCATGACTGATAAATTGTCTTGTGATATTTCTTAGATGAAATTCAAAATGTTTCAATAGTACATGTGATAAACTAAATTTTGTAAGCTATTATACAACCTAAATATATTGTTTTATCTAGTAGATTTATTATTTTGTATTTGTTTTAATGCATTCTAGCTGTTTATATAGTATTTATCTTATAGCACAATAGTTGCTCTCTTTTGTAGTTTTGATATGTTTGTTGCTTGTTTTAAGTATTGTTCTGATGAGCTGAGGCAAGACAGTTGGGGAAAAACATAAGAGTTCAAGCTGGAACAAAGTTGAACTTAACTAAGGAATGAAATGAAGCTATCAGCGAGATCCCTAGGGCATGCATGGAAAAGGAGGAATATTTGTTTGTGTGTTGGTGGAATTCCATTTAGCTAAATTGATAAGACTCATGGCGCTAAAAGACAAAATAAGGTACAATAGTACAACCACTAAGGAGCGCGCCATGCAGTAAAGGACAACGCCACTGTAGACTCTCGCACTATGCGCTGTCCCTCAAAATTGTCTCTCTACCTGATTTCTTGCAAACAAAGTTGAAGGAAAGAAGAGAATATATTGAAATTGATATTTGGCTTGATGTGATTTCCCAAGGGCATATGATCCAAGACATAATAAAAGAAACCATAGCTAAAGGCTTATAAATAGACCTAGTTCAAGACCTTAAAAGAAGATCACCTTAAGAGAAAATCACATAAGAGAATAATGCAAGGAATAGTGGAGAGAAAAGAGAGCTTCTTCTTCTCACAATTTCTCACAAGGAGGCTTCACGTTACTCTTATGTTGCTATTTAGTTTTCATCTTTTCTTTAAGAATGTTTCCTTTCAAAACCAATTTAGTAATTTGTACTCAACTCATTATGAGCTAAACCATTTGTTTGTTGAGCAATGAGAAGTTAATATTATGTCGTTTTTATGTTAAAATGGTGTGACGCTAGTGCCTTGTTTTATTATGTGTTAATATGTTTAAATCTAACTCTTTGAATGATCAACTTAGAAGAAGATAAAAGCTTGTTGTTGTGAAAGATCCAGCAACAAGTAGATTTCATAATAAAAGTAGTCGAACGAGTATGATATAGATATTCATTCATTTAATTTGCTTAGAGATAAGAAACTACAATTATAAAAGAATTTCAGGAGATAACCAGACGTTTCTCAGGGTTATAAGTCAGAATTAAAATTTGTTCCCTTGCCATATTATGCATGCTTTTGATATTGTAGAAATACACTCTTAGATCACTCACTGACCTTTCCTGGCAAGAAATTTCACATCGTATATACATAATTACTTCATACATATTAATGGATCATAGATCAACTTACACTCTCTTAATATATTCATAACACTCTCTCTACATTGTTAAGATATTTATTTAAGGAAAACTGAATTTGTGACAATCAACTATTCTTTTTAATCTTGACCATGCTTAATTTCCAAATATTGTTACTTGCAAAATCAACCTAAGTTACTTCCACTCTCTATGGGTATGATATCCTTACTTTTTATCATTTGCTACTTTATAAAAAACATGTATACTTTCATGTAACATGTTTTCAAGAAACAACATGCATCATGCAGTTATGAGGGATACATTAACCATTGAGAGATACTCAGTGAGATCGTGATCTTGACAAGCAATTCACCGTTGATCTAAACATGTTTTGAAATATCATTTTAGTCAAGAAATTATTTTATCTTCATTTTATGGTTTGTGGATAATGATCATGTTTTGAAATATCATTTTAGTCAAGAAATTATTTTATCTTCATTTTATGGTTTGTGGATAATGATCACGTTGATCATGAACTTACATTGGAAATAACATCATGTCATTTAAATGCTTTTCAAAAATCTTCGACCTAGTCATTTAACCTTATCATGAAACATGCATTGCAAAAAATTTTGAACCATATGAGTGGACTTTGTTTGAGGACAACCAAAAAGATAAGTTGGGGAGAGTTGATAAGTGCATAAATTTCATAAAATATATAGGCACTTATTGACTTATTTTACAAGCAATCAATACAAAAACCCTGATTTATCTATGCAAAGTGTCAAAACACTAGTTTCGACTTTCTATTTGCATGTTTATCCAAAACAGGTGAAAAGGACTGAAAAAGCAATAAGCATCACACAAAGACCTTGTCAATACCAACTTTCTATAAGTAAGGCTCGATAGGCCTCATCCATGGACCCAGTAAGCGATCATATGCGAGAGAAGACTTCCTTGCTAAGTAACTTCATGGTGAAGGAAAGGTTTGTCAACTACACGATGATGGGCGGTGCGTGTAATACCTCAAATTCAAATAACTTATTTAATTGAATTTTTGTCGTTTTTATTTAATTATTTAAATGATTTCATATCATTTTAATCATTTAATTGGTGATAATATGTGTTATGTGGTTTTTGAGAATTACTAGAATTTTAATTAGCTTATTTAATTAAAATAGTAGAATATTAATTAGTTAAATAAAAAAATAAGGGAAAGAGGAGAGAGTAGAGATTAGTGGAAGGGTGAAAGTTTGAAGAAGGAAATTAATTGTAATTTAGGTCAAAATAAATAGTAAAAGGAGAAGGGAGACAATTTCACAGATAAGTAAAAGTATCAAAAATGGAAAAAAGAGGCAAAGTGTGAAGAGAAGAAAAAGAGCTTGAAGGAGAAGAAAATCATCATAGCTATAGTTTGAGGATTACTAGAAATTCAAGAAGGGGGTGTTCTGGACTGGGCTGACGCTTGGCCCACGGTCGAGCAGGCCTAAACTGTACCAGGTTGGAAGGCCCAATAAGACCTCATTGTCGGGCAGAGACATGTTGGGCAGAACATATTCTCCCGTTGGGCACATGCCAACGACAGTCGAGCAGGATCCTCATAGTTGTCCGACTCGCCCTTCTTCTGCCCCCTCGGTCGGGCAGAACCCATCCAGCTCGGGAAGCTCCTTGGACCTCCCCCACGTTCTCAATGTGTCCCCTACATGGATACACGTTATCAGGTAACTATCTGTGTCCTGATTATTCGGTCCTCCACCTCCCGGATAGCACAAAACAATTACACTAGGGCGAAGACCACGTGCTGGTCTTCACGACGCCATGTCAACCCTAGCAATTACCAGCGTTGGGCCTGTCAGCCAAATCCAACGCATAGTAACCGTTGACTCTACGCTGGAGGCTCATTATAAATACCCTCTTCCACTAGAGGGGTAGGTAATCTAACTCTTACTCCTTTCTCTCTGTACTTGTTATCACTCTGCTCGTCTCTTACTTTGGCATCGGAGTGTGTTTCAGGTACACCCCCTCTGTCCGTCAAGTCAACAGTTTGACAACTCAGACGTGTAGCCGACCAGCGATCTTTCTGATCAGGTACAATCAGTGGCGTCGTCTGTGGGAATCTAAAGCTTCCCCATTCCTCCGAGCAGAAGAACCAAAGCTTCCAACTTCAACCTCCGAGATCATGACTAGCCCACGCCACGACGATGCTGTCCACAATTCCGCCTTCGCCCCAATCACCAACGGCAACGACCAGGCTGTGCCATCCCACGCCCGTGAGGGTGACATGAGGGACGGTCGGAGTGCCTCCCATTCGTCCGAGGATGTAGCACATCACGTCGCACCTCGAGTAAGAAGCCCAACTGTTTTCCAGCCCGTTCCTACGCCAGTTGGAGCGGACCCAACGACGACTACCCTATCCGCAGCCATCAACCAAACTAATCTGATGTTGTTCCAGCAGAACGAGCGCATCAGCATGCTGGAACAAGATACCTCGTCTCGCTCTCCCCCGCAGAGAAATCAACGCGAAGACTCCCGGAGCCCCTCTCCCCGTCAACGGGGGCGCCGACCACAACTGGAGAGGCCCCAGCCAGTGGCGTCCAAGAAGCGCGTATGATCACCTCCCCGGAAGGAGAGGTGCTCCCCGGTCCCAAGAGCGAACAGACCAGAAGCCCCAGGCAAGATGTCGAGGGGACGTAATCAAGCCCCTCAGAACAATCCTTCGCTCTCGCGCTCCCCAGTCCGCAGTGACGAGGACGATTATAGGACCCCCTTTTGCGAGAGATCATGGCAACACCCATCCCCCACAGGATGGAGAAGCCACCCGTACTCTTCATGTACAACGGTACCTCGGACCCGGACGACCACCTGAAAGATATCGAGGCTATGGTCGACTACCAGAACGCCCGAGGAGCCATTAAGTGCAAGCTCTTCCCGAAGACGTTAAGGAAGGGAGCCATGGCTTGGTACAAAAGTCTGGAGCCTGAGTCCATCACGTCACGAAGGGTCCTGAAGGATCTCTTCTCACAACATTTCACGGCGTCCCGACGCCATCCGAAGACGGAGGCCGACCTGGGCGTGATCATCCAGGCCCCAGACGAGCCTCTCAGGAACTACATCGAGAGATTCACGAGGGAGGAGGTCCAGGTAATGACTTCAGACTATATAAAGGGTTACCTCATGGAGCAAGACCTATGCCGCAACTTAAAATTCTATGAGGCCGTGGCGATCCATCGACCAACCACCCTGCGAGGCTTCCTCGAGAAAGCCCGCCACTACATCCGGTACGAGGAGATCGAGGCTACTAATTTTTCCCGGGACTCCCGTAACCGCAAAACCTCCCGCGGGTCCCAATACACCCCATCAGCCCCGAGGTTGCTAATTCTTCTAGACCTCTTGCTTTGATGAATAAGCCTGAGACGATCTTCCCCGTGAGCCTCGAGAGCAGAAGGGCCCCACATGCCACTTTACCGAATACACAAGCCTAGTCGCTTCCCGCGAGCGCATCCTGGCTTAGTGCGTCAACTTGGAGTTTGTCCGAGGAGGTGTCCGTTTTCCCAAACCGGCACCCCCAAGGCCAACATGGACAAGTCCAAATACGGCCGTTTCCACCGCGGCCACATGCACGTCACCGAGGATTGCATCCATCTGAAGGACGCTATCTAAATACTCATCAAGGATGGGCACTTGAAGAGATACACCAGGGGAGGAGATACCCCTCGACAGGAGGCCCACGAAGCCAAAAGGGTCGAGGACATCCCTCTTCCCTCCAACGAGTCCGGGCTGCAGGTGGCCCTCAGCATCAATCGGCCTGAATACTGGTTCTCCCTGAGAGAACACAGTCTCCCTACCGGGAACCTGCTGCCCGAAGAGCCAATACGCCCCATTAATCCGTGGGAATACTTCCCCACCACGATGGTCATCTCAGGCGGGGTCCCGAACAAGCTCTCCATCGGGTCCGTAAAAAGGAAGTTTGACGAGCTAATAAGCAACAACTCCGGCAAAATGAGCATGCTCGACAAATTCCACGGTCGATCTAACCCGATCACATACTACCTCGAAGAGCTGCTCGGAGGATCCCCCAACTCCGCCATTCCCTTGCTGATCCGGGCATAAATGGAAATTTATCATCTTCCGCATCCTGGTTGACGGGGGGAGTTCGGTGGATATCATGTATACCCACCTATTCTCAATGCTACATCTCGACGAGAACAACTTGACCCCCTATGTCGGCTCCAACCTCCAGGGGTTCAACGGGACGACAACGAGACCCTAGGGATACATGGAGCTCAAGGTCACTTTCGGGGCACATGAAACAACCAGGGAAATCAACGTCCATTTCCTGGTCGTCGAGTGCCCATCCCTATACAACTGCATCTTAGGCAAGACGATGTAGGCAAAGCTTACCACAATGCCATTGATAGTCCACTTAAAGATGAAGTATTACACCAGGCTGGGAGTCGTCGTCACCTTCAACGGAGACATAGAGGCAACCCAGAGGTGTTTCGAGGCAGCAATGAAGGGCCTCAGCATGACCGGCCCCTCTACTAAAGCGACCAAGCCTCCCCCCGTCTAGGAGAGCAGACCAAAGGACCACGTCGACGTCGTAGACCTCGACTGCCGCTTCCCCGACGAACAGGACCACGATGACAAAGCCGAGCATGCTTCTCCAACGATCAACGGGCAAACCTTCCACCCGACGCGCCCCATTTCAGATGGGGACTTCAAGGTAGTAGTCCTCGGAGAAGATGCGACCAGGAGCGTGAAGATTGGAACATGATTTCTCGACCTGGCGAGGAAGCAACTGAAGGTCTACCTCCATGAGAATGCCGACCTCTTCGCCTGGAGCACCGCCGAGATGCCCGGCCTTGACCCCGAGGTCGCCTGCCACCAGCTCTTCATCGACCCTACCGCGAAGGACATAGTACAATATAGACGTATGCAGTCCCCCGAAAAGTCGGCGGCGGCTGAAAAAGCTGTAAAAGACATCCTAGAGGAGAATTTTATTTCGGAAGCTTGGTATTCAACCTGAATGTCCAATGTTGTACTCGTTAAAAAATCAAATGAAAAATGGAGAATGTGTGTTGATTACACCGATCTCAACCGGGCATGTCCCAAGGACGCCTATCCCCTCCCCAATATCAACAAGCTCGTCGATAACTCGGTAGACTTCAAATTACTGTCCTTCATGGATGCCTACTTGGGATACAACCAGATCCCCATGGCCGAGGTCGACAAATAGAGCACGACCTTCATGAGCGAGTCAGGCAACTATCACTATAACGTAATGCCCTTCGGCCTAAAGAACATCGGTGTCACCTATCAACGGATGATGAACAAAGTCTTCCGGGGAGAGATTGGCGACATGCTCAAAGTCTACATGGACGACATGATCGTCAAGTCACGCATCGAGGTTTACCATACGACCCACCTCAAGAAGGTCTTCGAAACAGCGAGGAAGTGCAGGATGCAGTTTAACCCGGAGAAGTGCACTTTCGGTGTGCACGCAGAGAAGTTCCTCGGGTTCTACCTAACCAAACGAGGGATCGAGGCGAACCCGGACAAATGTAGGGCCTTCTCCTAAATCGCGATGCCGAGCACGAAGAAGTCAATACAGTCCCTGAACGGGATGCTCGCTTCACTATCTCGCTTCGTCGCCAAATCCGCACAACATGCCCTCCCCTTTTTCAAACTGCTAAGGAAGGAGGCCGCGTTCGAATGGACGAAGAAGTGCGAGCAGACCCTCCTCCACCTCAAACGCATCCCGTCGGAGCCACCGGTCCTGACCAGACCTGACATCGGGGAAACCCTCTACCTGTACCTGGCCGTCTCCACCGAGGCCGTGAGTGCCATACTAATCCGGGAAACCCCTGACGGGCAGAAGCCGATCTACTTCACGAGCAAGGCACTCCACGACCCCGAAGTAAGGTATCAACAGATTAAAAAAGTTGCCTTGCCCCCCATCAACACGGCCAGGAGACTCCGACACTACTTCCTCGCCCATGCCATTGTAGTCAGAACCGAGCAGCCGATCAAACAGTTGCTCGGCAGGCCCGACATGGCGAAGCGCATGTTGAAGTGGTCACTAGAGCTTTCTGAGTTCGACATTTTCTACGAAGGCAGGAAAGCGCTTAAATACCAAGTACTGGCCGATTTAGTCGCCGAGATGACACCCATCACAGACCTAACCCCCAAAGCCCCCAAGTGGACCATCGTCGTCGATGGCGCTTCGAGCTCCTTGGGGAGCGGCGCAGGCATCATCCTGGAAAACGAGGAAGGCATGGTCGTGGAAGTCTCCCTGACCCTCACCTTCCTGACGACGGACAATCAGGCCAAGTACGAAGCCTTTTTAGCCGGACTCCGCCTGGCAGAAGACCTCGGAGCCAAGGAGATAAAAATCTTCACGGACTCTCAGTTGATCGACTCTCAAGTACGAGGCGAGTACCAAGCGAATAACGAAAACCTGGCCAAATACATGGCCCTTATAAGGGAACGCATGAAGAGTTTCGACTCTGCCGAGGTACAACATGTTCCCCACGAACAAAACACACAGGCATACGTCCTCTCAAAGTTCGCGAGCACAAAGAAGAAGTGCAGGAACAAATCCGTCATCCAGGAGGTCCTCGCACAGCCGAGCACGGAGAAGGCAAAAACGATGCTCGACGTCAACGCCATCAGGGACAACGAATATTGGATGACCCCGATACACTCCTACCTTAGCATGGGGCGCCTCCCCAACGATGTTAAGGAGGCCAACACGGTCAAACATCGAGCCTGCTCTTACATGCTGCTTGATGGCAAACTATACCGGAGAGGCTTCTCGTTCCCACTCCTTAAATGCGTCGACAAAGACCAGGCCCCAACCATCCTGCAAGAGGTCCATTTGGGCATCAACGCACAACACCTGGGAGGACATTCCTTAGAGAGGAAGGCCTTGCGTGCTGGATACTACTGGCCGACGATGCAGCAAAACACGAAGGAACACGTGAAGAGGTGTGGTAGGTGCCAGTGGCACAGGGACATGCACCTCCCCCCCTGAGCGAGCTCAATTCCCTCTCCTCCCCCTGGCCCTTCGCATGGTGGAGGATGGATATGCTCGTCCCGTTCACCATAGGCTCTTATCAGAATAATTACCTGATAATCGGTGTCGATTATTTTACCAAGATGGATCGAGGCTGAGGCCCTTGCCAAAATCACGACACACAACATGCTCTGCTTCTACAAGAGGAACATCCTCGTCAGGTTCGGCGTGCCCATGGCCATCTTGACCGACAACGGTACATAATTCACTGACAAAGACTTTCAAGACTTTGTGACCAAGCTCGGGACAAGGCAACACTTCACGTTAGTCGAGCACCCACAAACGAACAGCCAGACAAAGGCCGCGAACAGAATCATCCTGTAGAGCCTGAAATGCCGACTCATGGACGCCAAGAAGAGGTGGGTCGAGGAGTTTCACAGCGTACTCTGGGCATATAGAACGACGCCTCACTCGACCACCGAGGAGACCCCCTTTCGGATGATATACGGGACTGAGGCGGTAATCCCGGTTGAAATAAGGGAGCCGTCCAGGAGAACTAAATCCCCCCTCGAGGAGGAAGCCAATGACGAGGCCCTCAAAGATGACCTCGACTAGGTCGAGCAAATACGTTAAGGGGTGTCTCTCTGGGAAGCCACGTTGAAACAGAAAATTGCCCTCTGCTACGATAGGAGGGTCATAAAGCGTGAATTCTAAATCGACAATCTGGTCTTACGGAGAAACCAGAAAGACTCGCGCGAGGGAAAACTCGTCGCTAACTAGGAAGACATCTATCGTGTTTGGGCCAAGACGGCGCACGAGGCCTACTACGTCGAAAACTTACATGGGCACGAGATAGCTCGACCATGGAATGCTGAGAAGCTAAAAAAATACTACAGCTAAACACTGCCCGCATCGACACGCCTCGCATCCACGAGAGCACGACATGGTACCAACGCGTCTCTCCGAACTCAATGAGATAAGAAACGCCCTCCCTTTGTGTGTGAGAGTAGAAGCGCTCTATTCGACGGAAACCCCTCAATCGAGAGTCTCCATTGCCGTACCAAGACAGGAAGAACACCCAGCTCGCGATGAGACGTTCACGCTGCAAATATAGGTCCCTGACCGTGGTCCATCTTCGTAATCGAACAGGTAACCACTCCGGTCACCCGACCAGTTCCCTACACTACCGGACACCAACGAACAATGTCGAGCTACTACTCCCAAACAAATATAATAAACATATGAACAGGCATACAAAACATGCGAACAAGCATACATAAGTAAATAATGAACACGCACAAACACTTAGCAAAACGATGAAATTTTATAAAACAGGCACAAACCCGACTGTCAAAATGGTACAAGAAAGGGCACCGGCCCGAGCAAACAACCAAAATATAAAAACTAGGTGCGTAGGCCGAAATAAGAGTCTGGCATGCAGGCCGACAAAACAAAAGGGGGCACGCAGACCGCCATCTCCTAATCAAGGTGGTCCTCATCGTCTTAGGAAACTTGATCATCCTCTTCGTTCTCTGAGCCGCTGGGTGCAACAATGCAATCTCCCTGGATCTGATGATAGGGGCTAACACTTTCAGTTACTAAATCCATGTCAGGATTGACGAGTCGAAGCTGGTCGACGGCACTCTTGAAGCCCACCTAGACGGCCCCCAAGCAGTCGTCTTCTAGTAGGTGGATCCTCTCCACCAGTTCCCATCGAGATGCCAATAGTTGCTCCTCCTCAGGCTCTTCCTCAATAAGGACGACCAGACCCTCGAGCTCAGCAGCCCGACTCCTGATCCTTGCCAACTCATCCTCCCCCGTCCTTCAGCATCTTCTCGAGCTCCTGGAGCCGCTCACGGTGGATTTTATCTTGTTTTTTGTACTCCCTTTGATCCGCCACTGGCTTGGACCGAAATTCCTCAGATACCTCCAGCTTGCTCCGGGTGGTAGCTAAGTCAAGTAGGAGCATCCCTCCTCGTTCAGCACGAGAGCCGTCTCAAACGCCCTCACCACCAAAGCCAGGTCTTCGGACAACATCCTCCTCCGAGCCTCCTTGCCCGCAGCCAAGATGCTCTTCGCCTCTTCGGGAGCCACAACAGGAACATTCCCCCTGTAAAGAAATTTGGCCGGAGGCAACAGGGGGGAAGAAAAAAGCTCCATTTCGGGGAACCATCCGTCAAGTCAATCGGGGACGTCTCAATCTCCCGTTGCCTCTTGGGGGCCGGCGGCTGCGCCGGGGAGCCACTGCCTTGCGGGGATGAAGCCAACCCCGCCTGTCCAGCAACGACCTCCTTTCGGACAGCAGCAACCCTCCCCGAAGGACGTCGTGCATCCCTATTCAGCAGCTTCATCACGCGTTCCTCCACTGAATCCATAGCACCTGCAAGAAGAGCACGAGAAAACAGTTAGTACAAAAAGTCAAAAGAACAAAGAAAAACCGAGGAAGCGTCCCACTACCTAAAAACCGATGAGCCTCGGCCTCTGTCCAACACTCGAGGAGGGCCTTCGTATTAATGCACCGAGTCTCATTCAGGATCTCCCCGTTGGAATCGCGGATGTACTCCCCGTCCAGAGTCACGCACTTGCAAGGGGGAAGACGCCTGACGAATTCGACCAATTTCTTAAAGGCCAGGCTATCCTCCTCGCCCAGGCGATTAGGTCGGTAGATGAAGCTCTCGGTACTAGAGAGAAAGTGGAACTCCATCCACTCTAAGGGGAAATTAGACTCGAAGCTCTCTACGAATTAGTCGTTCACGACAGCTACCTCTCTCTGGAACATTGTGTTGTAGGCCTCATCCGTCACCGACATAACCACGAACCATCTATCCTTGAACCCCCATACAGAGTCGGTGTATGCCTGGAAGAGCCTGGTCGGCTGCTTCATGGAGACCCAGTTATGTCGGCCAGCCACCGACAGCCGTTGCAGGTGAAAGATACAAAAGGAGAACGATATGGTGGCCCCGAGCTCGAGATAATTGCAAACGATATCGAATGCCTAGAGAAAGGCGAGGGAGTTAGGTTAAAGTTGAGACGGTGACAGCATTAAGTGGTCGAACATGCCCTGCTAAAAGCCTGTGAATGGAATACGCATCCCCTCCTCCTTGAAAGCAAATTCGTACATGGGGAACTGACCCCCGTTGTAGCGAGAGCATATACGGTCTAGTTCCCGAGGCCGACATGCTCGAAATTGACGGGGAGCCCTAAAATCCCTATTCTCAATTACGGCGAAAACATCTGAATCATTAAGCACAAAACGCGACATGTAATTGAGGGGTTTGTCCCTGACCCACTCCCCGACAGGTCTGTTTGGGGGATCCACGAAGACCTCATCTTGACGACCCTCTTCATCATCGGACAGATACCACATCGTCCCCTCTTCTTCATGGTCGGCTATTTACCTGAAAAGCAGAGGAACTTGGTGAATTCGATAGCCAAATCAAATCCACCCTTCCACCGCAGTTCAAGTGAAAGGGCGTGGAGGCCTGGGCGCCCAGAAGACCATTTTGGGGTGACCCGACCCTCCGTTATGCCCGGGGATGCAATCTTTATCCTCGGTGCATTCATCATTCTTGTCTGGGGTATTCATTGACTACCCTCAGGACATTCAAACTTTCATCGATCCTCCCCGGACCACTCATCGCAAGGGCTGAGGCAATCAGTCACAACCCTAGTTTTGAAGGACTCTCCGGCGTATTCACCGGAAAATCCCACGGTCACCTCGGCGTCCCTAGCGGAACCACCGGCAGCACCGCCAGAAATACTAAAAAGCACCAGTAGGGAGGCGGAGACTTACGTGATTTGGCGTAAAAAGGCGGTCGTGTCGAGCAGACAAATCAGAAGGTCGAACAGCAGCAAAAGGAACAAATGAAAGAAAAGACGAGCTGGAAAACGAAGTGTCGCTAGGCACTCAAGTGCCTAACCCGTAACCTCCATAGGGTGACACGTGGTATCCCCCAACCTTCTTTGCGTCCCTTCAGCTTCCCCCTCCTCGACCACGGGTTTCCCCTTGCCCGACGTAACAACGTTCTCGATGTTTTTTGCGCTTTAAAGTCACAACTAGCGTTGGGGGATGCTGTTATGGACTGGGCCAACGCTTGGCCCACAGTCGAGCAGGCCCAAACCCTACCAGGTTGGAAGGCCCAATAAGACCTCATCGTCGGGCAGAGACTTGTCGGGCAGAACATCTTCTCCCATCGGGCACGAACCAACGATAGTCGAGCAGGATCCTCATAGTTGTCCGACTCGCCCTTCTTCTGCCCCCACGGTCGGGCAGAACCCATCCAGCTCGGGAAGCTCCTCGGACCTCCCCCACGTTCTCAACGTGTCCTCTACACAGAGACACATCATCAGGTAGTTATCCGTGTCCTGATTATTCGGTCCTCCACCTCTCGGATAGCACGTAACAGTTACACTATGGCGAAGACCATGTGCTGGTCTTCACGACGCCACGTCAGCCCTAGCAGTTACCAGCGTTGGGCCTGGCAGCCCAACCCAACGTGTAGTAACCGTTGGCCCTACACTGGGGGCTCATTATAAATACCCTCTTCCACTAGAGGGTCAGGTAATCTAATTCTTACTCCTTTCCCTCTGTACTTGTTATCACTCTGCTCGTCTCTTACTTTGGCATCAGAGTGTGTTTCAGGTACATCTCATTTGTTCGTCAAGTCAACAGTTCGACAGCTCAGACGCGTAGCCGGCCAGCAATCTCTCTGATCAGGTACGATCAGGGGGACTACTTGAATATATGTGTATTGCATGAAGGGTAGAGACGAATCCCCACCCTCTTATATATTGTATTCATTATTGTTGTGTCTTTATGAGTTTGATGTTGATTATTTGAAATCCGTGATAATTGTCATGTTAAATGTGTAAATTTGTACTATGTTATATGTTGAATATTATGCATAAATTATTTGTGTGAATTCTGAAATTGGTTGTTGCCATTCATGTATTTTGGTGCTGTGAACATAACCTCAATTACATGATTGAACGATGATTATTTGATGTTGGGTCTGTATATTTTATGTTTGTTTTTGCATAGTTGTTATATTATTGAGTGTCGAATTCTAAGTGTTTGACTTTTTACATAATCGAAATCGAAGGTCCAGAAGACCTCCAATGGTGAAAAAACGCATAATTCTGCAGCAGTTAAGCATTTTGCAGCAGTTAAGCAATTTGCAACGGCGACGACCGTCACCCTTGTGACAGGCTTCCTGTCATTATGTCTAGTGAGCTAACGGTCGCTAACTCTGTGGTGGTCCACCCGTCACGACCAGACAGACCTTGTGCAAATACTGTTTTTTAGCATAACTTGAGTTTCGTGAATTCGTTTAGGAAACAGTTTGAAGCGTTGGAAAGTTAAGGCATAGTACTATCTCATGGAGATATCATAAGAGAATAAATGTGCATTTAAGGGTGTGAATAATTTTTTTTGTCTTAAGGTGTAATATTATGTGATGGTTAATGATGATCAAATAACTTTTAATTATTGTGATGATTGAATTGATGAATATCTTATGAGGAGTGTGTTGCGGTGAGAATCGTGATACCAAACTATTGATTAACTTGAATCTTAATTCATTAAATTCACAACCGGATTTTAATTTATCCAAAGGAAAGGTTAAATATAGAAAGACCTTTTGCGCGATGTAACAACAATGCTAAGAGATCGGGGATCAGGGGTTGGTTATACCTAGGGTAGGTATTTCACACCCTAAACATCTGTAGTATCCTACAAGAACCTTTTGTATGTTTGTATGATAAACTTTCTATATGTTTGCTATGGTTTGGGATAGGGGTACAAGGTAAAGTTGTAGGTAAAGACCTAAAGATGGTTTCTAAGTTTGCTCGCAAAGATATTGCATCCTCTGCCTACGTATCCTAACTAAGATAAAATCAGAGCAATCGTAGTTCACCTCACCGATGATTAAAAAGTACTTGACTATGGTCAAGACTCTAGGGGAACAAACATAACAATGCTTGTGTAGAGTTTAACCAAACTCTCTAGATTTAAGTTATACACTCAAAGTTGACTTTAACAAAAGCCAAAGGGGAAAAATAAGTAATCATCACCATGATTCTTACATAGAGTTAACAAACTCTATCTTAAGGTTATAATTGAGGAATACTCTTAACAAGGGGTAGGTATTTTAGACTTAAAGCAAAGTCTAATGGATGTAGGTTCTAATTTAACTAAGTTAGGGTTCAATATGACTTAACAAAGTCAAGGGGAGGGTAATGAGCCATCTATGACTGTGAAGTCAATGATAACGCGAAATCATATATATATATATATATATATATATTGACGCATAATTCAACTAATGTTTGATTGGTTTCAATCCGATTTCGGGTTCTTTCCATGTTATTTGTCTGATATTTTGCAGGTATTTGATGATCATGTCTAAACAAAGCAAAATGAAGAAAAGAAGCAATTACAGATGAAATATAGACGAAAACCAGATGAAAATAACATGAAAAACACAGAATGCACATTTTGCTGCTGTGACGACCGTCACACCTCCATGACGACCGTCACACACCATGAAGACCGTCATGCAGACAAAAACGCACAGCTGCAATTGAACGTGCAAAATACAGTTCCAAGTCCCAAATAATGGACCACTACTCCCTGATATTTCTGCCTCCAATTCCACCTTCTTCAAATTACAACCGTTAGAATTTCTACCTCTATAAAAGGGGAAGGAGGGGAGCTGAGAAAGAGAGCCGCATTCAGACAACGAAGTGCTGCCCAATTTTATTTCCAGAGCAAAATTCAGTTTCATTCCTTTTGTTTTTGTTTTTGTTTCCTTTCCTTATTTCTGTATTCCATTTCGACAATATTCATTTGTGCGCTCTATTGGTTTGAAGACATAATCCTGCCGACATCGTTGGGATTTGGCCAAAAGCCAATTGGATACGTTACAGGTTTTTCATTATTTCGTTAATTGTAACTTTAATTCTCAGTAATATGAATGTTCTAAGTTTCTGTTTTCATTTATGTTTTACCTTTCCCAAATCCATGTCTAGCTAAATCAGAGTAATCGATATGTAATAATAATTCAGACGGGATTTGATAATAACCGGTTGAAAACTTTCTTTTTCAAAAGTTGTTTATGGTCTGAGTGTTTAAACGTATTTACTGAATAAACTTTCGTCGCGAAAGCGAGAATTTATTTAAAAGTAGTTTTGCCACGACAGTGGGAAATTAATTAAGGTACGAACCAACAAGCGACAGCTGCAGTAAGACCAGATAGTAAACACTAGGCATTTGTTTTAATAATAGCGAAAGCACTTTAAAATGGATTAGAACTTAGAGATTTCCAAAAAGTAGTTTTAACCCCGAATGGGACAGCGAAAGCGTATATTCGGACCTTAGAATTATGACTAGCGTCAACAACCATCATGAGACGAAAGCCTTCAGATCACTAGTTTCTGCTTAAATAAATTCTGAAAAATATTTCATATACCGGTAACTTGTCAAATCCCCGAAGAACATAATTATTGCATATCGATTCACGTAATTATAATTCAAGTAACATTTTTAGTTCCCTTTAGTGATAGAAATTATTCCCTTAAACATTATCTACCTAGCTAAACATAGTAACTCCCGAGAACACTAGTTTGATTACGAGTCCTTGTGGGATCGATATCTTTTATTACTACGCGATAGACTATGCACTTGCAGTTAAGTTGTATTAGACATAGAAAGTCGCGATCAAGTTTTTGGCGCCGTTGCCGGGGACCCATTTAGTCAATAGTGTAACCTTCTGTTACGCTGTATAGACTAGGTTAATAACTTCATTTTTCCTTTACTAGTTCTGTCGATTGTATGCCAAGTAATCGCCCACAAGGCGATATCTTAAAACCTTCAGTCGCAGAACTAGAGCGCTTCTTACATTTAAGAAGTCGCATCATTGAGTACCAACAAAAACATAACATTCCCGATCCTCTCACTCACATTCCCAAATCCGAAGAAGAACCAAAGATGGCTGAAGGACCTCAAAACAAACCGCTGAAGGCATACGTTACACCCTCTCAGATGGAGCCTAGAAGTAGCATTGCTGCCCCAGCTATTACTCGAAACGATTTTGAGCTGAAACCATCATTGCTGTCAGCTGTACAACAAAACCAATTCTTAGGAAATGCAACTGAAGATCCAAACGAACATTTAACGAAGTTTGTACAATACGCAGACACAGTGAAAGCAAATGGAGTAATTCCAGACGCAATAAGACTTCGTCTTTTCCCTTTCTCTCTTAGAGACAGAGCGTGGACATGGTTACAATTCTTACCATCCAACTCCGTTACGACGTGGGAACAGTTGAAGAACGTTTTTTTAGCGAGATATTTTCCGCCAAGCAAAACTGCTATGCTTAGAGCTCAGATCAACGGATTTCGACAAAAAGATACTGAATCTCTTTACGAAGCATGGGAACGATTCAAAGATATGATGAGAACATGTCCTCACCACGGTCTAGAAGACTGGGTGACAATCCATACTTTCTATAATGGAATTTTATACAACACCAGATTAACGGTAGACGCCGCCGCTGGCGGTGCACTTATGGATAAACCATACGACGAAGTCTATCAACTAATCGAAAACATGTCTCAAAACCACTGCCAATGGGGAGGTGAATGCATTCCAGTAGAGAAATCCACACGAAAGGTGGGATGTACGAGATCAGTAGCCTTGAAAAGTTCAACGCTAAAGTAGATGCTCTAGCACAGAAAATTGACAGTCTGACCGTTAACCCCACTGCAACCGTCGCTGCCGTAACTCCAAACTGCGAATTATGTGGAATCACCACTCATAATACGCCCGAATGCCTATTGTTGGTCGGAATCCCACCAGACCAAGTAAATTATGCTCAAGGAAATCCTTACGCAAATACCTACAACCCAGGTTGGCGAAATCATCCAAACTTTTCTTACAAAAGCGATAATGCATTGCAAATGCATGCTGCTCCGCCAGGATATCAGAAACCAGCTGCTGCTCAGACTGCACCTAGGAAATCAAACCTCGAGTTGATGATGGAAAAATTCATAGCTACTCAAGCTCAAACAAACAAAGAATTCCTGAATCAAAACATACACACTAGCGAGCAAATTAAACAGCTGACCGGAAAAGTAGACGCTTTAGCCACCCACAACAAAATGTTAGAAACACAGATATCACAAGTGGCTCAACAACAAGCCTCTGCTGCTGCACCCGCTGGCACATTTCCTGGACAACCCGAACAAAATCCAAAAGGTCAAGCAAATGCTGTCATATTAAGAAGCGGAAAAGAATTGGACGAACCGATCGATCCGAGGACCGAAAACTCAGCCATGCAACAAAAACCAACTGAACAAACAGAAAAGGAATCTGAGTTAGAGAAGAAGGAAGACAACGAGAAGGAGGACACCGCAAGTGAAAAAACTCAAGCACCTCCAGCGCCATATAAACCACCTATCCCTTATCCTCAAAGATTAATAAACTCTAAAACTTCAGGACAATTTAAGAAATTTGTAGAGCTCCTTAAATAGTTGAATATCACTATTCCTTTTACAGAAGCGATAACTCAAATGCCGTCATACGCTAAATTTCTCAAAGAAATCCTGTCAAATAAGAGAAAGATCGAGGATAACAAAACAGTTACAATTACTGCAGAGTGTAGCGCTATTATTCAAAATCGCATGCCTCCTAAATTAAAAGACCCAGGTAGTTTCTCCATACCCTGCGTCATCGGAAAGTTCGTAATAGACAAAGCTCTATGCGATTTAGGAGCCAGTATCAGTGTTATGCCTTTATCTATATGCAAAAAGCTGAATATGGGAGACCTAAGACCAACCAAAATGTCCGTACAATTAGCTGACCGATCAGTAAAATATCCCGTCAGAATACTGGAAAACGTTCCAGTACGCATAGGACAATTCTACATCCCAACCGACTTCATAATCATGGACATTAAAGAGGACTTTGTTACCCCAATTATCCTAGGAAGACCGTTCCTAGCTACAACCGGAGCTATTATAGACGTGAAGAAACGAAGGCTAACATTCGAAGTAGGAGAAGAAAAGATAGAGTTCATTCTCACCAAGTTCTTACAAGCACCAGCCATAGACGATACCTGCTATTTAGTAGATGTAATTGACGAATGTATAAGAGAACTTGAAAATGAAGAGACCACCTATTCAGAAATAATAAAGATTCAAATACCCGATATTTCTGAAGACGATGATTGGCGTAAACCGTATAAAGACGACAGTCTAAGCGAAAGCTTAGCACTGACCCCAAACCATATGCCAGGTCCGAAGAATCCATCTTTAGAACTTAAAACACTACCCAAAAACCTTAGATATGAATTCCTAGACGATGAACTAAAAAGACCAGTGATAGTCAACACCGACTTAGGACAACTAGAAACAGTAAAGCTATTAGAAGTCCTAAAGAAGTACCCCACCGCGTTAGGCTATAACATAAGCGATCTAAAAGGTATAAGCCCTTCGATCTGTATGCATCGAATTACAATAGAGGAAGATTGTAAAACCTCTAGAGAGCATCAGAGGAGACTGAACCCCATCCTAAGCACGGTAGTCAGAGATGAAGTAAAGAAATTGCTAGATGCAAGAATCATCTATCCAATCTCCGATAGTGAATGGGTCAGCCCAGTTCATGTCGTACCGAAGAAAGGCGGAGTCACAGTAGTTAAGAACGAAAAAGGCGAATCAATAACAAAACGAGTCGTGACTGGAAGCAGAATATGCATTGATTATAGAAAGCTTAACAAAGCCACACGAAAAGATCACTTTCCCTTACCCTTCATAGACCAAATGTTAGAAAGATTAGCCAAACATTCATATTTCTGCTATCTAGATGGCTATTCAGGATTTTTCCAAATTCCCATTCATCCTGATGACCAAGAAAAAACTACATTCACATGTCCTTATAGTACTTTTGCTTACCGCCGAATGCCGTTCGGACTCTGTAATGCTCCAGCAACCTTCCAAAGATGCATGATGGCAATCTTCGCAGATTTCATAGACGACATCATGGAAGTATTTATGGACGATTTCTCAGTATGTGGACAAAGTTTCGAGGGATGCTTACAAAACTTAGAAATGATATTAGAACGTTGTGTAAAAGTGAACCTCGTCCTAAATTGGGAAAAATGCCATTTTATGGTCCGACAAGGAATAGTTCTAGGACATGTCATATCAAATAAAGGAATTGAGGTCGACAAAGCTAAAATAGAAATTATAAAAGACCTCCAACCTCCAAAATCTGTACGAGAAATACGGAGTTTTCTAGGACATGCCGGTTTCTACCGCAGATTTATAAAAGATTTTTCAAAAATCACAAAACCTTTGACCGGCCTGTTGATGAAAGATGCTGAGTTCGTCTTTGACGATGACTGTCTAAAAGCATTCGAAACATTAAAATCAGCCCTTATCACCGCACCGATTATGCAACCACCCGATTGGCGACTATCGTTTGAAATCATGTGCGATGCGAGTGATTATGCCGTAGGCGCAGTTCTAGGACAAAGGAAGGACAAGAAGCTCCATGCCATCTACTATGCCAGTAGAACCTTAGATCCTGCTCAAATGAACTACGCTACAACAGAAAAGGAACTTCTAGCAGTTATATTTGCGCTTGACAAATTCCGTTCTTACTTAGTGGGAGCAAAAATTATCATATACACAGACCACGCTGCCATCAGGTACCTAATAAGCAAAAAGGATGCCAAACCAAGATTATTGAGATGGATCCTGTTATTACAAGAGTTTGATTTAGAAATCAAAGATAAGAAAGGAACCGAGAATGTTGTTGCAGATCACTTATCCCGAATAGAAGGCATCAAACATGAACCAGTACCGATAAATGACGATTTTCCGTACGAACATCTGATAGCCAAATTAGAAAGTGACATGCCTAACTTAATCTCGGAAGATCCAGAACTTGAAAAAGCCGTAGAAGCCGTCTATGCCCAAGTCACATTGCCTTGGTATGCTGACATCGTTAATTACTTAGCTGCAGGCGTGCTTCCACCGGATCTCACGTATCAACAAAAGAAGAAATTCTTCCACGATCTGAAACACTACTATTGGGACGAACCTCTACTCTTCAAGAGAGGGGCCGACAACATATACCGTCGCTGTGTCCCAGAGGAAGAAATAGAAAATATCATTTCCCAATGCCACTCAGCACCGTATGGTGGTCATGCCAGTACATCTAAGACATGCACTAAGATTTTCCAAGCCGGCCTATTCTGGCCTAACCTCTGGAAAGACGTTCACATCGCTGTGCTAAAATGCGATCGATGCCAACGAACTGGCAACATCTCACGACGCGATGAAATGTCGCAGAAAGGAATCTTAGAGGTAGAAATCTTTGACGTATGGGGAATAGATTTTATGGGACCCTTCCCGCCTTCTTTTGGTAATAACTACATACTCGTCGCTGTAGACTATGTGTCTAAATAGATAGAAGCCATAGCTGCTCCAACAAATGACGCACGAGTAGTAATCAAACTCTTCAAAAACACAATCTTTCCTAGATTCGGTGTACCCAGACTCGTCATTAGTGACGGCGGATCACACTTCATATCGCGAATCTTTGATAAACTTCTTTCTAAATATGGAGTCCGACACCGAGTAGCTACACCTTATCATCCGCAAACTAGCGGACAAGTAGAGGTCTCGAACAGGGAAATAAAACAGATTTTGGAAAAGACTGTCGCTACCTCAAGGAAAGATTGGTCATCAAAGCTAAATGAAGCTTTATGGGCTTATAGGACCGCTTTTAAGACACCAATAGGTACTACACCCTTCAAATTAGTTTACGGTAAATCCTGTCATCTCCCTGTAGAATTAGAGCATAAAGCCTTCTGGGCCATTAAGACACTTAATTTCAACTACACCGAGGCAGAAGAAAAACGAATCTTGAACTTACACGAATTAGAAGAACTTCGATTGGACGCTTACGAAAATGCCCGTATCTATAAAGAACGGACTAAAAGATGGCATGATAAACGTTCAGTCAAGAAACAATTCAGTGTGGGAGACATCGTACTTCTATTTAATTCAAGATTAAAACTCTTCCCAGGTAAACTAAAATCTAGGTGGTCTGGACCTTTTGAAGTGACTAAAGTACTTCAAAGTGGAGCTATTGAAATTACCGATAAGACGAATGCACCGTTTATCGTGAACGGGCAACGTCTAAAACATTATAATAAGAACGAAAACAGCCCTCAAGTCAGCAATATAACATTACTTGAGCTTCCTGCTCAAACACCCGAATAGCTTGTCACCAAGCTATCGTCTGGCTTTAGACATTAAAAACAGCGCTTACTGGGAGGCAACCCAACTTTCCCGTATTTCCCTCTTTACTGTATTTCATTCTCATTTTTATTTAAAATTCTACTTTGAAACTTTAACAAAAATTTTAAACTTAAAATTACTACTATTTTTACTTTATTTTTCTCTTTTATTTAAACTTTGTTTTTACCACTTTTTGTTTCTAAAAATCCTGACTTCAAATTTCTGTTTTAAACTTTTCAGGATTTTAAAAGCCTTCAAACCTTCCTACTGTTTTTCTCCGACTAAGCTGCGAGTATGGCCGCGTACGACTTCACAAAGGTTCATTTTCGAGGATTAGCTCAAAAGGCAAGATTTGAAGCATTAACTGAGAGGGAGATAGCCTTAACACTGTATTATGATAAGTCTACCATGGAGAAACTAGGAATTACTGATAGCATCCAATACCTGTTTAATCAATTAGGCTGGGAGAACACCTCTTTGAAAACCCGTTTTGCCACCTATAAGGACCTCACCTACGAATTCCTTAGTTCCTTCAGGTACTTACCCAACTATGGTTTCGGATCCAACACAGAGCTGATCACCTTTAAGATGTTTGGAATGGACCAAACCCATAGCCGGATGTCACTAGCTAACCTCCTAGGATTTCCTAGCGGACCTCATGTGTTCATCAGTGCCGAAGATGACGATCTTGATTTTGAATTAAACCAGTTCTGGGGTAGAATCACAGGCGACTATCACCCTGACCCAAACAACATGTATAATGATGAGATTCATAACCCAACTTTCAGATACTTTCATAAGATCCTAGCTCACACCCTTTTCGGAAAAGAAGAAAATATTACTACAGTATCTAAAGAAGAGTTATTTATCATGTTCTGTGCTTCTCAGGGCCGTACAGTGAATGTCGTACCTTTTATGATGAGATCCTTCCGACGCCTCACTCAGGACCCACAATCACCTATTCTAATAGGAGGCCTCGTGACAATGATTGCCCACGAGCTTGGCCTTAGATTCCACCTAAATGCAAGCACTAGTTTTGGCACCATCCGACCCATGAATATCCAGTTTTGCTTTAACAGGCGCATTTTAAGAACTATGGGACCTGGACCTTACGAGTACCTCATCAATGACAAACCTGTCCAGCTATTCACATTGCCAAATCATCAGATGACAAGTATCCATAACAAGGACAACTGGGTTTATGAATTGGATGAGCCTATGGGACCTCCTTCACCTCAATCAACACCACAGAATTACATGTACGACAGTGATCACATCTCTGAAGCACATGATTATATGTACTATGAGGATGCTGTATCAGAAGCTGAGGTAGACCCTACGACCCCTCCGCATTACAACACCTATCCTGAGCCCATTCCTGAGGAAACCACTAACAAAATGGATATTGTTCTGAACCGATTAGACAACGTCGACGCAACTCTGACCACCGTAAGAGAAGACATCACAAGCATACACAGCGAACTCGCAGTCTTCATGGACTTAGTCTGTGACCAGCTCGACTACTACGCCCGGAAGTTTGATGAATTGAAGGCACGAAAAGACTGAGATATTAGCTTTAGTTTAGTTTAGTTTAGCTTTTTTCTGTTTTCCGTCCGTTTTCAATTATTTTGATTTTTGCATTGTTTAATTTCCCTTATGTATTACATTACAAACAAGCATTTTAATTACATGTTATTTCAATTTTATTCTTTATTCATTGATTCTGTTTTTACGTTATCCTATGTTTATTGGCCGATATAATACATTGCCATATCAATCCTAGACCTTAAAACCAATGCAAGAACACCCCTATAGCAAAATTCTGCGTTCTGCAGATTTTGCTGGTGTGACGACCGTCACAGAAGCCTGACGCCCGTCACACGGGTGACGCCCATCACAGATACGTGACGACCGTCACGAGCCCAAAACTGTTATCTGCTATAACAGAGGTTGCGTTTTCTCTCCCACTCCCATCTATTCAACTTCCAATCATCACAAACTCAAACCCCACTCCCTACTTTCGTTTTCCCTCTTTGCTCCATATATTCCAACTCCCATTTCAACTTCCTAATCCACTTCTGTGACATTTTTCACTCCACAGAACCAACTCAATCCACATTTCCTCAGCATCCTCCAACAATGGCGAGAAACAACGAAACCCCAGACCTCAGCAATATCGTGTTCAGTGACGGCGACTCAGGCGAGAAACAACGAGCCAACTATATCGCCTCCCATCAACGGTCGCTATAGCCAACCCACTATCCGCACCTACCATCCCTCACGGAGCTCGGCCTTCTTGACGACGTCACTTGGATGCTCCAGAGAGCCGGCATCTGGCACCTCTGCACAAATCTGCAGCCGACGAACGAACAACTCACCCTCGAGTTCCTCAGTTCGTTCAGCTACTTCACTTCCAGCGGCGACCTCAGCCAACACTCCGGCGCTGCCTGCTTCCGCATGTTCGGCACGAACTATCAACTGAACCAGAACCAGATTGCCGACATCCTACAATTCCCTCGCGTTGCACCCCAAAATTTGACCAACCGGGTCTCGCATTTGGCTCGATGTTTCGACGCATAATCGCATTCGCATCTGCATATTGCATACATTGCATTTTTCATTTGTATTGATTTTATCAGGGATCACAGCTCCCGTCTCGTGTTTCAGGTGTTTTTGATCAGTAGAATCGATTTTTGGGATATTTCGGTGCCCGTTTATTTTTACCGATTATTTTTGTGTCGGTTCGGTGCTTATTTTGTCCCTCTGGGAATTATTGTGATTTTTCTGGATTTTTATTAGCATTTTTTAGGGTTTAAATAGCTTTTAAATCATTTTTTAGGATTTAATAGAATTTTTGATATTTTTAATTCTTTTTAAATCAATTTTTTAGCATTTTATAGAATATAATAGATTTAATTCATTTTTTAGAATATTATTAGAATTTAAATAGATCTTAAATAGTTTTAATTCTTTTAAGTAGATTTTTAAGCATTTTAGATATTTTCAAATAGCTTTTTCATTTTAGAATGATATAGGATTTTCTAGAATATTAGTATAATTTTTAAATAGTTTTAAATAGCTTTAATAGTTTTTAGGATGTAATTGTTTTTTAGAATTTCTTTTATAGGAATAATAAATGAATAGAGTTTTCTTTTATAAAAATAAATAGGTTTTATTTTCTTTTATAGATATTAATAGAAAATTAATAGATTTTAGAATATTATCAATTAGGAGTTAATTGGATTTATTAGATTTAATTGAGTATTAGTTTAGTTGTTAGTTGCTGTTAATTGGTTTAATGATATTAATTCAATTCAGTTTTTTTGTGGGTTTCTATTCATTTTCGTTGGGCTTCAGTAGGCCCAGTTAGAGTGTAATGTCCAGAAAATAAGTCCACAATCGTCCAGCGTATTCCAGCTTCTTCCTGCACCCTCCAGAAGGTTCCAGAATGTGCCAGCTTTTCATCAGTATAAAGCCCAGACGCAGCCACGTGTTGCAGATTGGATGGTCCCACTTCGCTTCACTTCAGCACGCCACGTATCACCACCCTCTCTCTCCCTCAGCCACGCGTGGGACACGCGTCCCACATGCACACACTCCCTCCACTTCCTCCACCACGTGGCGCCTCCACACGCTTCACCAGAAAAGCCCCTCCGGCCGGTCTGCATGGCCGGCGGCCAGCACCAACCGTCGCCGGAGAAACCCTAATCTCAGAATCCGATCGTCTTCACCATGAACCTCCACCTTCATCCCTCGATCTCCATCGTTCTCAACCTCCAAACTCCAGAAACAACCTCCAAACTCCAGAAACCACCATTAATCCTACCAGAATCAACAATCCCCTTCGTCCTCCATCATCACCATCCACGAATGTTCATCATCAAGACCAGATTCATTCAACACAACCTCTCAGAGTCCACGTTCAACCATTCAAGAATAACCACCAGAAGCTTCCATCATTTCCTCCGATTCACCACCACCGAACAACCGACCAAGCTCCATCACGCATCAACGAACTCCATCATCATCAGAAGGATGAATCTCCATCATCATGTTCGTCATCTATCAGACCTCCAACTCTCCAGTTCAACAATTATCTTTCCAGAAATCCACCTTCAACGCGTCTTCAGATTGCTCCTTCAACCAACCACAAACATCATCGAACCATGCATCAACGAAGAACGTTCCAAGAACTCCTTGTTCAAACAGGACTTCAAGAGCAGGCAAGGTCATCAAACGCGTCCGTCATGGAGGTCGTTATCTCCAGATTTGCTTGAGTCATTCTCAGAAGTTTGGGGAAATTGGAATTGGAAAGATGGAAGGGATTGGGAAATGATTTTGAGGTTCGTGAAGAGATTGAACGAAGGTTGGTTATTGAGGCTGAGAGACGAGAGAGACGGAGGAGATAGGATTGGACGGCGGCGGCGCTGGGAAGAAGGAAAGGGAGAAGATTAGGGTTTTTCAGTTCTTCAGAATGGAGAAGGAAGAAGAGATTGGGCCAGGGCCCAACTACTTTTTTTTTTTTTGGCACACGCCCCTCCGTTTTGGACAAGTTCTGGGCCTTGGGCCCAACGAATCTATCTGCAACACACCCAGACTACTCACATACCCCCTGCTGCGTTTTTTGAAGTGATTGGGCTGGGCCCTTCAATTTTTTATTTTATTTTTTGTGTAATCCCTTGTAATTCAGTATTCCCCCCCCCCCCTTTATGTTTTTTTTCTTTTACACCTTTTTTATGCATATTCCATATAAAAAATAATAATAAAAAAGGGGAAATAGTAAAAGAAAAATGAGGAAAAAGAATATAGAGAAAAATAGAAAAGAAAAAGAAATATGGGAAGAAAATACATTTGAAAAAATATTAAAAGAAATAGAAAAAAGAACAATAAAAGAAAAGAAAAAGAAATATGGAAAGAAAATATTGAAAAAATATGAAGAAAAATATTGTGAAAAATATAGAGAAAAATATTGTGGAAAAAAATGGAGAAAAATATTTTGAGAAAAGAAAAATATGAGAAAAGAAAAGGAGAAAAAAGAGAAAAAATATTAAAGTGTCGATTTAATATTTTTTAGAGTTCATTTTCTTTTAGGTATTTTCATAGACTTTATTTTACGACTTTTAGGGATAGAATTAGAGGCCCATTTGTTAGGGGGCTATCTTCATTCGACTTTTCAAGATAGAATAGGATAGCGTTTCCTAGGAGATTTATTTCAGTATCCACTCATTGTAATCATTTTTCAGAGATGAATAAAACGAGATTTGAGTTGTGGTCCGATAGTAGCCGAACTACAGCTGCTCTGATTCTTCGTGCCAGACGAAGATATGTAGGCATAGGATGCGATATCCTAGCGAGCACACTAACGACTGACTTTTGTTCTCTCGCGGCTGTGCGATCGAGACTTTCCCGCTGACGACTAATTGAGTACCCTTCTTTTTTCTCTCGTGCCCAAGTGCATTTGAGACTCAGCCATAGTTGTGACCATAGGTTCCCGACCCTGTGAAACCAGTTGTTTTTCTCACTGCTGTGTGAGAATGTTTGTTTAGCCGTAGTGAGTCTGAACTACGTAAAGCTCTGATCTTCCATCCAGTGGAAGTACGTAGGCACAAGACGCGAGGTCTTGGCGAGCCAATTTTCCCTGTAGTCCCGAACTACGTTGACTCTGACTTTCTCTCCTGAGAATACGTAGGCATAGAGTGCGACGCTCTATCGAGTCAATTCCCTTCCGTTTAGATTTAGCAGCCGTAGATAGATTGTTTTGCACCCAGTAGACAACCCAAGCAAGCGTGGATCCCGTCGAGTACGACGGACGTGAGGGGTGCTAATACCTTCCCCTTGCGTAACCGACTCCCGAACCCAGGCTATGGTTGCGATGACCATACCTTTTCCCCGTTTTTTGCGAGGTTTACTTCGAGCGTTTCCTTTCCCTCCCGTGGGATAAATAACGCACGGTGGCGACTCTTCTGTCAGCCGGCGCCGATTTTCGCAGTAGCGACAGCTGGCGACTCTGCTGGGGATAATAACGGTTCCCTTCGCCTGAGTTTTTTCCTGGCTGTTTGGGGCAATCCCCAGCAGCTGGCGACTCTGCTGGGGACTGCGATAGTTCCCCATGCATGTGGGATCCAACGTCCCCTAAGAGAGAGTCAATCCTAGCGCTTGTTTGCTTGTCTATTTGGTGTTTATTTATCGATATTATCTGTTGCTGTTGGGGTGTTACGGGTATTCTATGATTGAGATAAGCCGGACCTGGGCTCGAGTATGAGTATACACCTAGATATAGTTGCGGAGAAGTAGTAGACGAACCTGTCTGCTGAGCAGGCGCAGTTCCCTACGAAAATTCGCACTCGGACGAGATTCTTGCAGAGGTGCTTCTTTCCGGTCCTGAGGATCTGAGGGGAGTCCAGACGTGAGGATTGTCGACTCTGGGAACCGATCAATTGGAAGTTAGCTAAGTGAGGCCTCTTCATGAGATGACGATGCCACTCCTTCTGGGAATCGTATCATTCCTCATGAAAGTCTGTGACGCTGACAACCGCATAGGATGCCGTACCTTGTCAGATATAGGTCCACACCTGTGAATGGGGGGGGTTTTTATGTGCAGGAAACTTGACTTCCAACCTACCCGTTATTCTGGTCTTCTTTTCAGAGAACGTCTCCGTCAGCAGCGCAGCAGTATTCAGATTTTGTGTGGGGGCTGTGGTCCCATTGTTTGCTGCATTTTGCATATCATATGCATATCAGTGTTGCATTGCATATCATCCTCCAGCTAGCCAGAGTTCTGATCCAGCCTTTGTTTCCTGAAGGTGATTACCCGGAGTTTTGAGCCGAGAAGCTGTTGATTGTCAGAAGACCTACCTAGGGGTTGAGTAAGATTTGAGCAGAATCAAGTATCGAAGTCAGCTGAAAATTATTGATAGCCATGTCTGAAGGCAATTTCCAGTCTCCTAACACCCTGACAGGGTTCACTATGGCGTCCAACCCTCTGTATGATTCCATGGAAGATTCCCCGCAAGTGAATAACGTTGCTGCAGACCAAGTTGTACAGCCTTCTGTTGAGAACCGAGATCGACATGAGCAGTTTGTTGCCCAGAATGAGCGTCCTCCTCCTGTCAACAATCAAGGTGTTGCTTTCCCTGTGACGAATTACCGAAGAGATATTCCAGCAGCTGGGATGGTAGGTCCAAGAGCCCTTGACGATGGTAGAAGAGTCCGAGTGTTGGAAGAGCAAATGAAAGCTTTGAAAGCCAAAGATGCTGTCAACCTGGATGCTGTAGGCATGTGTTTGGTTCCTGACCTGGTGTTGCCTTACAAGTTCAAAGTGCCGAAATTTGAGAAGTACACGGGAGATAGCTGTCCAAAGCTGCATTTGATGATGTTCTGTCGAAGAATGACTGCGTTTGCGCGAGATGATAAGTTGATGATCCATTGCTTTCAAGATAGTCTGACTGGGGCATCTTTGGGGTGGTATATGCAGTTAGAGAGGAATCAGATTCAATCATGGATGGATTTAGCCAGAGCTTTCCTGAAGCAGTACGATTACAACCTAGACATTGCTCCTTATCGCATGCATTTGCAAGAGTTGTCTCAAGAGATCAATGAACCGATCAGGAAATATGCTCAGAGATGGAGAGAATTTGCTGCTAGAGTGCGTCCCCCGCTGTTAGACCAAGAGCTGGCAAGCATGTTTGTGGATTCCCTACAATATCCGTACTTCAAAAGATTGCTCGGAATTCCGGCAAGTTTCTCTGACGTGGTAGCATTAGGAGAACGCCTTGAGTACTCCATAAGAATGGGGAAAATTCAGATTACTCCATATGATCAAGCTGGTGAAACTGAATACCCTTGTGACTATCAGAGTGAAGAAGAAGTTGTGATCAACTCAGTCATGCCAAAGATTGAATATCCTCGAAGCGAATCAGTGAATTTTGTTGGTTCATCATCTTATCAGAGATCAGTACCTCCCGTGGCTTGTTATACTGAACAGACAGCCGTGCCTGGGGCACTCTATCAGGAATCTTATGTCGCTTCCATTGCAAATCAGCGAACTCGTGGCCGAGGTTATCAGAATCAGCGTCAGAATCAGAGCAGACCTCGCAACAACTTGGAACGAAGGAATGATCCTTTTCACCCAGTGCCGATGCCGTATAGCCAGTTGCTACCATCTTTGATTCAGAAGTCTTTGGTGGAACCTAAAGCTCTTAAGCCAGTTCCAGAACCTTACCCTCCTGGGTACAATCCCCACGTTCAGTGTGGTTATCATGGTGGCTCTCCGGGGCATTCAACCGAGGATTGTAAAGCATTTCAGGCGAAGGTACAGCAGTTGATTGATCAGGATCGCATTTCCTTTCGAGAAGGGTTTCTGTTTGTTCATCCCTAACCGCTCAGCTGGCTAAGCTCGTAGACTCAGAAGGGCGTTCCCCCAGCAAAAGCCAGTGATTCAGACAGGCAGGCGCCTCAGCATTTGCAGTCCTCAAGCTTTTATGCATCATTTGCATTTGTAGTTTCTTTTTCTGTTAGTTACTACCTGCTTTTTTAACATTGTATGTTTTGAATGGTGATAATAATAAAGTGACTATGCATTTTTCTGAATTAATCATGTCGTTGTCGCTCATTTATTGCATTGCACTAACACTTGCATTTTTATTTACTCCACTTTATCGCTGTGACTAGCAAAGTTAGGAGGGAGGATGACGAAACTAAACTCACAACCGATGATTGTATGCTTTCAGATAAGACCGTACCGATGACGTACAAGGCATTGTTTCAAATTCCCCAAACACTGGAGATATAAGGAGTTAGTCCCTTGTTAACCACTTCGAGCCAGGAAGTAGGAGTTTTTTTCGGACTTATAAACCCTCACATCTTAACCCGGGGCAGGGTAGTTGACAGTTAGCTTGACCGAGCATTCAAGTCTTGCAGAGGAGTGTTGTCTTTCGAGGACCAATCAGTTTATACCTTCAAAAGGTCAAACCTCACCAATCAGGAGTGAGACAGTTACAATCCTTTCGGAGCAATCAAGACAACCAGTGTCACACGACTTTGTTCCAAAAGAAAGAAAGAAAGAAAGCCCGCTAAGTAAAAAGAAAGAAAAGCTGGAAAGCTAAATACTTAGGCAAAAAATCAGGGCATCCCGCTGGACTTCAAAAGAAATCGAAAAAATCGAAAAGAACTCAAAATGAGTCAGTCCAGGCAAAAATTAGGGAATCAAAAGATTGAAAAAGAAGGGATAAAAAGAAATTTTTCCCCAGCAAATCACAAAGTCGTGTACACGGACACCGAAAGCGAAGAAGGAGTAACTATCACTCTAGGAGAAAAGCTTGTGAATTCCTTAAATGTGGTTCTTACCATTCAACATACTTCTCGAAGAGGCGAGTGCTTGTGCCAGGTTAACTGAACCTTAGGATCGGAGATCATCACGTAGACGGGGAGGGTACAAATCAAATTTGAGCCGAATATCCTTTGTTTCACGAACCGTGAACCCGACCACGATACAACCCTTAAAAGACCTAATTGAGGTAGGGTTAGTCTGAAGCGCATTACGATAAGGTCGAGTAACCTGACTCCTTCTTGACTCGCTAGTCACATCTTGGTTGTATTTTCACTAACCACGTAAGCACTGCGTTTGAACTTTGGTTCATTCGTCACTCTCAATCATATGCATATAAATGAGTGACAGCTCAAAAATTTTTCAAAATCTGCGTAACCACTGCATTAAGATTACCATTCGTAGACAGACAATTCTAATTGCAGGTTGGTAGTTGGCATGAAAGAAATTCCATCAGGGAGTAATCAAATAGGACTGAGTAATTCAGCAGTCTGAACCAGAATGGTGTATGTTGTGAAGCCTTGTGAATCAGGGGCATTATCTTCCAGTAAGTTCAGTATCAGTCAGTCTGTGGACAAGTCCCGAAGCTTCAGTTGAGCAGGGGCAGTTTGTTTGAGAAGCAGTTGATCAGAATGAGTCTTCTCGAGAGCCAATCAGGGGCAATTATTCAGAATGTGGAGATTTGAAAGCAGATGCTTCCAATGGATAATCAGATCGGGTTGAGTCGCTAGAACGCTCATTCAGGGGCAAGTCATCGCAGAGAATGTTGAAATCAACTGGGTTGTTAGGTGTTTAATTGGAGATTGAATTCTTTTGTCGTGCAGATACAGGGGCAAGTATTCTCGAGGTCTTCTCGTAGCAAGTTGTTCGGAGCAGGTAGTCCCAAGAGTTAGATTGGGGCAAGGTGCATTGTACTGGGGCAAGTTGTGCAAGCCAGTCTTTTATCCCCCAGCTGAGTGTACCAGGGGCAAGTTGTTCAAACCCGCTTGTTTATCCCCAGCCAGAGTTGAGTATCGGGGAATCATGTCAATACCCTTATCGAAAACCTTTCAAATAAGAAGATCTTGTTGTCGTTGGATCATTATCCTGCAGTTTAAACCTGTTGCGTGTCAGTAACCAGTCATTTCTAAAGTCCAGTTCTCGCCTGGCAAATCAGTAACCAGTTCTCGCCTGGCCCACCTTCCGTAAGCAGCAGTTCCCGTCCTGGTGCAGTTTATTGTAAGCAGTAGTTCCCGTCCTGGTGCAGTTTATTGGTAACCAATTCTCGTTTGGTCACCGTTTCTTCAAGTGTTATACCAGTTCTCGCCTGGTGTACGTTAGCTTTCAGCCAGTTCTCGCCTGGTTGTCTTTTTCTCAGTCTGTTACCCAGTCAGCCCGTCTGATGTTCAAAAACAAAATCAATTTTCCTAACCTATTTTCCTATCAGTTCTCGCCTGATAGTCTACCTTTGAATGCTAGTTCTCGTCTAGTATTTTCCATTCCACTGTGTACATAGTCCATGTTTATTCTAAACCAGAAAAGTGAAAAAAAAAACCTAAAGGTATCTGACACAATATTTCCCAATGACCCGCATGTCGTCATGTTCCCCGATACGAAGCTCGACGGATGCCAGTGCTTCGAGTAATGTTTGAATTCCTTGTGGGTATTGTCAAAACAGAATTGCCACTATTCAGCAGATGAAAGTTGCTCATTATCCTCGGAAGAGTCGAGATTGGCTTGTACCCCGTATCAGAGTAGGATCAGGAGTCTTCAGCAGATTAAGATTGATATCCTTGATAGTAGGGGCATTTCCAGCAGTGTGCCGCGCGTAATTGTTGCACCCTAAAATTTGCCTAACCTTATTCCTTGGTTTATGTTTCATCATCATTAGCATTTGCATGTAGGGTCATGTATATAGACTAACCATCTGCATAGCATAAGCATAGCAAGTCATTCAACAGGGGACCAAGCATTATTTTCATCTCTAGAGGCCTAGCAAGAGGTTATTATTCTAATTCAATCTCATTCAAGTCATCAGGAAAGAATTTGAAAGCAAAGAGTTCAGCAGATCAAGCCTTGAGTCTATCTCCTAGCTGAGGGCATCTGAGGATCAACAAGAGGGTTGTGAGCTGTGAAATGAAAGCATGGAGAGCATCTAGACATCTTGAGGGACTTATAAAGTCATTTGGAGAAGAAAGCAAGTCATTGATGAAAGCACAAGAGCTACAGTTGAAGACAGTCAACTAGGGTTTCATCTGGGTCAACCCTAGGTCAACCCTAGGTCAATTGACTGACTTAAGAGGGCATTCAAGTCTATTGGAGAGATGTGGGGATCAACATTTGATATATGAAGAAGGATATGGAGATATGACAAGGAGAATTCAAGAGAAATCAAGGAGAAGAGGAGTTACTAAATTAGGGTTTCTCTGTAAAATCCCCTAGTTTAGGTCAAATTTCCAAGCAAGATAAATCAAAATGCTAACTTCAAATGGCTTCTTGGCCAACATGAAACTTGTAGAGGATCTCAAGACCTTCAATTTGAGTGGTGGAAGACCTCAAGGAGATTTATAGAACTCAAGTTATGGTCCTTGCAAGTTACAGGTCATCTGAGGTGTCTGAACTTTTGTCTGTGAAAGTGACTTGACTTCCAAGCTAGTTTTGCCCCTCAAGGAGATTTCAAATGAATTCTTGGTCAACACAAGAATTGTTCCTCATTGTCTTAGCTTTCTAGAATGGTATGGCATGCCTTCATATGATGTGGAGAACTCAACTTATGGTCTTGACAAGCAAAGGGTATTTTGGGCATTTGTGAATTACAGGTCATTTTAACCTATGTCCAAAACTCATACAAGGAGGCCTCAAATGGAAAAACTTACAACATCAAACTTGCTCCAAATGGGATTTTAAGTCTAGAAAGAAGGTCACAAGTTATTGGAGAAGCTCATAGCATGGAGTTGCATGATAGGTCAAAATATGAACTAAAAAGGCTTATAAAGTGAATAATTTCAAAGTGAAAAGTGGTTTGGGAGATTTACAAGTCCAAATGGAGACTTCCAATATATGATTTTGAATGGAAAAACAATTCTAAGAACAATGGTTCACCCACTTTTTTGAGTTTAGAAGGAAAAAATGAAGTTATCCATGGTTGCTTATCATTTAAGAAACATAATCAAAAATGGATCAAAATTTGAAAACAAGGGAATGTGCAAGATGGATCTAGAATGATCATTTGGGGTCTATATATTCATGAAAGGAGAATTTGGCAAGGGTTGGCCTCATTTGCACCAAGAATTCCACATAATTTCTCACACTTTTTCATTGGAGTTTCATTACAATTCTCTCAAAACCTTCACCAACTTTCATCATAATCAATTCAATTTCACTCCATCATCATCATAGATCATAATTGAAGCAAGTTTCTGGTAGTTATCATCCATTTTCGAGTGCTTTTCTCAAGATCATCAAAATCACAAGTTCAAGTGGATTGCATGATTCAAGCAAGGAACCTCCAAGTTTGTGCATACAGAATTAAGTTCCTCAAGGATTGATCAAGATTCAACACTTAAAAGCTTCAGATCCACATCCTCCATAGCTGTTTCTCAAGATTTCTTACTAGGTAAGTTTTCATTCAAACTGCTTGATCTAGTTAATTTGGCATGATGTTGTTAGTTTAGATGCAATCTAGGTGGTTAGGAGATTAGTTTAGGTGAGTTTGGAACGATTTGGTGAGGTTTGTTAACAGGTGCCATAATCTGTTTGTGTTCGAATCTCTTGGATGAATGTGTTATAATTGCAACTTGATAGCATAGGTTAATCTCCATTAGATGTAGTTTAATTTAGGCTAGGTTTGAGGAGGATTGGTGATGGTCCATATCAGTGCATTTCAATGGAGGCCGAATGTTGATCCAATCGTGTTTGTTGTTGTGGTGAGTTTCAAGACGAATTGATACCCTAAGCTTGTAGAGGGAGAGATTTGGAGCAGATTTCATGTTCACATCGTGTGGATTGGTTGCGTGTAGATGGAGAGCAGAGAGGTGGAACCTTGCTCGTGCATGGCTGCCATGGTGGAGCTGAAACCCTAGGTTGCAGGTCGTTTGGAGAAGAAATAATCGTGGCCCTTCGTTTGGTGTAAGACTCTTGACTTTTAGAATGATCCAATGGCCTATATTCAATCTGAAATTGGAGGGAGATTGCCCTGGGTGCCAAACGCACCGTTTCATTAATTGAAACGGGCGGGCCTGAGTTGGATTGTTATTCCCACCCCCGTGTGAGCCCAAAACCAATATTTCAACGTGACTTTATTACTTCCTTCACCCCCAGCGCGTTGTTGTTATTCTGAGTAACTCTGGGCCTTAGTCCTTTTGCTAACAGCACCCTACCCTGTCTGGCCCATCCAATAATGAACTGAGCGAGCTTCTCTTCATACCCCCCTCCCTCATTTTAATTCATTTTATTTCTTATTTCATTTTAATTTTTTACTAATCTTTGAAAATTCATAAATAATTCATAAAAAATGCTTTTTAATTCATTCTTTTTACCATGTTTTCATTAAAATGTCTAGAATATTATAGGAAAATAAATTTTCATTTTTAGTTTTATTTCATATTTTTTTCATATTTTCTAAATAAATGTCATAATAAATAGTTACATTTCATGCATTATTTTTATGATTTTTGTTCTCTCACATGCTTTAATATTTTTTGATCACTCTTTTCATATTGTTTAGATGAGAGGTTAAGCTTGTAGAAATATTTTAGTTCCCATTTTTAGAGGTTAATTTTAGGTGATTAATAAATGCTTGAATATCATGAACAAAACTAGGGTTTTTAGGTGACAACTTAGGAGTTTGATTTCATTTCCCTTAGGATTTAGGGTTTGAACAAATTAGTTATGGGACTATATGGGCTATGGGTAGCTATTAGATCCCTTAGAGAACAGTTAGGATTCCCCTACTGCTATTATTGCTGTCTGTATATCTGCTGTCTGGTGTGGTGTGCCCTCTGGGGTTTATTGATTGTTTGTATGGGTATTGGGTTTGTCTGGGGCCCTGGGGAAGCTGAAGATTTGTGGAGATGAAGCCATTGAAGATTCAAATGCTGAAGATCAACTGTCAGAGTTGAGGAGGAGTTTCTTGCTAGCAGTTGCTGAGGAGATTAGGGTTTAGGAGCTAGGCAGAGCTCTAGATTAGAAATTTTGTTTCTCAAACATGGATTGCCTTGTCTGCATCCATTCTTCTCTGTGATTCAGAGTCTCTCTAAGACACTCACCCCCTTCCTTTGGAAGGCTTGGTGATATTGTCTAAGAGATAGAACTCTTGAGAGAAAATGTCTCTTGTGTTAGAAGCAGTCTGTTCACCACCTTTGGTAGTCAGCTGATTGCTTAACACCCAATTCACTCTTGTGACTGATCCCTCATCCTGGAGGTTTGAGCATGAAGAAAAGCCATTGCAGATGGAAGACTGATGATCAAAGCCCTTGCCTGAAGGCCATGAAGATGGAGATTGATGCTTGTTGAAGCTTGTGAATGATTGGAGATTGCTTGAAGCTAGTTGTTGATTCAGAGCTGCTGATGCTGTTGCTTCTGCTGTATTTCATTTGTTGGTGTATTGATTGGTTTTCTGGACTGTATTGTTTGCTGTTTACCCTGCTGGGTTGAAAGTGAAGCCTGTTCACTTTTGCCTATTGTTTTCTAGGTTCGAGGTTGAGTGGGACTCCCTTGCCTCACTTGTATTGCTGCATCCATGCATTTTACCGTTTTACTGTATATATCTGATATTGTTTCTGTTTCTGCCTATCCCGTAGGATCTCTGTTTCTCTCTGTGCAAGAGAGGAGCATGATAGACACTAGGTCTTAACCCATGCATGATAACACTAGGTTAGTTTGTTTCCCTTCGCAACCGTAGGTTAGAGTTCTGTCTCTTTCTTTCTCAAAACAAACAGAAAAACACATAAAGATTTCAAACACAATAAAAGACACTTCTTCCGTAAAAGAATGTGAACTCATCAAAACGTCATTTTTGTCCGCTGGGACTGTTAATCAGAAAAACCTTTTTTCAGAAAGAATAAAATCAACCAAGATAAGCTTGTGTCGTACGTGGCCCGAACTACGTTTGCTCTGATCTTTCATGCTGTATGAAAGTACGTAGGCATAGGATGCGATATCCTAGCGAGCAACCTTCCCCTCCTTTCCCGTAGGTAGGCGAACTACGTTGACTCTGATTTCTCGTTCCAGACGAGAATACGTAGGCATAAAGTGCGATACTTTGCCGAGTCATTTTTATTTTCATTTTATTTTCTTTTTCACCCTTGACTTATAGTTTAGATAGAATAACAATCCATACCCGAAAACAAGCGTGGATCCCGTCGAGTACGACGGACGTGAGGGGTGCTAATACCTTCCCCTTGCGTAACCGACTCCCGAATCCAGGTTTTGGTTGCGACGACCATACCTTTCCCGTGTTGTGCGAGGTTTACTCTGAGCGTTTCCTTTCCCTCCCGTGGGATAAATAACGCACGGTGGCGACTCTTCTGTTCAGCCGGCGCCGATTTTCGCAGTAGCGACAGCTGGCGACTCTGCTGGGGATCCAACGTCCCCTGGCTGCTAAGGACTGCGACGGTCCTTATGCATTTGGGATCCAACGTCCCTTGAGAGAGTCAATCCTAACGCTTGTTTTCCCGTCGAGGATTTTGTATGGAGTTATTGTATATTTCTAACCTTGTATTTTCAGCTTTATATATATTGTTTATTATTGCTGTATCTGGGGTGTGACGGGTGTTCTGATATTGAGAGATAAGCCGGACCTGGGCTTGAGTGCACCTAGAATTAGAGTAGAAATTAGTGGGCGCCCGCTTGCTTTGCTTGCTTTGGTGTCCCATGAAATCTACACTCAGACGAGGTTCCTCTGGTTGGCCTCCTGCCCCTTCCTTTGGTTGGCGTGGGTTGCTGGTTAGTTGGATTGTCGACTCTGGGGACCGATCATTTGGAAGTTGGCTGAGTGAGGCCTCTTCAGGAATTGATGATGCCACTCCTTCTGGGAATCGTATCATCAACCCTGAAAGTCTGTGACGCCGACGACCGCATAGGATGCCGTACCTTGTGCCAGTTATAGGGCCACCCACCTGTGAGGGGATTCAGGGTTATGCAGGTAACTAGACCTCCAGACTACCGGTTATTTCTTGATCAGAGATCCGGGTTATTTATGGAGAGTTCTGAGGTCTGTCAGAGACCATGTGGAGATTTATTCTGAGGTCTGTCTGAGACCATTTGGAGATGTATTCTGAGGTCTGTCAGAGACCATTTGAGAGGTGTTTTGAGGTCTGTCAGAGACCAATTATGGATGTGATTTGAGGTCTATCAGAGACCAGTGAGTTATGGTTTGAGGTCTGTCAGAGACCAGTGTTGGAGTTCTATTTTAGGTCTATCTGAGACCAGGGTTGATGACTTCTGGATGGTCTATCTGAGACCTTTCTTGATTGGGTTTAGGCTATTCAGCTGCAGCTTTGGTCCCTGTTGAATGTTACTTGCATTGCATCCCTGCATATCCATTATCATTTGCATTTCACTAACGTATGTCTGTGCTGCAGGTGCATTTGCATTTCCCTAGTTCTAGTGCCCAGACTTCTGAGTGTTTGATCATGACTAGCCTACGGAGAACAGTTGCTTACAAATTGCCTACGCCTGATATTGTTCCTTTACTGGGGTTGATCTCTCTTGCTGATGAGAGTGTTCGTAGGAGTTTCCGGATGAGCTATGGTAGATTATTGAGATTGGTGTGCAAACCTACAGAGGTAGAGTTAGATGGGCTGTATGCTTTGATGCAATTCTACGACCCTGCTTTGAGGTGTTTCACGTTCTCTGACTTTATTATGGGACCAACCCTGGAGGAATACGCTGAGTATGTTGAGCTGCCTGTGCAGAACCAGGTTCCGTTCATCCATTTTGATGCCAAACCCAAGCCGGAGGAATTGGCAAAAGCCTTGCATGTTGATGCTTCTGAACTGGTGACTACTGTTTCCCGTGGAGTTCCAGGCTTCTCACTCCAGTTCTTAGTTGGTAAAGCCCAAGAGTATGCCAAGAGCGGGTGCTGGGTCGCTTTCAATGCTGTGTTGGCCTTGTGCATTTATGGCATAGTCTTGTTTCCCAATATACCGGATTTTGTGGACTTCGATGCTTTCTACTTGTTTGCCGCTGGTAATCCTGTGCCTACTTTACTCGGGGATCTCTACCACTCACTGCATTACAAGAATGAGAAGGGAAGAGGGAAGAATGTTCATCTTTGTGTACCCTTGTTGAGTATGTGGTTTGAGAGTCACCTTCCTAAGAGAGGATCTACTGCAGAGACTACAGTTCCAGTTGGTTGGCCAGAGCGTCTGATGAGGCTATCGTCGGAAGATATGGAGTGGTTTGATAGAGACCTGTTGGGATCTGAGCTCATCTTCAGTTGTTCTGGTTACCCTAATATGCCATTGATAGGAAGAAAAGGGTGTATCAATTACAACCCTTCTCTATTCATTCGCCAGTTCGGATATGCGCTGAAGAATCCACCTCAGGAGGAAGAAGTACAGGAATCTCTGTACTTCACCGGTGACGTGAAGGGGGAGTTATTAGCCAAGTTGCGACATGCCTGGACGAGTATTAACCACAAAGGGAAGCCGTTGTTAGGAAAGAATGACTGTCAGGCCTATGCATCTTATAGAGCTTGGATTCAGGAGAGGGCTAGTCAGTTGAAGATGCCGTTTCCAGATGCACCAATTCTTGTTCCTATTCCGGTAGCAGAGCCAACTACTGTTTCTAGGGAAGTCTATGAACAAGTTGTGAGGGAGAAAGAAGCCTTAATGAAGATTAATGAAGGGTTAGAGCAAGAGCTAGCCCAGGCACGCAGTGAGAAGAACAAGGCCGTATATGCTTTCCAACAACAGATTGAGCTGGTAAACAGGTTAGGAGCTGAGTTGACCGAGGAAAAGAAAAAGCGCGAACGTCTGGGGCAAGAGTTCAGAAGTTCTCATGACATGCTGGAAGCCAAAAAGAAAGCGCTCGACGCAGCACACCGAGAGATATCTTCTTGCAACAAGACTTGGAATGCTACACTCACTAACAACAAGAAGAGGGAAGATAAGCTAAAGCAGCAAATTTCCGACCTCGAGGAGAAGTTGAAGTCTAGCATCAAGAAATGTGAGGAGGAAGTGATGAACCGGTATAGTGTCCAGCATGCACTGAACAAGGCAATCAAATCCAGAGATGAAGCAGTGTCCCAGAAGCGAAAGTTAGAAGATTGCTTCGGAGAAGCGGCATGGGAAGAAACTGCTGAAGACGTACGCCGTGTCCTTAAGAAGAGAAACCAGCTTGTTGAAGGGCTGCTTGATCGACCAAGCCATCCGGAGACCAAGAAGTTGATAGAGGAGTACCAGACTTTTGGGAGGATTTGATCGTTCCATTATTTGTATGCTTTATTTGCATAGTGCTGACCATCACCAGGATTGTTGGTTGAGGTCATGCCATCTTTGTACTCTCAGTGATATTGTACCCTGGGCTTATTGATTCTCTTTGTTATATACGAGGCTTTCTATGATTCAGCTCCGATATTCCTATTGTCAACACTGTCACTGCACCGGCACCTTCGCACTAGAACTGGGGGAATGAACTTCCCTAATGCACAGACACGTTGCATTGCATTCATATCCATATTGCATAACAGGTAATCTATGAATGGTGTCTTATCTCCTGCTTTGATTCAGGTACTTAACAGGATTCCAGATCAACATCCGCACCGCTATTCTACACGATCCAACTGTCGGAAAGTCATGGACCAGATTCAGAACGAGATGCAGGATGTACGCGAGAAGCTCGCCCTCTTCATGCAAACCATGGAGGCTATAGCAAAAGGGCAAGAGAACTTGCAGGCCATGGTCCAGCCTCTGTTGGCTCGCAACGCTGGTCAGGGTAACGAAGATCATCAGTCTGTCCGGGTTGATACTGCTCATGGAGATGGCACTCCAACGCCGGTGGCTCCGCCTGTCGTCAATGTGAATGCTGCTAACGTCAACAACGCTACCGCTGCTGTGAATGGTAACGTCGGAGTTGGAAATGAAACTGCTGTCCATAACGCTGGGCTGGGTGATGTCAATGTGGGAGATAATCTCGGAGGCAATGGCTTTGTCAACGCTGGGTTCGGATTCAACGATCAGGGATTCGACAATACCGGCAAGTATGGCTTTAATGCTCAAGGCTTTGGGCAAGATGGTTATGGTATGATCAATCAGGGCTACGGAGGTTTTGGAAACGGAAACGGTGCTGGATTTATGGCTGGAGGTCCTGCTGGAGGTGTTCAAGGGTATGGCAACAGAGGCCGAGTTCCGGGGATGAATCAGGTCAGAGCTGGACGTAATAATGCATATGATGGATACGGGGCTGGAAACGGTATGTGGCAAGAGGATCAACAGGAAGACGCCTTCTCTGGAGGAGGCTTTGAAGGGCCGATGGATGATTCTCAAAAGATTAGAATGCTGGAAGAGCAAATGAAGGGAGTCCTAAACCAGAGTGCTGTGGGTCTGGACATGGCAACAATGGGCTTGGTACCTGGGCTGAGGGTGCCAATCAAGTTCAAAGCGCCTGCGTTCGATAAGTACAAAGGAGATACATGTCCGAAAGTGCATGTACGAGCTTATTACAGAAAGATGTCTGCATACTCCACTGACGAAAGAATGCTCATGCATTTCTTTCAGGATAGTCTATCGGGTCCTTCCTTAGAGTGGTACATGGGGTTGGAGCCCACTGATATCAAGACTTGGAAGCAATTAGCAGAGGCGTTCGTAGCCCATTACAAATATAACAGTGACCTGGCACCCAATCGGGTCCAGTTGGCCGGGCTTTCGCAGAAGAAGGGGGAGAGTTTTAAAGAATACGCGCAAAGATGGCGCGATATGGCTGCCAGGGTCCGTCCTCCTGTGGAAGATAAAGAAATGAACGACATGTTTGTTGGCACATTCACCGGGCTGTTTCATGATATGCTGTTTCATACGTCTCTGGCTAGTTTTTCAGATCTGATTTTAATGGGTGAAAAGATTGAGCGGAACATTAAGCAAGGAAAGTTCCAAGTTGATGAGTCAGCTGCATCTGGCAGTAATAGGAAAGCTTATGGTGGGCGCCGTCAGGGCGAAGCTAGTGCTGTATTTGGAGGCCGAGGCCGAGGCCGAGGCAGGGGAAGAAATCAATATCGTCAGCAGCAGCAAGTGTCGAGTGTCACCATCCCGTATCAACAACAACCAATCCAGCAACAACAACAGGTTCAGCAGCAACCAATGCCACAGCAGCAGCAGCCTCAGCAGGGGGCACAGCAAGCTCAGAGAAAATTCCAGGGTGGTAAGCCGAGAAGGGTGTTCGAGAAGCCTCCCTCTAACTACGCTGATTTATTGCAGACCTTGTTGGGATTGAATCTGGTGGAGAAAAGAACCTTGGCACCGATAACGGGAACTCCCCCGTTCGGCTATGATGCAAATAGGCGCTGCGAGTTTCATTCTGGGGCCCCGGGCCATGATATAGAAGGTTGTCATGCTTTTAAGCACGTTGTACAGGATCTCTTGGACAACAAGTCTATCAACTTCGGAACGACCGGTGCGAATATAGTCCAGAAACCCATGCCTAATCATGGGGCGAATGCCGTGCTGACTGAGGAAGGTCTGAATCTGATTATGAATGTTGAGGATTTAAAGACGCCGCTGAGCGAGATCAAAAGCCGACTGTTGCAAGGAGGTGTTTACCCGGGTTGTAATGAGTACTGCTTAGATTGTTGGGCCCTGTCTGGGGGGTGTGAGGATCTGAAGAAAGGCATTCAGGCCTTGATTGATGATGGTATATTGCAGTTTGATAGAACAGCAACTGAGGAGCCGGCAGGGGCAGCAGTGGATAATCGGAGTGATGTTGCCACAGTGACAATTCCTAGGAAGACGATCACTATTTCAGCACCAGCTCAGCGGCCACCGATTACTATAACTAAAGCCGGGCCAATCCCGTATGAGAACACGAAAGCGGTTCCATGGTCATATGGGCTAGAGGTGTATTGTGACGGGATTAAAATCGATGTTAACAAGCAGTCAGCGGAGGTTGTGGATAATGTTGTGGGCTCAGGAGGCATGACGAGGAGCGGCAGGATCTTTATATCTCCTGAAGTGGAAGCCGAAAGGCTAGCGAAAGGAAAGGGGAAAGCGGTTGAGAATGTTCCGGTTCAAGCAAATGAAAAAGAAGCAGCATCTAAGGATGTCGAAGAATTCATGCGCTTAATTCGGAAAAGCGATTATAAAATTGTGGAGCATCTACAGCAGACGCCATCCAAAATATCTATATTGTCATTGCTGCTTTGTTCGGAAGCTCACAGGAATGCTTTGCTGAAAGTCCTGGACACTTCTTTTGTACCCCAGGATGTCTCCGTGAACCAGCTAGAAGGTGTATTGGCGCATGTAAATGCGGGCCACAGTCTGGGCTTTACTGATTTCGACTTGACTCCGAAAGGAAGGGACCATAATATGGCATTGCATGTATCTGTTGAGTGCAGAGGGTCGACAATGTCGCACGTATTGGTTGACACCGGGTCGTCTTTGAATGTGCTGCCTAAGAAGGCTATGATGAAGCTGGATGTTCGAGGGATTTTGTGCACACCAAGTGATTTGGTAGTCAGAGCGTTTGACGGCACGCGGAGAACAGTCTTCGGATCAATTACATTGCCTCTGCAAGTGGGGCCGGAAGTGTTTGCAACGGAGTTTTATATCATGGATATACAGCCTGCGTACAGCTGCTTGCTGGGAAGACCTTGGATTCACGGGGCGGGGGCTGTCACGTCAACCCTGCATCAGAAGTTAAAGTATATGGTCGGAGACAGTGTAGTCACCGTGTGCGGAGAAGAAGACATCCTGGTCAGCCATCTTTCTTCGTTTAAATATGTGGAAGTCGACGGGGAGATCCACGAGACGCCATGCCAGGCATTCGAAGGTTTGCGCATTAAGGACAAGAGTCCCGGGCCAAGCAGAGTGCCAGAGATAGCTGTTTCTTCGTATAAAGAGGCTCAGGCGCTAGTGAAGGCAGGAGAAGCCGCGGGCTGGGGCAAAGTATTGGACATTCCTGTGAAAATGGACCGGTTCGGACTGGGGTACCGACCATCGTCATCAACTCCTTCTGTGGGGGCCCCTCATTTCAGAAAGTCAATCACCATCTCTGCCAGTGGAGTATGCCATGAATCTGTCAATGCTGCTTCAGAATCCGATGAAGGGGACAGCGACTGTGATATGGATGCCTGGATTCAGCCAAGCACGCCAGGACAAGGACTATGCAACTGGTCCATTCAGGAGCTTGTTCCTGTGACTTTTAAACAGTAATGCTTTGCTTTATTAATTGTTGAATAATCTGATGTCTTGCCCGGGGCATCGGGATTTGCTTAGGGCTGTGTTGTTATAAACATTGCTTTGTTAATCATTAAATAAATGGCGTTTTTTTCATGTGTAAATACTGTAATCCTTGTTTTTCTTGTTTTGTATTTTTCAATAAAATGGCAACATGGTTATCCGCTGTATACGCATTTTGAAGCACTTAACCCTCTCTTTTGCAGGATAACGTTTTCAGATGACATCTTTGAGCCACCTATGACTCGTCCCGACTTCGAGCACCCGGTATTCCAGACCGAAGAAGAGGTTGTCGAAGATAGCGACGTTCCTGAAGAACTGTCTTGGTTGGTGAAGCAAGAGGAAAGAGCCATTCTGCCTCACGACGAGGTTATCGAGATTATCAACTTGGGGTCGGAAGGGGTTGAGAAAAATATTCGTATCGGAGCCGCACTGCAGAGTGATATCAAGCGAAAACTGGTTGAAATGCTCCGAGAGTATAATGATGTATTCGCTTGGTCGTATCAAGATATGCCAGGGCTCGATACTGATATGGTTGTGCATCGTCTGCCACTGAAAGAAGACTGCCCGCCTGTCAAACAAAAACTTCGCAGAACTCGACCAGATATGGCAATGAAGATCAAAGAGGAGGTTCAGAAACAGTGGGACGCTGGTTTCCTGGCTGTGACGAAGTATCCCTCATGGGTTGCTAACATCGTACCGGTGCCAAAGAAAGATGGCAAGGTTCGAATGTGCGTGGATTATAGAGATTTGAATAAAGCAAGCCCAAAAGACGATTTTCCACTTCCTCATATTGACGTGTTAGTTGATAATACCGCTCAATACTCTGTATTCTCCTTCATGGATGGCTTTTCAGGCTATAATCAAATTAAAATGGCGCCAGAGGATATGGAGAAGACTACTTTCATAACGCCTTGGGGAACATTTTGCTACAAAGTGATGCCCTTTGGTTTGAAAAATGCTGGGGCAACGTATCAGCGTGCGATGACAACTCTCTTTCATGACATGATGCATAAAGAGATTGAAGTTTATGTTGACGATATGATTGCCAAATCCCAGACGGAGGAAGAGCATCTGGTGAATCTGTTGAAGTTGTTTAAAAGGCTTAGGAAGTTCAGGCTGAGGCTGAACCCTAACAAATGCACCTTCGGGGTGAGATCGGGTAAGCTCCTGGGGTTCATAGTAAGCGAAAGAGGAATAGAGGTCGATCCTGCTAAAATAAAAGCGATCCAAGAAATGCCGACGCCTAAAACAGAGAAAGAGGTACGCGGGTTTTTAGGGAGGTTGAACTACATTGCTCGGTTCATATCTCACCTGACTGCTACGTGCGAACCATTATTCAAGTTGCTAAAGAAAAATCAAGCTGTAACGTGGAACGATAACTGTCAAAAGGCGTTCGACAAAATAAAGAAGTATCTGCAGGAGCCTCCTATTTTGATACCTCCAGTGGCAGGGAGACCCTTGATAATGTATTTGACGGTTCTTGAGGGAAGCATGGGTTGTGTTCTCGGTCAACACGACGAGACGGGGAGAAAAGAGCATGCAATTTACTATTTGAGTAAGAAATTTACAGACTGTGAATCTCGATATTCAATGCTGGAGAAAACTTGTTGCGCGCTAGCCTGGGCCGCCAAGCGTTTGAGGCAGTACATGCTGAATCATACAACCATGCTCATCTCGAAGATGGATCCGATCAAATATATATTCGAAAAGCAGGCGTTGTCAGGTAGAATTGCCCGGTGGCAGATGATCTTGACTGAATACGATATTCAATACGTCTCGCAAAAGGCAATAAAGGGGAGTGTGTTGTCTGAATATCTGGCGGAGCAGCCTATTGAAGAGTACCAATCAATGAGATTTGATTTTCCTGACGAGGATATCATGTATCTCAAGATGAAGGATTGCGAAGAGCCGTTGCCAGACGAAGGACCAGAGCCGGGGTCCAAATGGCAGATGATATTTGATGGAGCTGTGAATGCTTACGGTAGCGGAATAGGGGCAATTATCACTACGCCGCACGGGTCGCACATCCCGTTTACTGCCCGATTGACCTTTGCCGTTACCAATAATGAGGCCGAATACGAAGCTTGTATAATGGGGCTTGAAGAAGCCATTGATTTGCGAATCAAACATCTAGACGTATACGGAGACTCAGCTTTGGTAGTGAATCAGATCAAAGGGGAATGGGAGACACGTCAGCCCAATTTGATACATTACATGAATTATGCAAGGAGATTGTTGCCTTTCTTCGACAAAGTTGAATTGCATCACGTGCCGCGGGCAGAAAATCAAATGGCTGACGCCCTTGCCACCTTGTCTTCCATGTACAAGGTCAATTTCTGGAACGAAGCTCCCCAAATCACTATCTCTCGGTTGGACAGGCCAGCTTATGTATTTGCTATTGATGAAGCGTCTGATGACAAACCGTGGTATTTTGATATCCTTAATTTCCTGAAGAATAAAGAGTATCCGGCTGGGGCATCCAGTCAAGATCAGAAGACTCTCAGGAGATTAGCGGGTAATTTCTATTTGAACCCGGATGGCGTCTTGTACAGAAGGAACCACGACTTGGTGTTGTTGCGTTGTGTGGACGAGAAGGAGGCAAAGCTTCTCATGGAGGAAATTCACGAAGGTGCCTTTGGTACGCATGCTGGCGGGCATGCTATGACGAGAAAACTGCTGCGGGCAGGATACTTTTGGCTGACGATGGAAACGGATTGTTTCAAATTTGCAAGAAAGTGCCATAAGTGCCAAATTTATGCTGACAAAATACATGTGCCTCTGAGTCCTTTGAATGTGATGTCATCTCCATGGCCATTCTCGATGTGGGGAATCGATATGATTGGAAAGATTGAGCCGACGGCTTCTAACGGGCATCGGTTCATCCTCGTAGCAATCGATTATTTCACCAAGTGGGTGGAAGCAGCGTCTTACGCAAATGTAACGAAGCAAGTGGTGGCTAGATTCATCAAGAGAGATATCATTTGCCGATACGGAATTCCTGAGCGGATAATCACGGATAATGGTTCTAATCTGAACAACAAAATGATGAAGGAGCTCTGTCAGAATTTCAAGATCGAACATCACAACTCCTCCCCTTACCGACCCAAGATGAATGGCGCTGTCGAAGCGGCCAATAAGAATATCAAGAAGATCGTCCAGAAAATGGTGGTGACGTATAAAGATTGGCATGAAATGCTACCTTTCGCTTTGCACGGTTATCGTACGACGGTACGCACATCAACCGGGGCAACTCCGTTCTCGTTGGTATACGGAATGGAAGCGGTGTTACCATTGGAGGTGGAGATCCCTTCTCTGAGGGTATTGCGAGACGTTCAGCTGGACGAGGCAGAATGGGTAACGAACAGATTGAACCAACTGAGTTTGATGGATGAGAAGAGGCTAGCTTCTCTGGCATACGGTCGTTTGTACCAACGACGAATGAAGAAAGCGTACGACAAGAAGATACTTCCGCGAAGCTTTCAGACGGGCGACCTTGTGCTGAAAAGGATTCTCCCGCCGCAAGCAGATCACAGGGGCAAGTGGACCCCCAACTACGAAGGGCCATACGTTGTCAGTAAGGTCTTTTCAGGAGGAGCTTTATTGTTGTCCACCATGGACGGGGAAGACTTTGCATCACCTGTGAATTCGGACGCAGTTAAAAAATACTTTGCTTAAAATAGACCCGCTGGACAGAAAAAAGAGAGTCCAGGCAAAAATGGGGCATCCTGGCGAACCAAAAACAGAATGAAAGGTTCGGGCAAAAGTTAGGGATAAAATTGAAAAAATGTACACCCGCGAAGTTGAAAACCTACACTGGGCGGCTTCGGCAAAAAGGGGTATCCCGGTGAACTGAAAACCCGTAAAGGGCGGTTCACGCAAAAGTTAGGGATGAGAAAAGCAAATGACTGCGGTCCGAATTTGGTATTCAATGAGCATCAGTGCGGGAGAATATATTTGAGGAATTAGTTATCGGATACAACCTCTTCAGAAGACGGATACCGGGAAAGCATTAGAGTCGGACGAGTCATGGGAGGATCAGTTCGTGATGTTCATCTGCATCCAGTTGCCGACATGTGTACAAAATTTAATTTGTCAGTATTTATGCTTCTTGTGAATACTTGCATACCTGTATATTTGCGTTGCGTAGCTTCCTCTTTTCAGGAGTTACATCCCGTGTACAAAAACTCCGCCCATTCAGGGGCCCAATCAATGAAAATGTGTTATTCAGTACTTGATGCCTGTTCTTTACTGTTTTGCGCATGATAAAACGCCTAAGTTTATTGAAACTAGCATGAGTATAACATCACTGGCCCTTGCCAACAGTTGTTAAAGCTTTGAATTAACTGAGTGTAATGTCACTAACCTGAATTGATTTGATTGCACAGGCTTGTCGTGTCTCGTTTGTGTTGTTGCAGGTTTCATAACCATACGAGGAGGATGATCAAAAGATTGCGATAACGAAAGACTTAGTCCCCCACGCAGGTCACGCATGTTCTTCCTGAAGAAGGATAGAATTCCCCAGCTAGCCGTAGCTTATACAAAGGACGTGCTCCAGAGAAGTTACTCGTCCTCAGCAGAGTTTGGTGATTCCGAGATCGTAAGGCTGTATTCAGACAGGTTCATCTCCCCCCGCAGGGTCATGCATTCTCCCCCAGTGGAGTCAATTAATTCATCCCGAGAGAATCCAGCCATCCCCAGAGGAGTTCTTTTAGCAAGTGTTTTTTCCTTCCAGTGGAATTCGAAGGTCAAGACTCTCCAAAGCAGAGTTGATGTTGGGTCCTGTCATTTATTTTGTCAGAGATACCGTGTGATATTAGTTCACTCTCCAGCAGGGGCTCAATCATATCAGGCGCATCTGCTATTCCCCAGCAGAGTTATATTCCCCAGCAGGGGGTTGCCTCCGCAAGGTATTTGGTTTGAGTTATATTCCCCAGCAGGGGGTATTTCAACAAGACGTGTGGTTTGAGTTCCCAAATTCCCAGCAGGGGCGACTTCATCCCCAGCATTTATTTTGCTGGAATAATTTTGTAGCATCAGGCTATCCCCGGCGAGTCGGCGTTATCCTTCCAGCATTTATTTTGCTGAAGCAGTTTCTGTACTCTAGTAGTTCAGGTGGAGAGAGCTCTTGCTCAAATAAATCACCAAACAGTCAAGATCTCGGCAGGAGATATTCAATGACAATGTCAGTTTCGGCGGTATTCCCCACAGAGTTATCGTGATAAAACTCTCTTCGTCTCCAGCAAAGTCATTTATGCAAATGCATCTTATCTTCCCTAGCCAAAGTGGCCAGGATAAGAATCTCCTTATTCCCCAAGCAGAGTTTGTTTGTCATCAACGGGTCGCATTGAATCAGAATTTCAGAGACCACCGCCGGTTATCAGAGCAGGCGTCCGATAGTTGGTTTTCAGACATCCCCAGTAGAGTTCATCTCAAAGTCGCTGTCGCGTCAGCGCTAAGAAGTTTGTGGGTGAGGATCATTGAAGAATTAAGTCCTGACGTGGACAATTTATTCCTAGAATGACGGGATTTCTTCAGAAGTGGGCGTCCTGACGTGGACAGGTTTGTTTTACCGGATTGGTAAGGTGTGTTAATCCTGACGTGGATAGATTCGGTCTCTCGAAATTTGGAGAAAGGGAGGTCATGATGTTGACAAAAGATTGGTTACTCTTCGTGTTGGTATCCTGACGTGGATCATTTTGTTTTCGGCAGATATCTTTATTTGTAATGGTGAAATGTGCGTCCTGACGTGGACAAGTTTGTAGTTCTTTGTGATGACAAGATACAAGAATCCTGACGTGGACAGATTTATCCTTCTTCGTGTTGTTGACAAGGTGTAAGTCCTGACGCGGGTATTTCCCCAGCAAGTCGAAGACGTGTGAGTCCTTACGTGGACAAATCTTATGTCCTCAGCGAGTCGAAGACGCCTGAGTCCTAACGTGGACGAATCAAGACGAGATCAGTGTCCTAACGCGGACAGATCAAAGAGATTATTGTTCCTAACGTGAAAAGATGTAGTCCTTACGCGGACATATCAACAGAAGTGATTCCTAACGTGGAAAGACGGAGATTCCTAACGCGGAAAAGATGGAGTCCACACGCGGACATATCAGAAGATAGTTTCCTTACGTGGAAATAACAGTATTCCTAACGTGGAAAAAGAGAGTCCTTACGTGGACAGATTGAGATGGCATTCCTTACGTGGAAAAGTTTAGTCCTGACGTGGACAGAGCAAGGTTTGATTCCTAACGTGGAAAGATCGGAGTCCTTACGTGGACATATCAAGAGCATTCCTTATGTGGAAGAAAGATGGTTTCCTTACGTGGAAAGACGAGCTTATTCCTTACGTGGAAAGATTGAGTCCTCACGCGGACATATCAAGATTGATTCCTGACGGGGAAAGAAATGGATTATTCCTGACGTGGAAAGAGAGTTTAGTCCTGACGCGGACAGATCGAAGAAGATTGCTTCCTAACGTGGAAAGATAAAAGCGTTACTCCTAACGTGGAAGAATGTTATTCCTAACCTGGACGATTCAGTTTATGGAAATGCAGACGAATTATCCCCAGCGGAGTTGCCGAGATTTTCCTGGGTTGACAGTAAGTGGAGTCCTAACGTGGACAAGTTTTAGTTGAGATTTCTTCGTGTTGATGACGGACAGAGTCCTAACGTGGACAAGCAAGCAATCTGTTATGACAGAATCCTCTTCAGAACGATGAAGACAATCCCCAGCACGGTCGTGCGAGATCAGTGGGTTATCGTAACAGTCAGATTCAGCTGACGAATGTCATTCATCAAGCAGGAGCGCAGTGTATTTCTGCGGTTGGCAAATTTCTGGTTTCACTAGTATTCAACCGTCTCGTACCGCGAATGTCTGAAGGCTCCGGGCTCTTCATCCAATCGGGTCCAAGTCGCTTGAATAGGGGCAGCTGTTGCACCCTAAAATTTGCCTAACCTTATTCCTTGGTTTATGTTTCATCATCATTAGCATTTGCATGTAGGGTCATGTATATAGACTAACCATCTGCATAGCATAAGCATAGCAAGTCATTCAACAGGGGACCAAGCATTATTTTCATCTCTAGAGGCCTAGCAAGAGGTTATTATTCTAATTCAATCTCATTCAAGTCATCAGGAAAGAATTTGAAAGCAAAGAGTTCAGCAGATCAAGCCTTGAGTCTATCTCCTAGCTGAGGGCATCTGAGGATCAACAAGAGGGTTGTGAGCTGTGAAATGAAAGCATGGAGAGCATCTAGACATCTTGAGGGACTTATAAAGTCATTTGGAGAAGAAAGCAAGTCATTGATGAAAGCACAAGAGCTACAGTTGAAGACAGTCAACTAGGGTTTCATCTGGGTCAACCCTAGGTCAACCCTAGGTCAATTGACTGACTTAAGAGGGCATTCAAGTCTATTGGAGAGATGTGGGGATCAACATTTGATATATGAAGAAGGATATGGAGATATGACAAGGAGAATTCAAGAGAAATCAAGGAGAAGAGGAGTTACTAAATTAGGGTTTCTCTGTAAAATCCCCTAGTTTAGGTCAAATTTCCAAGCAAGATAAATCAAAATGCTAACTTCAAATGGCTTCTTGGCCAACATGAAACTTGTAGAGGATCTCAAGACCTTCAATTTGAGTGGTGGAAGACCTCAAGGAGATTTATAGAACTCAAGTTATGGTCCTTGCAAGTTACAGGTCATCTGAGGTGTCTGAACTTTTGTCTGTGAAAGTGACTTGACTTCCAAGCTAGTTTTGCCCCTCAAGGAGATTTCAAATGAATTCTTGGTCAACACAAGAATTGTTCCTCATTGTCTTAGCTTTCTAGAATGGTATGGAATGCCTTCATATGATGTGGAGAACTCAACTTATGGTCTTGACAAGCAAAGGGTATTTTGGGCATTTGTGAATTACAGGTCATTTTAACCTATGTCCAAAACTCATACAAGGAGGCCTCAAATGGAAAAACTTACAACATCAAACTTGCTCCAAATGGGATTTTAAGTCTAGAAAGAAGGTCACAAGTTATTGGAGAAGCTCATAGCATGGAGTTGCATGATAGGTCAAAATATGAACTAAAAAGGCTTATAAAGTGAATAATTTCAAAGTGAAAAGTGGTTTGGGAGATTTACAAGTCCAAATGGAGACTTCCAATATATGATTTTGAATGGAAAAACAATTCTAAGAACAATGGTTCACCCACTTTTTTGAGTTTAGAAGGAAAAAATGAAGTTATCCATGGTTGCTTATCATTTAAGAAACATAATCAAAAATGGATCAAAATTTGAAAACAAGGGAATGTGCAAGATGGATCTAGAATGATCATTTGGGGTCTATATATTCATGAAAGGAGAATTTGGCAAGGGTTGGCCTCATTTGCACCAAGAATTCCACATAATTTCTCACACTTTTTCATTGGAGTTTCATTACAATTCTCTCAAAACCTTCACCAACTTTCATCATAATCAATTCAATTTCACTCCATCATCATCATAGATCATAATTGAAGCAAGTTTCTGGTAGTTATCATCCATTTTCGAGTGCTTTTCTCAAGATCATCAAAATCACAAGTTCAAGTGGATTGCATGATTCAAGCAAGGAACCTCCAAGTTTGTGCATACAGAATTAAGTTCCTCAAGGATTGATCAAGATTCAACACTTAAAAGCTTCAGATCCACATCCTCCATAGCTGTTTCTCAAGATTTCTTACTAGGTAAGTTTTCATTCAAACTGCTTGATCTAGTTAATTTGGCATGATGTTGTTAGTTTAGATGCAATCTAGGTGGTTAGGAGATTAGTTTAGGTGAGTTTGGAACGATTTGGTGAGGTTTGTTAACAGGTGCCATAATCTGTTTGTGTTCGAATCTCTTGGATGAATGTGTTATAATTGCAACTTGATAGCATAGGTTAATCTCCATTAGATGTAGTTTAATTTAGGCTAGGTTTGAGGAGGATTGGTGATGGTCCATATCAGTGCATTTCAATGGAGGCCGAATGTTGATCCAATCGTGTTTGTTGTTGTGGTGAGTTTCAAGACGAATTGATACCCTAAGCTTGTAGAGGGAGAGATTTGGAGCAGATTTCATGTTCACATCGTGTGGATTGGTTGCGTGTAGATGGAGAGCAGAGAGGTGGAACCTTGCTCGTGCATGGCTGCCATGGTGGAGCTGAAACCCTAGGTTGCAGGTCGTTTGGAGAAGAAATAATCGTGGCCCTTCGTTTGGTGTAAGACTCTTGACTTTTAGAATGATCCAATGGCCTATATTCAATCTGAAATTGGAGGGAGATTGCCCTGGGTGCCAAACGCACCGTTTCATTAATTGAAACGGGCGGGCCTGAGTTGGATTGTTATTCCCACCCCCGTGTGAGCCCAAAACCAATATTTCAACGTGACTTTATTACTTCCTTCACCCCCAGCGCGTTGTTGTTATTCTGAGTAACTCTGGGCCTTAGTCCTTTTGCTAACAGCACCCTACCCTGTCTGGCCCATCCAATAATGAACTGAGCGAGCTTCTCTTCATACCCCCCTCCCTCATTTTAATTCATTTTATTTCTTATTTCATTTTAATTTTTTACTAATCTTTGAAAATTCATAAATAATTCATAAAAAATGCTTTTTAATTCATTCTTTTTACCATGTTTTCATTAAAATGTCTAGAATATTATAGGAAAATAAATTTTCATTTTTAGTTTTATTTCATATTTTTTTCATATTTTCTAAATAAATGTCATAATAAATAGTTACATTTCATGCATTATTTTTATGATTTTTGTTCTCTCACATGCTTTAATATTTTTTGATCACTCTTTTCATATTGTTTAGATGAGAGGTTAAGCTTGTAGAAATATTTTAGTTCCCATTTTTAGAGGTTAATTTTAGGTGATTAATAAATGCTTGAATATCATGAACAAAACTAGGGTTTTTAGGTGACAACTTAGGAGTTTGATTTCATTTCCCTTAGGATTTAGGGTTTGAACAAATTAGTTATGGGACTATATGGGCTATGGGTAGCTATTAGATCCCTTAGAGAACAGTTAGGATTCCCCTACTGCTATTATTGCTGTCTGTATATCTGCTGTCTGGTGTGGTGTGCCCTCTGGGGTTTATTGATTGTTTGTATGGGTATTGGGTTTGTCTGGGGCCCTGGGGAAGCTGAAGATTTGTGGAGATGAAGCCATTGAAGATTCAAATGCTGAAGATCAACTGTCAGAGTTGAGGAGGAGTTTCTTGCTAGCAGTTGCTGAGGAGATTAGGGTTTAGGAGCTAGGCAGAGCTCTAGATTAGAAATTTTGTTTCTCAAACATGGATTGCCTTGTCTGCATCCATTCTTCTCTGTGATTCAGAGTCTCTCTAAGACACTCACCCCCTTCCTTTGGAAGGCTTGGTGATATTGTCTAAGAGATAGAACTCTTGAGAGAAAATGTCTCTTGTGTTAGAAGCAGTCTGTTCACCACCTTTGGTAGTCAGCTGATTGCTTAACACCCAATTCACTCTTGTGACTGATCCCTCATCCTGGAGGTTTGAGCATGAAGAAAAGCCATTGCAGATGGAAGACTGATGATCAAAGCCCTTGCCTGAAGGCCATGAAGATGGAGATTGATGCTTGTTGAAGCTTGTGAATGATTGGAGATTGCTTGAAGCTAGTTGTTGATTCAGAGCTGCTGATGCTGTTGCTTCTGCTGTATTTCATTTGTTGGTGTATTGATTGGTTTTCTGGACTGTATTGTTTGCTGTTTACCCTGCTGGGTTGAAAGTGAAGCCTGTTCACTTTTGCCTATTGTTTTCTAGGTTCGAGGTTGAGTGGGACTCCCTTGCCTCACTTGTATTGCTGCATCCATGCATTTTACCGTTTTACTGTATATATCTGATATTGTTTCTGTTTCTGCCTATCCCGTAGGATCTCTGTTTCTCTCTGTGCAAGAGAGGAGCATGATAGACACTAGGTCTTAACCCATGCATGATAACACTAGGTTAGTTTGTTTCCCTTCGCAACCGTAGGTTAGAGTTCTGTCTCTTTCTTTCTCAAAACAAACAGAAAAACACATAAAGATTTCAAACACAATAAAAGACACTTCTTCCGTAAAAGAATGTGAACTCATCAAAACGTCATTTTTGTCCGCTGGGACTGTTAATCAGAAAAACCTTTTTTCAGAAAGAATAAAATCAACCAAGATAAGCTTGTGTCGTACGTGGCCCGAACTACGTTTGCTCTGATCTTTCATGCTGTATGAAAGTACGTAGGCATAGGATGCGATATCCTAGCGAGCAACCTTCCCCTCCTTTCCCGTAGGTAGGCGAACTACGTTGACTCTGATTTCTCGTTCCAGACGAGAATACGTAGGCATAAAGTGCGATACTTTGCCGAGTCATTTTTATTTTCATTTTATTTTCTTTTTCACCCTTGACTTATAGTTTAGATAGAATAACAATCCATACCCGAAAACAAGCGTGGATCCCGTCGAGTACGACGGACGTGAGGGGTGCTAATACCTTCCCCTTGCGTAACCGACTCCCGAATCCAGGTTTTGGTTGCGACGACCATACCTTTCCCGTGTTGTGCGAGGTTTACTCTGAGCGTTTCCTTTCCCTCCCGTGGGATAAATAACGCACGGTGGCGACTCTTCTGTTCAGCCGGCGCCGATTTTCGCAGTAGCGACAGTAATCAACCTCAGTTTGGGTCAATCCCCGCAGAGCGCAATTAGTTGCCAATGGTTTGAAGAAAGCATCCCCGAGCGGAGTTCTCTTTCTTTCCCAGTGAAGTCACCAAGCAGGGTTGCCTTTTCATTTCTCCAGCAGGGCAGTTATCCCCAGCGGATTTGATTTCTCGTTTCCAGCATTTATTTTGCTGAGATGGTTCTGTGACTTCAGGTCATCCCCAGTGGAGTTGACGTTTCCTTCGGCATTTATTTTGCCAAGTGGTTTTCAGACCTGGTGTTCTCTGGCAGCTCGAGCCTGCATTAGCATTTGCATATATAGTCATAGCATTTATACAAGCATATAGCATATCCATGCCGTCTGGGCATCGCATTTTCAAACAAAACGCATAGCATTTACATATCATATAGGACATTACATCATTTCAAGCATACGCATGTCGAAACATAGACCAGAGTGGCTACCTATTGGATTTCGAATTTGTTCACCTGCAGAGTTGTGTGGTTCAGCTTCTCGTCTTCCCCTAGCGGAGTGATTCTTCATTTGGTTGTTATGTCAGCATTGGAAAAAAAAAAAAAACAACAACAACAACAACAAAGATTGACATATATCAGACTTCTGAAGCTGCCCCCTTTGTCAAAACAGGTGCCAGGCAGTTCCATTCAGATTTCCTCAGGAGAATTGTCCTCAAGTTCGCAATGAACTGTGAGTTGACCAGATTTGATCCCATGAAAGAGATGGGAATCAAGGTGTTTGCTTTATGAAGCGTTATTTCAATACTTGTGGCGTCACACAGGTGTTGAAAAGGAGAAGAAATTTTATCAGAAAATTGACCAGATGTTGCCGTGATAACCAAACTTCAGTTTATTGGAAGCTATTCCTCAAGCAGTTTTGCAGTATATTCTTGCGGTTGGCAAATTTCAGGGTTCCATTTGTATTCAACCGTCATCTACCTTGAATGTCTGAAGGCTAAGCGCTCTTCACCCATTCAGGTCGAAGTCGCTTGAATAGGGGCAGCTGTTGCACCCCAAAATTTGACCAACCGGGTCTCGCATTTGGCTCGATGTTTCGACGCATAATCGCATTCGCATCTGCATATTGCATACATTGCATTTTTCATTTGTATTGATTTTATCAGGGATCACAGCTCCCGTCTCGTGTTTCAGGTGTTTTTGATCAGTAGAATCGATTTTTGGGATATTTCGGTGCCCGTTTATTTTTACCGATTATTTTTGTGTCGGTTCGGTGCTTATTTTGTCCCTCTGGGAATTATTGTGATTTTTCTGGATTTTTATTAGCATTTTTTAGGGTTTAAATAGCTTTTAAATCATTTTTTAGGATTTAATAGAATTTTTGATATTTTTAATTCTTTTTAAATCAATTTTTTAGCATTTTATAGAATATAATAGATTTAATTCATTTTTTAGAATATTATTAGAATTTAAATAGATCTTAAATAGTTTTAATTCTTTTAAGTAGATTTTTAAGCATTTTAGATATTTTCAAATAGCTTTTTCATTTTAGAATGATATAGGATTTTCTAGAATATTAGTATAATTTTTAAATAGTTTTAAATAGCTTTAATAGTTTTTAGGATGTAATTGTTTTTTAGAATTTCTTTTATAGGAATAATAAATGAATAGAGTTTTCTTTTATAAAAATAAATAGGTTTTATTTTCTTTTATAGATATTAATAGAAAATTAATAGATTTTAGAATATTATCAATTAGGAGTTAATTGGATTTATTAGATTTAATTGAGTATTAGTTTAGTTGTTAGTTGCTGTTAATTGGTTTAATGATATTAATTCAATTCAGTTTTTTTGTGGGTTTCTATTCATTTTCGTTGGGCTTCAGTAGGCCCAGTTAGAGTGTAATGTCCAGAAAATAAGTCCACAATCGTCCAGCGTATTCCAGCTTCTTCCTGCACCCTCCAGAAGGTTCCAGAATGTGCCAGCTTTTCATCAGTATAAAGCCCAGACGCAGCCACGTGTTGCAGATTGGATGGTCCCACTTCGCTTCACTTCAGCACGCCACGTATCACCACCCTCTCTCTCCCTCAGCCACGCGTGGGACACGCGTCCCACATGCACACACTCCCTCCACTTCCTCCACCACGTGGCGCCTCCACACGCTTCACCAGAAAAGCCCCTCCGGCCGGTCTGCATGGCCGGCGGCCAGCACCAACCGTCGCCGGAGAAACCCTAATCTCAGAATCCGATCGTCTTCACCATGAACCTCCACCTTCATCCCTCGATCTCCATCGTTCTCAACCTCCAAACTCCAGAAACAACCTCCAAACTCCAGAAACCACCATTAATCCTACCAGAATCAACAATCCCCTTCGTCCTCCATCATCACCATCCACGAATGTTCATCATCAAGACCAGATTCATTCAACACAACCTCTCAGAGTCCACGTTCAACCATTCAAGAATAACCACCAGAAGCTTCCATCATTTCCTCCGATTCACCACCACCGAACAACCGACCAAGCTCCATCACGCATCAACGAACTCCATCATCATCAGAAGGATGAATCTCCATCATCATGTTCGTCATCTATCAGACCTCCAACTCTCCAGTTCAACAATTATCTTTCCAGAAATCCACCTTCAACGCGTCTTCAGATTGCTCCTTCAACCAACCACAAACATCATCGAACCATGCATCAACGAAGAACGTTCCAAGAACTCCTTGTTCAAACAGGACTTCAAGAGCAGGCAAGGTCATCAAACGCGTCCGTCATGGAGGTCGTTATCTCCAGATTTGCTTGAGTCATTCTCAGAAGTTTGGGGAAATTGGAATTGGAAAGATGGAAGGGATTGGGAAATGATTTTGAGGTTCGTGAAGAGATTGAACGAAGGTTGGTTATTGAGGCTGAGAGACGAGAGAGACGGAGGAGATAGGATTGGACGGCGGCGGCGCTGGGAAGAAGGAAAGGGAGAAGATTAGGGTTTTTCAGTTCTTCAGAATGGAGAAGGAAGAAGAGATTGGGCCAGGGCCCAACTACTTTTTTTTTTTTGGCACACGCCCCTCCGTTTTGGACAAGTTCTGGGCCTTGGGCCCAACGAATCTATCTGCAACACACCCAGACTACTCACATACCCCCTGCTGCGTTTTTTGAAGTGATTGGGCTGGGCCCTTCAATTTTTTATTTTATTTTTTGTGTAATCCCTTGTAATTCAGTATTCCCCCCCCCCCCTTTATGTTTTTTTTCTTTTACACCTTTTTTATGCATATTCCATATAAAAAATAATAATAAAAAAGGGGAAATAGTAAAAGAAAAATGAGGAAAAAGAATATAGAGAAAAATAGAAAAGAAAAAGAAATATGGGAAGAAAATACATTTGAAAAAATATTAAAAGAAATAGAAAAAAGAACAATAAAAGAAAAGAAAAAGAAATATGGAAAGAAAATATTGAAAAAATATGAAGAAAAATATTGTGAAAAATATAGAGAAAAATATTGTGGAAAAAAATGGAGAAAAATATTTTGAGAAAAGAAAAATATGAGAAAAGAAAAGGAGAAAAAAGAGAAAAAATATTAAAGTGTCGATTTAATATTTTTTAGAGTTCATTTTCTTTTAGGTATTTTCATAGACTTTATTTTACGACTTTTAGGGATAGAATTAGAGGCCCATTTGTTAGGGGGCTATCTTCATTCGACTTTTCAAGATAGAATAGGATAGCGTTTCCTAGGAGATTTATTTCAGTATCCACTCATTGTAATCATTTTTCAGAGATGAATAAAACGAGATTTGAGTTGTGGTCCGATAGTAGCCGAACTACAGCTGCTCTGATTCTTCGTGCCAGACGAAGATATGTAGGCATAGGATGCGATATCCTAGCGAGCACACTAACGACTGACTTTTGTTCTCTCGCGGCTGTGCGATCGAGACTTTCCCGCTGACGACTAATTGAGTACCCTTCTTTTTTCTCTCGTGCCCAAGTGCATTTGAGACTCAGCCATAGTTGTGACCATAGGTTCCCGACCCTGTGAAACCAGTTGTTTTTCTCACTGCTGTGTGAGAATGTTTGTTTAGCCGTAGTGAGTCTGAACTACGTAAAGCTCTGATCTTCCATCCAGTGGAAGTACGTAGGCACAAGACGCGAGGTCTTGGCGAGCCAATTTTCCCTGTAGTCCCGAACTACGTTGACTCTGACTTTCTCTCCTGAGAATACGTAGGCATAGAGTGCGACGCTCTATCGAGTCAATTCCCTTCCGTTTAGATTTAGCAGCCGTAGATAGATTGTTTTGCACCCAGTAGACAACCCAAGCAAGCGTGGATCCCGTCGAGTACGACGGACGTGAGGGGTGCTAATACCTTCCCCTTGCGTAACCGACTCCCGAACCCAGGCTATGGTTGCGATGACCATACCTTTTCCCCGTTTTTTGCGAGGTTTACTTCGAGCGTTTCCTTTCCCTCCCGTGGGATAAATAACGCACGGTGGCGACTCTTCTGTCAGCCGGCGCCGATTTTCGCAGTAGCGACAGCTGGCGACTCTGCTGGGGATAATAACGGTTCCCTTCGCCTGAGTTTTTTCCTGGCTGTTTGGGGCAATCCCCAGCAGCTGGCGACTCTGCTGGGGACTGCGATAGTTCCCCATGCATGTGGGATCCAACGTCCCCTAAGAGAGAGTCAATCCTAGCGCTTGTTTGCTTGTCTATTTGGTGTTTATTTATCGATATTATCTGTTGCTGTTGGGGTGTTACGGGTATTCTATGATTGAGATAAGCCGGACCTGGGCTCGAGTATGAGTATACACCTAGATATAGTTGCGGAGAAGTAGTAGACGAACCTGTCTGCTGAGCAGGCGCAGTTCCCTACGAAAATTCGCACTCGGACGAGATTCTTGCAGAGGTGCTTCTTTCCGGTCCTGAGGATCTGAGGGGAGTCCAGACGTGAGGATTGTCGACTCTGGGAACCGATCAATTGGAAGTTAGCTAAGTGAGGCCTCTTCATGAGATGACGATGCCAGATTGCCGACATCCTACAATTCCCTCGCGGTGACAATGCTCACCGCCGCCTCACCGAACAGTTTCAGCATGAAGCCTTTGCGCTCTGGTACCAACTGACCGGAATCAATGTCAATGGCTGGGATTCTCTGCATGCAACGCATATCCACAACCCGACCATCCGGTATTTCCACCGAGCACTGAGCAACACCATCTTCGCACGGGATAGCAACCATAAGGTGAACTCAAAAGAGCTCTTCTTTCTCCGCTGTGTGTTCAACTCCGAGCCCATCAACGCCGCTCCATTCCTCTTGGCCCACATTCAGGCCAACTGCAACCGTGGCTCTAAGCCATTTTACTTTGGCGGGATTGTTACTTCCATTGCACTCAGGCTAAACCTCGGTGACCGCCTCCAGCATCTCCATGCCATTCCCTCGGTGTTCCTCGACACCGACCACTGCAGAGCTTCTCACCTCATCCGTTCCAGGGCCGATGGAAAATACCACCCGGTCGTGCGTGGCAAAACCGTCAGAAGTATCATCATGCCATCACGCACCCGGATGCACCCACAGGATCGTGCCAACTGGCTCTTTGACCTCAATGCCCCTGCTGCTACAGCTGCTCCAACTTAGACCCACACCCAAGGTTCTGGTGACGAAATTCAAGATGAGTTGGACAGAACTGAGCAACCGGAGCCATCACAACCACTTCCTTCTGAAGGCACATCCTACCGCCGCCGCCGCCATCGTCCAGAGCCAGACTACTCTGAAGAAGACCTCCACCGATCCCTCGACCAGCAGGCCCAGATACTCGCTATGATGCAGCAGCAGAATCAGCGAGCAGAGCAGTTCGAAGCTTGGCATCGGACCCAAATGCAACAACTCCAAACCGGCCAGGAAACCATCACTGAGAACTTGGCGAATCTTACCTTACAGTTCGAAGGACTCCGCGATTATGTCTATCACACCGGAGCACTGAACTTTGAGGCCCGAGTCGACCAAGCCAGAGGTAGAGGCCGCGACAGAGGACGTGACCGAGGCAGAGGCCGTGATTAGTTATTTCTTTCCTTATTTGTTTACTATATTTTCCATTTCTTGTATTTTCATTTCTTTTGTATTTCCCTCTCGCATTTTTCCAAATCAGTGGGGACACTGATTGAGCTAGTGTGGGAGCGGAGCGTTTATTTCCCATTCCCTTGTACTTTTAATTCCGTAATTTCAATTCGAACATTTTCACGTTTTAGCAAATAAAAGCTCTTTTATATATCTTCTTCCGTTACGCAAACATCCCCACTTTATTCGACATAGACAAAAAAATTTCATCCGTTCCTCAAAAGCAAAAGCATCACGAAATGCGCCCAAGTTCAAACCAAGTTTTGAAACTCCGAGACGAAAATTCTAACAAAACCAGTACCGTCCTGACACCTTAGACCTCCGGTTTATGCGAGTCGGTTTCACTACCTACGTGTACCAAAGTTTCAAGTTTCTACGCAAACTCAACCCCAAGTAGTTTATACTAGCAGTCAGCACCATCCTAAAACACTTCTAAGCGAGCGACCAATGCAAATAGGTGTATGATCTCCAAAAGGATGAAAAATCATGAAAAGAAAGCCATATAGCCCAAGTATAGAGACATGTTCCCTCTAAGTTAGGTGCTCCTCACCCGAGCATTTAGCCCAACGGTACAAAAACTCATTGAAAAATCAATGGTATAAGCTTTTGAGCAATGAAAAAGATCAAAACAGAAATGAGATCATATTCACTAACAGATTGACTTGCCATGAAAGTGTATGGACAACGGGCTTAATGTGATTGCGCTAGAACAAACAAGGTGAACTTGACGCGATAACCTTGATACCGAGATACAGTAGCATGATTGGGACCGATTTGCATAAAAAGGAGACCTCCGAAGACTTATAGTCAAGTGTCGTCACCGTACTCGTTTTGTTCCTATTTAGAATCCCGGTTTTTCCCAACTTTCTGAATGAGGAAGCTGCCTCGTGCTTGCCGATTTTTTCCTGTTTTACTTGAGGACAAGCAAAGATTCAAGCTTAGGGGAGTTTGATAACGCGAAATCGTATATATATATTGACGCATAATTCAACTAATGTTTGACTGGTTTCAATCCGATTTCGGGTTCTTTCCATGTTATTTGTCTGATATTTTGCAGGTATTTGATGATCATGTCTAAACAAAGCAAAATGAAGAAAAGAAGCAATTACAGATGAAATATGGACGAAAACCAGATGAAAATAACATGAAAAACGCATAATGCACATTTTGCTGCTGTGACGACCGTCACACCTCCATGACGACCGTCACACGGGTGACGACCGTCACACACCATGACGACCGTCATGCAGACAAAAACGCACAGCTGCAATTGAACGTGCAAAATACAGTTCCAAGTCCCAAATAATGGACCACTACTCCCTGATATTTCTGCCTCCAATTCCACCTTCTTCAAATTACAACCGTTAGAATTTCTACCTCTATAAAAGGGGAAGGAGGGGAGCTGAGAAAGAGAGCCGCATTCAGACAACGAAGTGCTGCCCAATTTTATTTCCAGAGCAAAATTCAGTTTCATTCTTTTTGTTTTTGTTTTTGTTTCCTTTCCTTATTTCTGTATTCCATTTCGACAATATTCATTTGTGCGCTCTATTGGTTTGAAGACATAATCCTGCCGACATCGTTGGGATTTAGCCAAAAGCCAATTGGATACGTTACAGGTTTTTCATTATTTCGTTAATTGTAACTTTAATTCTCAGTAATATGAATGTTCTAAGTTTCTGTTTTCATTTATGTTTTACCTTTCCCAAATCCATGTCTAGCTAAATCAGAGTAATCGATATGTAATAATAATTCAGACGGGATTTGATAATAACCGGTTGAAAACTTTCTTTTTCAAAAGTTGTTTATGGTCTGAGTGTTTAAACGTATTTACTGAATAAACTTTCGTCGCGAAAGCGAGAATTTATTTAAAAGTAGTTTTGCCACGACAGTGGGAAATTAATTAAGGTACGAACCAACAAGCGACAGCTGCGGTAAGACCAGATAGTAAACACTAGGCATTTGTTTTAATAACAGCGAAAGCACTTTAAAATGGATTAGAACTTAGAGATTTCCAAAAAGTAGTTTTAACCCCGAATGGGACAGCGAAAGCGTATATTCGGCCCTTAGAATTATGACTAGCGTCAACAACCATCGTGAGACGAAAGCCTTCAGATCACTATTTTCTGCTTAAATAAATTCTGAAAAATATTTCATATACCGGTAACTTGTCAAATACCCGAAGAACATAATTATTGCATATCGATTCACGTAATTATAATTCAAGTAACGTTTTTAGTTCCCTTTAGTGATAGAAATTATTCCCTTAAACATTATCTACCTAGATAAACATAGTAACTCCCGAGAACACTAGTTTGATTACGAGTCCTTGTGGGATCGATATCTTTTATTACTACGCGATAGACTGTGCACTTACAGTTAAGTTGTATTAGACATAGAAAGTCGCGATCAGTCAATAGAGAAACTTTCCTTTGGAAGGGGGAAAGATTAGGCAACTGGATGAGAACTAACAAGTTCCATCACTTGGGGAATAAACTTAATAAAATTAACAAGCATACATAAGCATTCATTCAAACATGATGAACATGTAAAAGAGTATAGTAACGACCAAGAAAGAGATGCAATCATGTGACAACATCAAGTAAAGGTTACAATCAAATCAAATGGTTACAACCAAAATATACCAAGATATTACAATATCTAGAAGGGGAATATGATAGAGGTTCTTACAAGACCAAACATATGAGGTAAAATTAGTTTGGAGCATCTTAACAAAGATGAAGGAAAACATGGTAACCACCATCAAGACAAACAACATGTAATTCAAACAAGTTTAATTCAAACAAGTAAAAACTTAGGGAAAGCATATATAAAGATCAAGAAATGTCAAATGTAACAACATAAGACCAACAACCATACACTGATTACAATCAAGTACGAGTAAGCATACAAGAAGTGTTACAAATATTCATGTAAGGAGTTCAATGTTTCATGGGGAAGCATACAAGTTCATGGTTACAATCAAAATGAAGCATATCCTAACATATTAGAGTTCTAACAAGAATTTTAAACAAGTAAAGGATACATGAAGAACACACTCAAGAGATTACGATATCAAGAGGTAACATGACTCAAAAACATAGTTCGCAATGACAATCAATTAGATGCATCAAAACAAGGGTTTGAACAAAATAAGACCTTGAGTAAATCCAATTCAAACAAAAAAACAAGTTAACAAACATGTGTAAATCAAGTACAAAACAATCTCACAAGATTAAATCAAGAAGAAGTTTGAGAAAAATTCAACAAGACACAAGGTAAAAACCCTAAAAGTAACAATACTTTCAAGTGAGTTAAAGTATTTCTAGGATGATCATACTTGAATTATTTTCTAACTATGTGAAAGTAGACATAATAAGGAGCAATTTGTAAAAAGAATGGATCAAAAATGTTGAAAAATGGAGAAGTTATGAGGTTTTCAAAATTGTGAAGAAAACATAAAAATACAAGTGATTAAAAAGAAGAAATGCACATGGTAGGTGTTGAACCCACAACCTTTGGGTCACCAACCTAAAACTTTTCCAATCTTGCTAGTGTGCGCGTGTGAAAATTCATGGAGAGAGAGAGAGAGAGAGAGAGAGAGAGAGAGAGAGAGAGAGAGAGGAATATATGCCAAAACATGAAAAATGCAAGAAAAATCAAAAGAGTTGATCTCCACACGGGTCAAACTTAGGACAAGGGCAAGGCAAGATACGTGAACGCATAGGTCATAACCAATGAGGTGGTGATACATCCAGTGTATCAAACCACCCTAGTGCAAAATATACCTAAATGTGTGGATCTGGGCAACATTCTTGGCAAGCCAAAAACAAGAGAAACATACCAAAAACGTGAAGCTTCAATCTAGGTCAAAACATCATTAATTTTCACAAAATCAAAACCTATCTCACGTGTTTTTTGACAAGGAACAAGATGGCACTATTGGTTTTCTCAAATTGTGTGTGTAACTTAAAACTCGATGGCAGCTGCAAAATGGTGTTTTGAAATGCGTTTTCAAAGTGTAAGTGCAATGCAAGCATGCCTGTAATAATTTAAAGGTATGTACACATTATAATCATGTCATAGACTAAGTCTGAACAGAAAGATGCATCAAATTTGTGCTAGAAGTGAAAATGATGTGTGAGTTGCAAAGTGGAACATGAGTTGAAAACAACCAAAACTGGTTGTAACAAATCTAAAATCAAACAAAGCATCAACCAATATTCATTCAAGACAAAACACATCATGGATTAAACACAAAGGGAACTCTAATCTAAGACTTCCAGCACCAAGAACTTAAAGTCTAGGAGGTTGTCATGACAGGTTGCAACAAAATCAGAACATGATTTTATCTCAATAAAAGTAAAACAAATGCAGAGTGGTTTGTGGATTAAGGCATTAAGGCATCAAGGCATGTGATAACAATCAACAACACTCATGACAAAAATTCACTCATCATATTCAACACATTATAGCATGGCATGTACAAAAAATAAACACATCCACAATAGTTGGCACACACAAGACATAGACATAAGCATAATAGTTGGCACCTCCAAAACAGTTTGCACATATACACTAAGTTGTTTTTAGATCAAAACAGCAATAAAGCTAAACTAGATTCTAACAGGAAATGCCAAGCACAAAAAGAGAAATGTGAAGCATAACATGTCAAGTCCTCAAATGCTAAATGATCCAACACTAAGTCTAAGCATCATGCTTACACTAAATAACACCAGCAATAATGTTCAAAAGTAGAACAGTTCAACATTCAACTCCAACACCAACATCCAATAACAGTTGCAAGCCAATCTTATCAATGTTCAAACATGACATTGAGTAGCATTTTAATAGAACCTCAAGGATTAATACACAACAACACATCATTGTATGAGGATTAAAAGAGTGCTAAGCATAATGATGAGCAAAACAAAACCAAATTTGGCAGATTCACACATGAACTCTATTTGCATCTAAACACATCTCACACAAGGCATACCAACTATGTTCATGACAGTTCAAGGTAAGGATAGTGATCACTAAGCTCTTGTAGACTTCCAAGCAAGCTATGTAGTAGGTAATACCTTGAAATTGTTCCAGCTGATATTCAACCAATGCCTCGATGAACCAATAATTTTCTTGCACTTGAAGCAAATGAAGAAACCTTGTGACAGATCTAAGAACAAGTGATGCAGAAGTTCTTGGATGTTTTTGACAGCTAACACACCTCAAACCAAAGGTGTTTGGAGTGTTGAGATGATTAAAACAAGTCTGAGCAAGGTGTTATGTGGTTTTGTATGAGGAGTCAAACTTTGTTAGGTTGAAAGTTTACTTTTGGAAATATGGAGTCTTGGAATGATTTAAAAGCTTGAACACCTTCCACACATCATTTGTAGATTGTGCATATGGTTTTTAGTGAGTTTTAATGTATGGAAATGGTTCTGGTATGCAAACTACTCAAGACAGATTTTGAAGAGTTTTTAGTGAGTTTGCTTGATTTTCAAGAAAAGTGTGTAACTGGTTTCTTGATGAGTTCTCTCTGGTTTTGTGAGCTTGATCTTGTATCTAAAGTGCATGGAGGAGGTCTCTATTTATAGAGAAAGTGAGACTCTTGGCAGATTTTGAAAATGTGAAGTGCTTTGTCTTTTGGAGGGAGAAAATTGCAAATCTTCATAAATCTTTGGTGCAGTAAGACTTGAGTGTTCTTGATGCATTGTGATGCATAAAACAGGATGTATGCAAGCCATAGGAATTGATTGGAGTGTGTCAATAGAGTAGGGGCCCTACTGCTCCGGATTTTTCTCAAAAAGTTTCTCTTTCCTCTTGGATTTTCTTTGAATTAAATAATGCAACTTGACCAAAACCTTGGCTATGCTCTTGGATTTTCTGAATTTCCACTCATCATACACTCTAGATATCATATCAAAGTCTAATAAATGGTTGATAATCAGTTAGATGTTTGGCAAGCTGGTTTATGTCAAGTTTGAAAATGTGCACTTCAAGTGCTTCGACCCCAACTTCCCTCCTTCGAAACTCCTAACTCACAAATGCTATGGAGGAGTTCTTGTACTTTTTGGAAAGCCCTCATAATGCTATACAACTTTCATATTTTGAGTTTTTCAAACTCCAAGTGGAACTAGGTCAAAAAACCTCTTGAAGTTGGATGAAAATATGACTTGAAAAGTGCCAAAACCAAGAAATTTCACTAAGTGTTTTTCCCTCTTGACTTGTTTTGGGTCATAACTCCAAATCTATTCATTTTTTGAACATGGATCACTTTTGCCCTTTTGTAGTACTCCTCAAGACCTTTCCAACAAGCTTTGAACCACTCCATTTGGATGTGTGGTTAGGAAGTTATGGCCTTGCCCCTTTCAAAACCCTAATTTCCCGACTTTTCGATTACTCTTCAATCCTTGATCCAATGGTCATAAAACTTCATGAATAGATGTGATATAACATCAAGAACATAATTTCCTTCAATTTTGGGTCAAAACCCTGTTGGTCAATGAGTTGACTTTTCAGTCAGACGAACCGATCGATCGAAAAACTCTGAATCGACAGTTGATATTATGGGTCCCTTAGGGTCTTGAAACTTATTGAGTGGATTTCAATAAGTCATATAAGCTTCATGGACCATGATTCCATCATTGGAGTACCATTTAAATCAAAAGTCAAACTACAGTTGACTTTTCCTGATCAGAAACCCTAATCGGGGGTCCTGGACTACACTGCTCTTGTTCTTCGGGCGGCAATCTCAAATTGGATTCATACTTAATCCAATGTAGTATTCTTGATGATGTGGGGACTTGTTTCATGAGAATCAATCCAAGACATTGATTGATCAAATCATCGAAACCCCGAGTACTGACTGTATGGAACCCTAATTCACTTGTATCTTGACAAAGATAAACTTGAAACATGTTAGGATTAGATAAACAAATTATGCTCCTAGAATGATGATGAAGATCTAAGGATCAAAATTTGGGGTATAAATGTTTGCCCTATTTAAATATCTTCACCCGATGGCAATAAGAGATGACAATCTCCATAGAATCATGGTGAAAGGTATTTAAATATAGCAAATCGAAAATTTTGTCCCTTAGATACAATGGTATGCAAAAAGATGACTGCTAAAATGCAATGAATTCTAAATGATGATTTATGATGCAAAAATGCAAGCAAATGCTGACACACGAGCAAAAGAAAAAGAATGGCAAGACAATGAGTGACTACTCACAGGGGACCCGACACACTAGGTAAAGATCCAAGGCAACAAGCAAAAGTTCAAACATGACTAATGATAGTATATCAAGGGGATCTTTTATGCAGGGAACACAAACTCCACCTGGGAAGACAAATCTTCACTGGGGAAAAGGGGAGAACTCCACTGGGGAAATTCGAACCTCCAACGGAGAAATGCATCAAGAGAGAAGCCACGAAGAGGGACAAAAGTCAACAGACTCAGACTCTAACTGGGGAAGCAAAAGGACCAGAGGCACGGTTCTTATTGGGGACAAACCAAATAAGGAACTTCCTATAATGAAGAGTTCGAACGGTATCTTCAGGAAAAGACTAGAAACAAGACCAGACGCACCAGGGATGCTAGTAACTGATGATTAGACTTTGTATCGCATTTTTCATTTCATTTCGTGCATCTTTATCTGTTATTTTATCCAGTCATTGTCGTTTTAGCTGTTGATTACTTATGTTTTCCTCCGTTTTTACTTGAAAGGTGTGAAATCAGCAACATAAAAGAAAAGGATCGAAAAGCGAGCTAAACGGTGGAGAAAGCCCCTCATAAAGCAGCATTCTGGACTCCTCAGAACAATGACGCTCACCATTACTTGAGGAAGGAGGTCGCCATTGAAGAAAAGGAGGGAATCCCAATTTGAACCTAATGGCGGTCGCCATTAGGTAGACGGCGGTCGCCGTTTACCGCGAGAGTAGTTTTTCAGAATAGTTAGGCAGTTCTGAGGCAGTTTTCAACTCCTATTATTTAGGAACCTCCCCCTCTATAAATAAAGGTTGGTAGATCAGAGTTAGGCATCCAAGAACCCATGTGGAAGCGTTATCGAAGTTTTGCTAGACCTCTCTTCCATATTCACTAACCAAAGCAATAATCCTTCACACCGAGCTATTACTGCCCGTTGTACTTTTACTTTTCTGTAATCATTGTTTGCACACTTGGATCAACATTGTAATACGTTTGAAGTTATTTCATTTCAATTTATTTCAGGTTATCTATAACTCTATTTTTACTGCATTATTTTACTTTCATATTAATCGCAATTATGTATGTTCTAGTTTACAGCATGATAAATGTCTTAGGTTTAAAGATGAACATGTCTGAGTAGTTTAGTCGAAGTCCGTAGTTTGAGTACCGTCACCCGACGGGACTCTGTAGGAACCATCGGTGTTCAACTTAGTTATTTTAAGATTTTGGTTTTGGTGTCTGACCAGAATTTAGCTAGTCTTGTCGCGAGAGCGAGAGACTGGTTAACAGTGTTTTGTCACGAGAGTGAGAAACACACCAAGGCGTGTCCGACAGAGCGAGAGTTTGAGGTGATCGTCGGATAGTAGACACCAGAACTAAGTATGAATGCAGCAAGAGCGCTTTAGGTTTCAGTTAGGCCTTGCTAGTTTTCAAAGCGTGCCTTTTAACTACTGAGTGAGCGAGAGCAAAATCTTGGGGTCATCAGGTGTGGTTGGGCCAATAGCGCGAGAGAGTGAGATCGAATATTTAAACCAGTTTTTCCTACAAAATAACTTTGAGCCCTTTGTTAACACTCGGGATCTGCAGAGTCCCTTAGGAGCACGTGAATCATTTTTCGGACCCGTTTCTTATTCTTGTTCAAATCCCGTTTTAATTAAGTCTTTTTACCGTAAAAACCAAGCCTTAGCTTTGTACCGCAACAATTGATCACTCTAGGTTGATTGTTAGTCCTTGTGAGTTTTATAATCTCTTAAAACTACGAGATAGACTGTATACTTGGAGTAGTAATCTGACAAATACGCAAATCGCGATCAAGATTTTGGCGCCGTTGTCGGGGACTAATTTAGTCAATATTGTGGTAATTCAGTTGCACAGTATATACTAAGGCAACTTTTTATTTTATTTTCCATTTTGATTAGCTGATTGTATGCCAGAAACTCGCTTGCGAGGCAAAGAGTTGGAACAACCAATCAACGAATCGAACGTTACATACTTCTGAGACACCGAATCAACGATTTCCTTCATAGACATAATATCTCGAGACCCAATATTCCTTATTCGGATTCAGAAACCGAATCAGAACCATCCCCAAACATGGCTGAAGGACCGAGAGACCGTCCTCTAAAGTATTACGTTGTTCCATCACAAGAAGAGCCACACAATAACATTGCTGCCCTAGCTTTTAACCGTAATGATTTCGAGCTGAAGCCTTCATTAATGTCAGCAATTCAACAAAACCAATTCTCAGGTAATGCTACGAATGACCCGAACCTTCATTTGTCAATATTTGTGCAATATGCCAACACTGTAAAAGCCAATGGAGTCAGTCAAGAAGCAATAAGACTAAGACTTTTTCTGTTCTCATTGAGGGATAGAGCTAGAGCTTGGCTCCAATCTCTATCATACCATTCAGTGACGACATGGGACAAGTTGAAGAAAATCTTCTTAGCCAGATATTTCCCACCGAGCAAGACAGCTATGCTACGCGCTCAGATCAATGGATTTAAGCAAAAAGACAACGAATCCTTATTCGATGCTTGGGAGAGATACAAGGACATGTTAAGGATATGACCACACCATGGACTTGAAGAATGGATGATAATACATACCTTTTATGGCGGGCTGTTGTATAACACCAAAATGAACTTATGTGCAGCCGCAGGAGGTGCTCTAATGCATAAAGCGTATGCAGAAGCCTATGAACTCATAGAGACTATGGATCAAAACCATTTCCAATGGGGAGGTCAGCGTGCTGGTATAGAGAGACCAACTCCAAAAGGAGGAATGCACGAAGTCAACGGTATAGACCGAGTCAATGCTAAAGTAGACGCCCTTGCTCAAAAGATCGAAAGTTTAACAATAGCACCACCAGCAGTTATCGTAGCTGCGGTGACTCTAAATTATGAAATTTGTGGAAACCCTGGGCATACAAACACTGAATATCAAGTGTTGGTTGGTACTCCAACCGACCAAGTGAGTTACGCTCAAGGAAACCCATATTCAAACACCTATAATCCTGGCTGGAGAAATCACGCAAACTTTCATATAAGAATAACAATGCTTTACATCCACCAAACTCAACATATGTTGTTCCACCTGGATTTCAGAAAGGAGTGCAATCCGCTTCACCACAGCCACCTAGGAAGTCAAATCTGGAAATCCTGATGGAGAACTTTATGAATGCTCAAGCCCAGCAAAACAGAGACTTGGCAAATCAAAATGCTCACATAAGCGAGTTGGTGAAACAACTGTCGAGCAAGCTTGATGTTGTGGCTACTCATAACAAAATGTTGGAAACTCAAATAACTCAAGTAGCCCAACAACAATCAGCTATAGCAACCCCAACTGGAGCATTTCCTGGCCAGCCGCAACCAAATCCAAAAGGTTATGCTAACGCTATTACTTTGCGAAGCGGAACAGAATACGATGGACCAGTCAATCCAAGAATCCAAAATTCAGCCATGCAGCAAAATATGCAAAAGGAAACCGAGAAGGGAGAAAAACTAAATACGGAGAAGGAAGATAACAATGGAGAGGCCACAGAGAAGGAAACACCTTATGTGCCTCCTCTGCCTTACAAACCACCTATACCTTATCCTCAAACACTAGCTAAATCCAAAAACGAAGGACAATTCAAGAAATTTGTAGAGCTTCTAAAGCAATTGAATATAACCATACCATTCACAGAAGCTATTACGCAAATGCCTTCATATGCTAAATTTCTCAAAGAGATCCTGTCGAATAAGAAAAAGCTAGAAGACAATGAAACTGTTATGCTCACTGTCGAGTGTAGCGCTATACTTCAAAATAACATGTCTCATAAGCTAAAAGATCCAGGTAGCTTTTCCATACCTTGCGTAATCGGAAAGTCTGTCATAGATAAAGCATTATGTGATCTAGGAGCCAGTGTTAGTCTAATTCCCTTATCCACATGTAATAAATTTGATTTAGGAGAACTTAGGCCAACAAAAAAGTCTCTACAGCTAGCAGACCGCTCGGTTAAGTATCCAGTAGGTATGCTAGAAAATGTGCCAGTTCGCATAGGTTAGTTCTATATACCGATGGATTTCGTCATAATGGAAATTAGGGAAAATTCTAATATACCAATCATCCTAGGTAGACCGTTCTTAGCAACAACTAAAGCCATAACAGATGTGAAAAAAGGAAAATTAACCTTCGAGGTAGGGAAAGAGAAAATTCAGTTTATCTTAGCCCAATTCCTAAAAGCCCATGCTCTAGACGATACATGCTACTCTCTAGACATTATCGACGAATGCGTGAAAGAAATGGAGAAGGAACCAACAAGGTACACATAAGTACTTAGGATTCCAGCCCCTCCAATATTCGAGGACGATAATTGGCGTGAGCCATATGAAGATGATAGTCTAAGAGAATGCCTAGCACTCACACCCGATCCAATGCCATGCCCAAAGAAACCATCTGTGGAACTTAAAAAATTACCCAAGGAGTTGATATATGAATTCCTAGATACTAAACTTGAAAAACCCATGATAGTTAATGCCAATTTGGGACAACTAGAAACAGAAAGACTATTGGAAGTCTTAAGGATATATCCCTCAGCTTTTGGATACAACATTTCCGATCTAAAAGGGATAAGTCTCTCGTAATGTATGCATCACATTATGATGGAGGAGGACTGTAAGACGTCTAGAGAAAATCAAAGGTGATTGAACCCTATCTTAGGTGATGTAGTCAAGAAAGAAGTGCAAAAACTATTGGAAGCAGGAATCATATACCTGATATCTGACAGTAACTGGGTAAGCCCAGTACCTGTCGTACCAAAGAAGGGTGGTGTTATGGTTGTAACTAACGAAAAGGGTGAGTCCGTAGCAAAACGAACTCAAACTGGATGGAGGATGTGTATAGATTATAGGAAGCTGAATAAAGCTACTAGAAAAGATCATTTTCCTTTACCCTTCATAGACCAGATGCTTGAACGACTAGCCAAACATTCACATTTGTGTTACTTAGACGGGTACTCAGGATTCTTTCAGATACCCATCCATCCTGATGATCAGGAAAAGACTATATTTACTTGCCCCTATGACACATATGCATATCGGCGAATGCCATTTGGACTGTGTAACGCTCCTGAAACATTTTAGAAATGCATGATGTCGATTTTTGCAGATTTCATAGACGATATAATGGAAGAATTCATGGACGATTTCTCTGTGTGTGGGGGAAGTTTCAAACACTGTCTGTCAAACCTTGAAATGGTACTTGAACGATGAGTTAAGGTAAACCTTGTGTTGAATTGGGAGAAATGTCATTTCATGGTACGACAAGGCATAGTCCTTGGACATGTAGTATCCGATAGAGGTATTGAAGTAGACAAAGCAAAGATAGAAGTCATAGAAAATCTTCGACCTCCTAAAATAGTTAGAGAAATACGAAGCTTTTTAGGACACGTCGGTTTTTACCGACGATTTATTAAAGACTTCTCTAAAACCACAAAGCCTCTGACTTGACTACTAATGAAAGAAGCTGAATTCATATTTGATGAAGAATGCTTAAGAGCATTTGAACATCTGAAGAGTGCTCTCATTATTGCACCTATCATGCAACCACCTGATTGGAGTCTACCGTTTGAAATAATGTGTGACGCTAGCGATTATGCTGTGGGCGTTGTCTTAGGACAAAGAAAGGACAAAAAGCTTCATGCTATTTACTACGCAAGTAGAACCCTGGATAACATGCAGATGAACCACGCAACCACAGAAAAGGAACTCCTGGCCGTTGTTTTCGCCTTAGATAAATTCCTTTCCTATCTAGTAGGAGCAAAAATCATTATCTATACCGATCATGCCGCGATTAGGTACCTGTTGACTAAGAAGGATGCCAAACCAAGAATCTTGAGATGGATCTTGCTTTTGCAAGAATTCGATTAAGAAATTAAGGATAAGAAGGGCACAAAAAACGTGGTAGCGGATCATCTCTCTAGGATTGAGGGTCTGGAACCCGAAGAAGTGCCTATAGATGATGCATTCCCTTCAGACAGACTAGTAGCCCAATTGGAAAGCGAAGGCGACACAATAGAACATTCCTTGTTATTTAATGATGCAGAAACATATGAAGTAGTAGAAGCAATCTGTACTAAAATCACATTGCCATGGTATGCTGACTTTGTTAACTACCTAGCAGCCAAAGTGCTTCCACCAGATGTAACATACCAACAAAGGAAGAAGTTCTTCCATGACCTCAAACAATACTATTGGGATGAACCCCTGCTATTTAAAAGAGGCGCCGATGGAATATTTCGTTGATGTGTCCCTGAATCAGAAGTAGTGGATGTCATATCCCACTTCCATGCCACATCGTATGGAGGACATGCCAGTACGTCAAAAACATGCGCAAAGATATTACAATCTGGCCTCTTTTGGCCAAACCTCTAGAAGGACGCCACATTGCTATTATGAACTGCGACCGGTGTCAATGCACTGGGAACATTTCTAGACCCGATGAGATGCCAAAAAGGGGAATCTTAGAAGTTGAAGTCTTTGATGTATGGGGAATTGATTTCATGGGACCTTTTCCATCTTCCTTTGGAAACAAATACATACTTGTTGCAGTCGATTACGTATCCAAGTGGATTGAGGCGATAATCTCTCCTACTAATGATGCACGAGTGGTGGTCAAACTTTTCAAAAACATAATCTTTCCCAGATTCGGTGTACCAAGATTTGTCATTAGTGATGGCGGTTCCCATTTCATTTCAAATGTCTTCGGGAAACTATTGCTTAAATACGGGGTAAGACACCGAGTAGCGACACCCTACCACCCTCAAACAAGTGGACAAATGGAGGTATCAAATAGGGAGATCAAGCAAATTTTAGAAAAAAAAAGTTGCGATCTCTAGGAAATATTGGTCTACTAAACTTCATGAAGCTCTGTGGGCTTATAGAAAAGCTTACAAGACCCCTATAGGGACCACACCATACAAACTGGTTTATGGAAAATCATGCCATCTACCCGTGGAACTTGAGCACAAAGCTTATTGGGCCACTAAGACCTTGAATATGAACTACAAGGGAGCTGGCGAGAAAAGAATTCTGGATATCCATGAACTAGAGGAACTAAGATTAGACGCATATGAAAATGCTTGGATTTACAAAGAAAGAGCCAAGAAATGGCATGATAAGAGGATAACGAAGAATGAGTTAAATGAAGGAGATATAGTTCTTCTATTTAACTCCAAACTTAAACTTTTTCCTGGAAAACTACGTTCTAGGTGGTCCGATCCTTTTAAAGTTACAAAAGCCCTTCAGAGTGGAGCAGTTGAAATAAAAGGAAAGTCGAATGAGACGTTCATCGTGAACGGCCAAAGACTCAAGCAATACCACTCAGTGGAAAATAAGGAATTCTGCACATACTGCAAAGTAGAAGAGCCTCCAGCTCTTCCTGACTAAGGGAACCTTTTGTAGATCTAATGTCGAGCTTCCGACATTAAAAAAGCGCTCCATGGGAGCTAAACCACGATCTTTAGTTGTTGTTTTCTTTTTATTGTTGTTAGTTTTAGGACATTGTATGCATGATTAGTGTAGAATTTACCTCTTATGCATTCCAATATTGTCGCTATTATTACTTTATTATTAGCATCTATATATTAATTGTACTAACCAGTAGTAATTTTATTTCCCTAATAGTGTATTATTTTCTTTTGATCTCTAGGATAACCCTCTCTAGGATACCTTTCACCTGAGACCATGAAGACATTCAAGAACCATACTGTCACCTTCAGGAATGATGTCCAGAGACGTCGATTTGAAGCTTTGTCTCAAAGAGATTTTGGTCTGTCCATCTACCCTGACAACTCTGTAATGAAAACCCTTAGCATCCAGGACAACGTTATTTACCTTATGAGCCAAATAGGTTGGTCTCACTTTGCCTTAGAAAAGAAGTTCAACAACTATCATAACCTGACTCTGGAATTCCTCAGCTCTCTTTTCTTCGACCCCAACCGTGGTTTCGATTTTGGCCGTGGACTGGCTACCTTCAGGTTGTTTAGAAATAAGTATAGGTTCACTCATCACGAATTTGCTGACTTGTTGGGTTTTCCTAATGAGCCTGATGTTGTAACCAAAACTCCTGTGGATGCCTTTACTAGTTTTGATCTCCGACAATTCTGGGGTACCTTATCTGGAAACAGGAATGCTGAACCCAATGCTATGTTGTTTGAGAACATCCACAACCCTGGATGGCGATATTTTCATAAGATCATTTCTCACACTTTCTTTGGCAAGGAAGAGAACATCACCTTTGTGTCTAGGGATGAGTTGTACATCATGCTTTGTGCATCCCAAGGAAAACCTATAAATGCTGCCCCGTTCCTGCTTGCAAATTTCAATCGTCTTGCTTGTGATTCTTTTGAGCCGATTTTAATAGGCGGGTTAGTAACAATGACTTTCGATGCAATTGGAATGAGATATCATCTGAGTCGTTCTTTTGCTTTCGATGGCGTCCATTTGATGGACATTAACTTTTGTTTCAATTGGCAAATGATCGCAAATCTTGGTCCTGTTGAATTTTAGCTGCTTATTAATAATGTTGTAGTCCATACTTTTACTCTGCCCAACCATGAGAAAACTAGTGTGCACAACAAGAATAACTGGTTCTATGACTTGGAGGTCTCCGATGAGTTTCTGACTCCACCTGACTTTCCTCAAACTTACGAGAACCGTGACACTATTATGTCTGCCTCTACCACTCAATGTTCTGAGATTAATCCTGCTGATCCAATTGTCAATGTAGCTGTAGCTATTAACTGCATCCAATCCGAATTAGATTTTGTTTGGAACAAAATTCCGTCCCTCAAAATTGATTTCATTGGACTTATGGATGTTGTCTATGAGGAGTTGGACCACTTGTTTCAGATGGTCTATTCCACTACACAACACCACGGATGAATGCCATATGCAGCTTTTTCCCTATTTTTCTTAGGATAATTTGTTTCTCTGTAATGTGTTTCCCATTCCCGCATTGTTTGTACTGCTAATTTTTCATTCCACTGTTTACTGTCGGAATGCCGACGTGTAGTTGTAACGCACTTCAGTTTCATTTAATGCAAGTTTTGTTTTCTTTACGTACTTTTGTTTTCGGCTTTCTGAAGCCTTTTTAATTTCTTTTTATGTAGCATTTTATCGTGTGTAAGTAAAAACAAGAAAAACACCAAAAATATGCCGGCAGAACCGCTTTCTGCCAAGCCAGAGCAAATAGCTCGTGCCTGAGGCAAATGGCGGTCGCCATAGGCCTAATGGTGCTTGCCGTTTGGTCCTAGGGGCATAACTGCTTTAAAATTTAAACAATTTGTTTTGCCTCCTCATTACTTCACTCTTACCATCCTTGCATATTCCCAATACATCATTAATCACCCCACAACCTCCTCATTATCCCACATTAACTTCTAACCACCCAACTTCTCTATTCAACCCTTATTTAATCCCACCAACTTCACCCTCTCCATCATCACTTTCAAAACCATTTGCCATTCTTGCACCCTTCTTAGAAACTCAAACAAACAAACATTATGGAAGCCAACCAAGAAATCGATTACATGGGCATCGAGTTCCCCGAAGGAGTTCTCGAAAACACCATGCGTGCGAACTTTCACCATTCTCCAAGAGACCCGTCTATGCGACACGGTATCCTGACCCGAACACTTTTTGCACCTTAGGACTCTACCATAGCGTCTCGTGGATGCTCCAAAACCTCGCTATGACTCATTTTTGTTCTATGTTTAATGCTTCCTCCGTTCAGCTTACATATGAGTTTCTAAGTTCACTTAGGTATGTTCATGATTTTTCCCGCACAACCGGTACCATTCACTTCCGAATGTTTAATGCTGACTATTTGTTAACTCATGGACAGGTAGCAGAATACTTTGGATTTCTCACCAACGAAGGATCTGCTACCCTTGCACCTTTAGAGAGTGACTGGGAGGACGAAACCTTTCAGTTTTGGAACCATATCATAAACACCACCACCACCACATGGGAAGGCCTTAAGGCCGCAACCATCCACAACCCAGCAATCTGATACTTGCACCGTATCCTCGATTCCACCATTTTTGGACGTGAGAATCTAGGCAATGTGAACTCTAAAGACTTATTCTTTATCCATTGCGCTCTCCTCCAATATCCTGTTAACCACACTGTTCCTCTTAGCCCATTTTGTCAGTGTTTCAAACAGAGCTAGTGGTCCCATTTGCATTGGTGGTGTCGTCGCTGCTATCGCTTCCTGTCTAGACCTAGAGGCCGATTTAGAAAACACTGACACTATACCTTGTCTCTATGCCAACATTGACTTTTGCCGTCATATGCGGCTTGTCAAAAGTTTGCCTAGTGGTAAGTATCATATTATGGTCCGTACCACTGAGTTCCGAGGTTTCTCTCTACCCTGCTCTGAGCGTACCGATGTGCGCCGATGCGATAATTGGTTTTTTAATTTAGGTGCGCCAGATTTAGAGGAGGAAAACACCGAGAGGCAGTATCGTGAGGTTGCGGGACAGCCTTCCGAGAGGCACCGTACTCGTAGGTGTACTACTGACACACCTGGGCCTAGCACCCAGGAACCCGCTGCTTCTTTTTCTAATTTTGCAGGTATTCGCTCATTGTTGGATGACATCTTATCAGAGCTCCGACAGCAAAGAGAAAGGGACGCCGAGCGTGACGCATTGATGCAGGAGATACATAGGTGCCAATACGAGTTTATCGACAGAGCTGAGATTGACTTGCAAGACATTGTCTCCGACATGGCAGGCTTGCGCAAAGAGGTGAGCCGTATTGCAGACTGTGTCCAGCATGTCCCACAGGACAACCTAGCTTTCAACCAGGAAAGACATCATCGTGGAGGCCGTGGTCGCCACCACTGACTACTCCAAGTTCTATCATTCCTTCTTTCACATTAGACTTGGCCATTGAGGACAATGCCTAGTTTAAATGTGGGGGATGAGTTGTTTACTGTTTTTATTTACTTTCTGTCATTTCCAGTTTTTTAGTTTTAGTTGTTTCTTTTTGAGTCATATGCACGTTTGAATCAATAATTGCTTTACAATTTTTCGTACTGTCTAATAACTCCCCTACTCCCCTATTTTGACCATAGTTTAAAATTTTGATTCATGGCACGACACTCCGAAAGTATATAGATTGCTTAGGCTGTGTTAGTTAGACTTGGGAAAGTTGTGAAAATATCAGTACCGTTCCTACACCTTAGATTCCCTAAGTATGCGATATTGATTTAAATAGACATTATGATAAGACCTTATGCTTAGTTTATTAGAAGTAGCCTCTTGACTAGTTTATACTAGCAGTCAACACCATCCTTGTGTACAAACTAAGTAACAAACCGATGCAAATATGTGTTGATCTCAAAGATTTGAATAATGTGATTTTTATAGAAAGCGAATGAAAGACATGATCCTGCTAAGTTAGGTGGTCCTCACCCGGCCATTTAGCCTAATGGTTCAGACTCTAGAAATTCATAAGCAAAATAAAATATAATGTGCAAAAAGAGAAAAAAATTCTGAATATCAAGATCATATAACACAAACAAGTTCACTTACCATGTGAGTGCAAGGGATAACGGGCTTAATATGATTGTGCGAGAATGAAAAAGAGGTGAAATAGGATAAAGGATATAGGTCTGGTCATAATTTCGTGATTTGAATTGGTATTGTATAGGAGGGGAGTGCTTGTCCGCAATTATGGAGATGTGTCGGTACGATATCCTTGTTTTCATTATTTAGTACCTATCGATTGAACTTTATCCTAGCAGCCGCATATGATCAGAGTTTCATTGTGCCAATGTTTCAGACCATGCTCACTTTTCGTTTACCATATTGGTCGATTGCTTGAGGACAAACAAAGATTTTAGTATGGAGGAGTTTGATGACTCGACTTTGTATCAAATTTTTTGTTTCATTTCATGCATCTTTATCCGTTATTTTATCGAGTCATTGTCGTTTTAGTTGTTGGTTACTTACATTTTCCTCCGTTTTTACTTGACAGGTGCGAAATCAGCAACATAGAAGAAAAGGATCGAAAAGCGAGCTAAACGGTGGAGAAAGCCTCTCAAAAAGCAGCATTCTGGCCTCCTCAAGACAATGCTGCTCTCCATTACCTGAGGAAGGCGGTCTCCATTGAAGAAAAGGAGGGAATCCCAATTTGAACCTAATGATGGTCGCCATTAGGCAGACGGCGGTCGCCGTTTACCGCGGGAGAAGTTTTTCATAATAGTTTGTCAGTTCTGAGGCAGTTTTCAACTCCTATTATTTAGGAACCTCCCCCTCTATATATAGAGGTTGGTAGGTCAGAGCTAGGCATCTAAGAACCCGTGCGGAAGCACTGTCGAAATTCTGCCAGACCTCTCTTCCATATTCACTAACCAAAGCAGTAATCCCTCACACCGAGTGATTACTGCCTGTTGTACTTTTACTTTCCTGTAATCACTGTTTGCACACTTGGATCAACATTGTAATATGTTTGAAGTTATTTCATTTTAATTTATTTCAGGTTATCTATAATTTTATTTTTACTTTCGTATTAATCGCAATTATATATGTTCTAGTTTACAGCATGATAAATATCTTAGGTTTAGAGATGAACATGTCTGAGTAGTTTAGTCGGAGCCCGTAGTTTGAGTATCGTCACCCGACGGGACTCTGTAGGAACCATCGGTGTTCAACTTAGTTATTTTAAGATTCCGGTTCTGGTGTCTAACCAGAATTTAGCCAGTCTTGTCGCGAGAGCGAGAGGTTGGTTAACAGTGTTTTGTCACGAGAGTGAGAAACACACCAAGGTGTGTTCGAAAGAGCGAGAGTTTGAGGTGATCTCCAGATAGTAGACACCGAGCACTGAGTCTGAATGCAGCGAGAGCGCTTCAGGTTTTAGTTAGGCCTTGCTAGTTTTCAAAGCGTGCCTTTTAACTACCGAGCGAGCGAGAGCAAAATCTTGGGGTCATTAGGTGTGGTTAGGTCAATAGCGCGAGAGTTTGAGATCAAATCTTTAAACTAGTTTTTCCTACAGAATAACTTTGAGTCCTTTTTAACACCCGGGATCTGCAGAGTCCCTTAGGAGCACGTGGATCATTCTTCGGACCCGTTTCTTATTCTTGTTCAAATCCAGTTTTAATTAAGTCTTTTTAACGTAAAAACCAAGCCTTAGCTTTACACCACAACAATTGATCACTCTAGGTTGATTATTAATCCTTGTGGGTTCGATAATATTTTAAAACTACGTGATAGATTGTATACTTGCAGTAGTAATCCGACAAATACACAATGTCGCGATCAGTAACCACTAGATCTCCGAGACTTGACTTGGGATACTGGTGACAACCTGAACTTCCTGTCGATAATAAATTGTCTTTAAGCGGTGCCAGTAACTACTGGACTTTCTGGGGGTGCTAGTAACGACTAGACTTACACAGAGAAATTGGTAACAACTGAACAAAATACCAATAACAATTGGATCTAAGCAATGCCAGTAACTACTGGGCTTAACCGGAGAATTGGTGACAACCAAATCGAAGTGCCCATGACAATTGGATTTTCAAAAGATGCCAGTAGCCACTGTACTTCAATGGGAAATCGGTGACAACTGAGCCAAGTTGCCAATAACAATTGGGTTTAAATAAATTCCAGTAACCACTGGTCTTAACTGGGGAAGTTGGTAACAACCAACTCATGGTACCAATAACAATTGGGTTTTTAAGCAATGCCAGTAACCACTGGACTTTGAAAGGACTAGTGACAACCAAATAAAGGGATACCAATAACCATTGGATTTAAGTGGTGCCAATAACTACTAGATTTTCAGTTGGGGAGAAGTGGGTAACAACCGAACTTCATACCAATAACAATTGGTTTTAAGCAATGCCAGTAACCACTAGTCTTAACAAAGATTGGTAACAACCGAATCAAGGTACCAATAACAATTGGATTTAAACAATGCCAGTAACCTCTGGTCTTAAAAGATTGGTGACAACCAAATCAGGGGTACCAATAACAATTGAATTTTCAAGTAATACTAGTAATTACTAGACTTCAACGAGGATTGGTAATAACCGAATCAAAGGATTCCAATAACAATTGGATTTAAGCAAGGCAATGCCAGTAATCACTGGACTTACTGAACAAGGTTGGTGGCAACCTGATCTCAAAGATAAGCATTAGTAACAACTAAATATCTTGGTAAACATCAAGTAATATCAGATATCGCTAGTTACCACTAGCCTCCCAGGGATAAGCCTTAATCACAAAAATCATGACAAAGTTGGAGTAACAACCACAAAGAGAGCCTGTGGCAAACAAGACGGAGCAAGAAGATTGGTAACGACCAAAGGACCTCAAAGGAAAAATCCAGACAAACAGAAACCAAAGCATGAAAACAAATGCGTATGTTAATGGTATGACGCAAATGCATATGCAGACTGACCCACGAGGGAGAAGGAGAAAGTAAAGCAAGAAACACAAGGAGGAAACCCATCACACTAAGTCTTGATGTCACTAATCTGGATGAAACCTCCTTCCAGGGGAGAGAGGAACGATCTTCCATAAGTAATCACTGCTCTTGCAAACCTGCAGAAGAGGAATCACGGCTTGGTAGCGGGGCGACTGCTGGGCGCAACTTTGATCAGAGGTGGCAGCAAGCTCTTTACTGCTCTGAAAGTAGTTTAATACCGTCATGTTACCTTTAGAGTTTTGACGTGTTTTGTTAACTTAGTTTTCTTAAACCAAAATTTTAACTTTTCAAAACACTTTGCTTTTCAAAAATCATTATCAAACGAATAAGTGAAATTTGCATATCAAAAAGTTAGATCATAATAATGATTGGCTTGAGATCTGATTTCATTGATAGGTGAGGACTTTTACAAATGGTAAAGCCTCGGGAGCAAACACAATTTTGAAAAAATGGCAAACAGAAAGGGTTACAAAATCCAACAATGATCCAACCCTACTAACTAGTAGTCTATATGTTTGCTGCTTCTGACAAGAATGGCGCACATTGATTTCCTTCAACACTTTGGAGAAGCTTTGTCCCTGCATTTTTCTGTTTTGTTCTTTCGGACTTCCAACCTGCTGAGGCGCTCTTTGGCTTGAGCCGCTGTCGCTTGCGCGAAAATAAGGTGCCGGCATGACAGAAGAGTCGCCACATTTCGTTATTTATCCCTCAGGGCGGGAAAGGAAACGATCGGAGAAACCTGACGAAAAAGGGTAAGACAAGGTCATCGCAATCATTGTCTGGGTTCGGGAGTCGGTTACGCAAGGGGAAGGTATTAGCACCCCTCACGCCCGTCGTACTCGACGGGATCCACGCTTGTTTGTTTACTTGGACGGGTTGGTTTTATTCTATCTACCTATCAAGGCTGGCTGAAAAAGAAAAGAAAAATGACTCGGCAAAGCGTCGCACTTTATGCCTACGTATTCTCATCAGAGAATGAGAAATCAGAGTCAACGTAGTTCGGCCTACGAAGGATTGTGGGGGAAGGTAGCTCGCCAAGACTTCGCCATCTTGTGCCTACATACTCTCAACAGGCCTGAGAGATCAGAGCTCACGTAGTTCGGGAAACTACGACTTATTTCCTGTTTTTTACGAAAGAAGTGTTTTTTATTGTGTTTGCGATTTCAACCGCACTAGAGACTATGACCTGAGAGTGAATGCGTCGCATGTCACCCAAAGGGTACCATACTAAACATCCAGACTGTGGAAAAGGAACTCTCCCACAATCCTTTCTCAAATAGCTTAAGGCTCGTAACGTACGAAAGAAATCATTCATGGTTACTGTATCTTAAACTGTTTTGAGATGAGAAGAGAACAAGCCCAACTAGGAGGGAGACTATCAAGTCCTACTGTTATCATGCCATGGATTCATCCTATGGTTGAGGTTTGAACAGGGAACTCCTAGATGTTGTCATGCATAGGTTTCAACCTAAAATTCTATCATCAAATCCTTATCAAAGGAAATGAGAGTCCTAAGGGATCATGTCAATGATACACCAAAACAGACAAAAGCATCAGCTTTAAACAGTAAAATGCATGCAATGCAAGTGAGGGAGGAAATGTGTGTGGGGCTTCAGCCTCCACAAGCTCATCTCAACCTCAAGCCAGTCATTAAATAACAGTAATCATACTGAAAAATAAACAACATGCTATCAAGCAATAAACAATACACTGCAATCATACAGAAGAAAGAGAAATGAAATGCCAACCATGCTTGAGAAAGAAATTATCTACATCTAATCTCTCCCTAATCCTAACCCTAAAACAAAACCCTAATCAAATCTCTAAGCAAAGCCCTAAAGCAAAACCCTACACAAGAGAAATCAATCCCAGTCTTCAAGCTTCAAAACAAGCTTACCAAAGAAAGGGAGCTAAGTAGGCAGACTCATAGTGCCCTCCTCAGGAAAGCACTAGGAGGCTTATACTTAGGACTCATATCCCATGTGGCTCAACAACTGTGATCGGTTTACGTTCCTCCTCAGGAGAAACTAAACTCACATGAAGGCTCCAACATCATTGGATACTTGAGAAATCCTACATGAACTAAGGGAACTAAGTGAACAGACCCATAGTGCCTTCCTCAGGAAAGTATTAGGGGGCTTCCACTTAGGAATCATATCCCATGTGGCTCAACAACTGTGATCAGTTTACATTCCTCCTCAGGAGAAACTAAACTCACATGAAGGCTCCAACATCATTGGATACTTGAGAAATCCTATATGAACTAAGGGAACTAAGTGAACAGACCCATAGTGCCTTCCTCAGGAAAGTACTAGGGGGCTTCCACTTAGGAATCATATCCCATGTGGCTCAACAACTGTGATTGGTTTACATTCCTCCTCAGGAGAAACTAAACTCATATGAAGGCTCCAACATCATTGGATACTTAAGAAAGAGGTGAGAAGAAAGAATGAAAGACATCCATAGTGCCTTCCTCAGGAAAGTACCATAAATTTCCCTCAAACTTCAGGATCTCAAACCTCACAAACAGAGAGCAAGCTCCTAGACTAGGTCTTCAATCCATGCATCCTTGCAAGTTCTTCAAAACAAGCCAAGCCCCAAAGCAATTCCCCAAATGAAACCCACAAGCAGACAATCATCACAAAGGCATACCACACAACCAAGCAATTCAGAAAATACCCTAAACATACTAAACAAGGGGGAAAAAATCTAATGCTTATTCACAAGGGTCTATTATACTTACCCATAATATCCCTATAGTCCCATACCCAAAAATCAAGTCAAAAACTCCTAAAAGAAAATGATTTACTTCACCTATGTCACACCTAAACCCTAATTTTGATCACTCTAACCTCACCTAATCAAATCATCTAAAAATTAATCCTAAAATTATGAATTAAATCCTATGAGGAAGCTAAAGTCCTAAGTGAAATACCCTAAAAAGAATGGGTCCTAAATCTAAAGGGACCTAGTCAAAATAAAATGAACAAAATGAAGTATCAAACTAAAACACTTAAAAAGCTATTAAAAAGAAAAATATGCCAAAAATACAAAAATGACATAAAATGCTAACTTTAATATTTGCTAATTTTCTAGACAGAACTATTAATCTATAGAAAAAACAAGAAATGAAAAATATCAATTTTCTGATTTTATATGATTTTTTAAAGATGCAAGAAAATTAAAGAAAATAAAATCAAAGAATTAAAAGGAAATGGGGGAGGGGGTGCAGAAATTAAATGCGCCTAGTTCAATTATTAAGATGGGCCAGGAAGGGGTGGTGCAGATATCAAAGGCGCTAAGCCCAAGCATTTCAGAAATTCAATTAAAAATCAAAAGAAAAAGATTAAAAACTCGGTGCGGATAGCAAGAGGTTTCAGCGTATTTTCCATTGGGCTTTATAAAGGGGGTGGGGTTAGCAGGTTGGGACCCAGGCCCACGCGTTTCAGTTAATGAAACGCGGCGTTGCAGCTTCAGAATTCCCTCCGTTTTCGTTTTCAAATACGGGCCGTTGGATGAGTTTCAGAGTCAACATTTCCAACTTAATCTAACGGGTAAGAAGTCATCTTCCCCAAATGGATTAGGGTTTTCAGGTTTTCCAGCTCCATGCAAGAATTTTCAATCCCTTCGTTCTCTCTTGATTCTTAATGAAGTCAAAAACTTTAAAGACCTAAATTAATCTACTAACTCCAAGGAATCCAGCCATATCAATGGTTTCAACTAAAACTTCCTATAACTCCCAAACAGAGGGCACGAATATCTTGGTCCAACCATTTTGCACTGCCATGAAACCTCAAGAACCTCAATTCTAATGGTGCTAATGCGTTCATTATGTTACACTGGTTTCAACAAGCCATTACACGTGCATTAAAACCTACTACATAACCTATTCTTGATCTTGAAAGAATCTATGACCTGTCATTAAACCTCATGAAACTCACTCAAACTCTCTGAATTCAATCATCTAATCAACCCTAACAGTTCTAACCTATTCTTTCTAACTAATAACACATAAATAAGGAGATAGAGGAGGATTCACCAACCTGCTTCTTGGCTATGGCAGAGGTGGAATCAGCTTGTTTCAGTGCTTGAATCCTCTTCACAATGATCCTCCAATGGTGATCTCTCTTCTGTTTGCAACAATTCTGATGATGAGTGCTTGTAGAAGAAGATTCGAGCCTTGCTTGCAATAGAAGCTTTCCTTGAATACCTCTCCCTTCTCTCACTTTCTCCACCAACCTTGCCAACCCTTAACCTCATCATGATCCATTCAATATATAGACTTCAATGGAAGATCCTAGATTCATCTAGAATGTGGTAGAAAGTTATGGAAATCTCATGTGATGACATTTTGGAACCATCTCTTCTCATGCATACAGCCCCTCAAATTTGTGCTAAAATCTCTCCTCATGAGATATTGAGATGATATGTGTGAACAATCAACTGATCCTTGCCTTATGTTGAGTTTTCCCAAGTTACCTTATTATGCAAGTAATAGGTTTTCAAAGAAAGTCCCATTTTTAGGCCTCAACTCAAAAATGTGTTTAAACCATTGTTTCCAAAATGTTGTTTAGATTCAAAATCATATATTATATGACCTGTTTTGGATTTGTAGATTGCTCATTCCATTTTCCAACTTGGATCCATTTAACTTATATGTCATTTTTAGGTCATTTTCACCAATCTTTGTCAATTCTTGCTACAGGCTTCTCCAACATGTCATTACCACTTTTCTAGGCTTAAAATGTCATTTTGAACAACTTTGATGTTTTGAGTTTTTTCATTTGAGGCTTGGAAATAGGAGATATGGCCTTTGCTTAAAATGACCTATAATCACCAAATGACCAAAATACCCTTGTCTTGTACAAACCATAAGTTGAGTTCTACAAATCCTATCAAGGACTTCTAGTACTCTCTAGAAAGCTAAGAAGATGCTCTTCAACATTCATTTTGACCAAGAGATCATAGGAATCATCCTACTAGGGCAAAAGTTGTCTGCAAGTTGGGTGACTTTCAAGGACCCAGATTCACACACCTCAGATGACCTGTAATTTGTCCAAACCATAACTTGAGCTCTGCAAGTCCTATCAAAGACTTCTACCACTCAAATTAAAGCTAAGAACAAGCTCTACAACATTCATGTTGTGGGGAAGATGAGATGACAAACACATCTTGAGCTAAAACTGCCTGGAAGATAGGGATCAAACTAGGGGATTTTACACTAACAATCCTTAGAAACCCTAGCTTAAAACTTCTCAAACTCCTCAATCATGATGAGTTGGTCTAGGAATCATCCTTATAGCATCTCAATACATCATTCCATGATCACATGGCTCTCGGATTAGGTTTCAACCTTCTCCAAATCATCAGTTGACCTAGGGTTGACCCAGTCAAAACCCTAATTCTACCACTCATGGTTGAATCTTCTGAATTCTTGCATAATGACCTCTATGGGATTCATGATGGCTTTCAATACATCTCATAGGATTTCTCAAAGCTTCAAGTTCATTCTCAAAGTCTCAGAATCATCTGAGGAACACCCATAACTCTCAAGTTATGAGGCACACAACTCTGGTTTCAACCAATTCTTCTGAGGATCTCTTGAACTTTCTGATGAAGGTATCAACCTTCAAACACTTGATGGATAAATAAATGTTGGTCAAATTTTAGGGTGCAACATCCACCTTTCTAGGTTACTCTATTCAGGCGTAATACTTTCTCACTGCATCTGAGTTGATGTGGTACTTGAGTTGTTCACCATCCATCGTTTCGAGAATTAGAGACCCTCCGGAGAAGAAAGTTTTCACGACAAAAGGGCCATCATAGTTGGGCATCCATTTTCCGCGCATATCCTTTTGTGTTGGTAGGATTTTCTGAGCACAAACTCTCCTTCCTTATACTTCCTTATACACATGGCAGTTATCCTCTTTTCATCGATGAGATTCAATGAGTCGAACCTCTCTTTTATCCACTCGGCTTCCTCAAGCTCGACTTCCATTAAGATCCTTAACGAAGTTATCTTGACCTCGATGGGTAGTACCGCGTCCATCCCATAAACCAAGGAGAAATGGGTTGCCCCTGTCGAAGTACGCACTGATGTTTTGTATCCATGTAAAGCAAATGGTAACATATCATGCCAATCTTTGTAGATTACAACCATCTTCTGTACTACCTTCTTGATGTTCTTATTTATGGCTTCGACGTCGCCATTCATTTTTGGTCTGTACAGAGAAGAATTGTGATGTTTGATTTCGAAATTATCACAAATTTCTTTCATCGTCTTGTTATTCAAATTTGATCCATTGTCGGTGATGATTTGGTCAGGGATGTCGTACCGACAGATGATCTCTTTCTTGATGAAGCGGGCGACCACTTGCTTGGTTACAGTTGCATACGAAGTTGCTTCTACCCACTTGGTAAAGTAATCAATTGCAACGAGGATAAATCGATGGCCGTTGGAAGCTTTTGGCTCTATTGCCCCAATCATGTCTATGCCCCACATTGTGAATGGCCACGGTGATGTTATCATATTGAGAGGATGTAGAGGAACATGCACTTTGTCGGCATAGACTTGGCATTTGTGGCATTTTCGAGCAAAGGGAATACAGTCTGTTTCTAAGGTTAACCAAAAATATCCAGCTCTCAAAATCTTTTTTGCAATGGCATGGCCGCTGGCCTGAGTGCCGAACGTCCCTTCGTGCACTTCATTCATTAACAAATCTGCTTCTTTTTCATCAACACATCTGAGTAGAACCATGTCTTGGTTTCTCTTGTATAAAATACCATTGCTGATGAAAAATTTGGATGACAATCTTCGTATGGCTCTTTTGTCGATTCTGGATGCGTTAGCCGGATATTCTTGATTTTGAAGAAAATTCTTGATGTCATTGTTGCACCCCAAAATTTGCCTCTTTTTTTCTAACTTAACTGGCTTTTGCTACGCGTTCATTTGTATCATAATTAGGTCATAATTCATAATCATAATTTGCATTGGCCTTCAGAGACATGGGATCAGGAATTTTCTCAAAATCAAATTATCAAGTGTCAGGCTTACTTTCTTTACGAGTTGTCAGGCATCAAGAGCCTAGGGTTTCATATTTCTTTTGATTCAAGTTATTAGCAAGCTTGTGTTCTATTGGCTCAGGGTTATCAGGAATAGTGGTATAGCTTTAATTTAGGAGTGGTTATTCAGTTATGATCAAACAAGAGTGTGACTTAATCTTGGTCAAACCGTTAAGAGTTTGCTTTTGTTTCGAGTTACCCGCATCAGTAGGTATTTCTCAAGCAACGTGTATTCGTGGAAATTTTGTTCTATGTAGAAGTTATCTGGTTATCAAGCATTAGCTCATGTGAAAATTGGTCCACAGAAGATTAGGTTTATCTTTTGCTCCTCCGAGGATTTATTTTCCCAGGGATTTATTTAGGAAAATTCAAAGTGATTTAGCATTCTCTTGGTCGGAGATTCAGAGGCTAGCTCATTCAGATGATTTTTGTTTCTGGTGCAAGTAATGCAATGGTTGTGGTTGATCAGGTGTTGTGGGAAGTTCGGGATTGGTATGATATGGTTAATCATTTTTAGAATCATTTTCTTTGTCCATGCGCAAATCCATGACCCATATCAACTCATACGTACATATACCAGTCCATTTCTCTAGATCCATCTTCTATCCAAGTTTTAATCCATTTTTGTCCAATTTGACTCATCCAAACCATAAACCATTTTGTTCATCCATTTAACCATTTCTTTTCTATTCATTTGAATTCCATTAACCAAATCCATTTTGATTCGTTAAATTCATTTATTCATTTTTATCCTTTTCCCCAAACCACAATTTATCCATTCCATTCCAATTCAAATTTATTTTAAACCAAATTATTTGTAAATCCATTTTTACCTTTTGTGATAACCATTGTTCTAATTCATAATCCATATTAAATCACTTTTAATCAAATCCATTTCTAACCAAGATCCAAAGGTCACAAACCATGTAAATTGCCTTGTGCCTAAGTCCATTACAAGTTACAAGATGCCAAATTGAAAAATGAGTAAAAAAGGGGGGGTACATATGGTACCGCACCACGGCTGAAAAGCTGTGGCTGGCAGACAAAAGGGAGCTGCACTAAAGGATAGTGATCCCAACTAAAATAGAGAATAAAAATATGTGTACGAACCATTTGCAAAACCTGTAATATACCACAACAAAACTTGAAACAAGTATTGGACATCTCATGACAGATTCCAACAACACAAGCCATGTGCAAAAAGGCTGTCACAGATAAAACTACACCACCTAACAACAATACGACATCCGATGACAATCACCAATTTGCATAAAAACCCAGACCTATTCACCTTCTCTGGAGAATGGAAGAGCCACGGCTACACGACGCAAGTCATACGAACAGCTTTCCATCCAAACTTCTTCACTCAACCTCTGTTCAATCAAGGAATCCAACTCATCACCAGCTTCCACCTCTTTTCCGCCGCCATAAACGCAAACCTCAATAACCTTTACCCTCACCTTCAACCGCCAAAAATAAAATCCAATCTGTTTACAAACTCATAAATCAATAAGAAACATAAAACCCAATATTACTACTACCCAAGAACAACTTCGAAACCCACACAGAAATATAGATAAAGGATTCTTTTTCCCGCCGATCGTTTGACATCTTTTACGTATGACAAAAACCGGTCTCTTTGGATCTGGATCTTAATTTCTCCTTTTAACTGATTACAATCTTCAGTATGGTGGCCTCTCAGACGATGGTAAGCACACCACGCATCCCCTTATTTTCCTAGTACAATGTTAACTCTCTTGGGGCGAGTGGATTTGTATAATAGTTTGAGATGAGATACTTCACGCAAGATATCAGCATGCTTTGCATTGAGTGGGGTGAATTTCTCGGTGAAGTTGTCATATGACCTTCGGGAAGGTTTTATCACTGACCTTTCCCTCGACCCCTGCTTGCGGTGCTCTTTCTTGGGCCCATGTACGTCATGGATAGGTTATATCTTTTCTTTAGCATCTCAGGGTATCTTCCCCATATTGCTTTCTTCACCCTTGATATAAAATTCCGCTCAATTCATTAGTTCATCCATGCTACTGATCAGTTTTTGCGCCAATAATTCATTGAAATGGCCGACATTTAGACCGTTTTGGAAGGCTCCCACAAAAAATTCCTGATTTGAATAAGAAACTTTTATAGTTTCTTCATTTAATCGTGCCATGTATTCATAAAGAGATTTTGATGGCCCTTGGCGCACGTTGAATAAGCTGGTATTGGACATATTTCTATGCTTGTTAGCGCAAAAATTTTGCACAATCTTCCTGGTTAGATCTTGGTAAGCTATGATTGAGAATCTGGGCAAGCTCATGTACCAAATGCCACGTCCTTAAACGTTCTCACAATAAGTTTTCATTTCAAAGATTCGGAAGCCCCGACTATTTCCATTTGATTGTTAATTAAGATTATATGCTCATCTGGATCACTTTTGCCATCAAAGGATGACAAAGGTGGTGGTTTGAAATTATATAGGAATTTTTCACCCCATATTACTTCTAAAAGAGGTTGAGGATCAAAAAGTTCCTCCTCTGCTTCCTCTTCCCTAGTGATTTTCGTTTGCTGAAGTGTGTGAACACTTTCTTGCCAAGACTCATTATGTTGGCGCATATTCTCCATAATTGTCAAGAGTTATGCCATGTTCGGTGGAGGTAGAGGTTCACTTCTGCTGAGAGATGATCCAAACATCATGATATTATGATGTTTTTGTGCAGCCTGAGAAAGTTTTATCGAGGCCCCACTGTAGGTGCCAAATATTCCTGATAAACACTTTTTGGATAATCTCCTTGAAAAAGATAAGGTGAGACCACAAACATAAGGAGATTTTCAGTGTTACTTGATTGCTTTTTTGTTGTCCCCTCTTCCCTATGTGGGAAGCCTTTTTGTACCCATCTCACTCCCTAAGATCATTCAGAAGTGTCCCCTCAAGTTCCATGATTAAATGATCGTCATAACATCTATCATACTTATTATTATCATGTAACGTACTCTTTATCACTTTCTGTAACTCTCATGAAACCTTGGAGCTACCCCATATCGTTACACCGGTCTGTACACATCGTACAAAAACACGTTTCTAATAACTCTACAGCTCAGACTCTGACTTATTACATATGTAGAAACTCGGCACTTGTCATTCTCTGCAAATACTCGACATAATAACTCGCCATGCTCAACCTCACTGACTTATAACTTGATTTTGAGAATTTCAGGATGTACAATTCCCTTGCCCCTAGGTAGTGTTGGGTATTGTTGGTTTAGGAGTTTTATTTTTCTTTTCTGATTAATTTCTTTTGTATTAGGGTTGAGTATCCTTTATACTCGTTTTAATACATATTGCTTATAAAAAATATGGTTGATGGGTAATACAAAAAGAGAATTAGCAGACAAATACAATAATAAAATGCTTCTTTTCACGGGTCATTGACAATACAATACCTGCTTTGTTTTAATTAACATTTTATTTTATTTGAGATGTAAAATTCTTATTTTTAAATGTCAAAATTTTTCTTTTTTGTCTTTTTCCATCTCACAAGTCTATTTGTTTTCCCTTTTGTATGGTTATTTAATACTATTGAGTTTGCTTAATTATTGTTCATTTTACAATTAAGTAATTCATTTCATTTTTACATATGTATCTAAATATATTTTATACCATATTAAATAAAGTTACTCGTGTGGTTGCATGAGTATCTTACTAGTTGGTATTAAGAAATGTGGTTGGGCGTTACTCAACCCTATAAATGTTATCAGGTTTCTACTATTGAGTCATCCACCATTTATTTTCACGCTTTAAATGTCAAGTCTTGGGTGTGAAATGGTGTGTTAAAAGTCTCACATCGAAAAATATATGACATGAACATGTGCTTATAAGTAGGGCAATCTCACCCTTCAAGTTAATTTTGTAAGTTTAAGTTAGGTTTAACCACATTTTTTTAACAAGGAATCAAGAGTCTCGTTTTAGTTCTTGTGACCCACCTGCCTACTATCAAGTTTCAACTATTAGGTCACCCGTAATTTATTTCCACGCTCTAAATGTCAAATCCTAGACATGAAATGGTGTGTTAAGAGTCTCAAATCAGATAATATATGGTTTGAGCATGTGATTATAAGTAGAGACAATTCTCACTATACAAGTCAGTTTTATAGGATTAAGTTAAACTCAATCAAATTCTTAACATAATATTAGGAGTTTTGTTTAAGATTCGATGGATCATTTACTATTAGGTTTACGCTACTAGATCACTCATCATTTATTTCTATGCTCTAAATGTCCAATCATATACGTGAAAGAGGTGTGTTAAGAATCTCATATCGAATAATATATGACATAAACATGTGTTTATAAGTGAAATAATTTTCACCCGACCAACTAATTTTATTAGGTTAAATTACACTCAATTATATCTCTTAATGGTTGAAACAACGAAAGAGTGATTTAATTTAATCTTTAATTAATTACAATTATGCCGTTTTAATAATGTAAATTATAATATTAATAACGGCAATATAGTAGCTTGATAGTTGATATTGTTTAAAAAAAATTAACAAACAAATTTTATTATATTTTTTAAATAAATGTATAAAACAAGTTTCAAAATTTTAAAAACAAAACTTATTAATCTCTTCCTAGTTTCCCTCTCATCTCTCTCTTTCTTATTTCTAATGGACAAAACACAATGTAAATTTAAAGCTAAAAAGTTGATATTGTTAATTAAATTTTAATTTTATCTAAAAATCTATCCACCTGAGATTTCTGGTGACGTGGCCCAATGTAGTGAATGATGAGTGGCCACCCCTAGAATTGTAATGCTGGTCCAAATCCCGTCCCATAATTTCAATTCTCCACTCCGCTCTCAATCACCCACATCTCCCTTTTAATTAATAATAATAAATTAACTCCCTTGTTCATTCATTATAATTTCCCCCTTTCACGTATAAAAAGTTATAACTATTCAAAATTTAATCTATCCACTGTTAAACTATCAATACCAATTAACTTACCTCACTTTTATGTAAATGTATGTTATAACAAATATTTTTTTATTTTTGGCTGATGATGAAAATGTTACATTTATACTTTAGTAGTAACTTAATTAGACTTATTAGCATTTTCCAATTTATATTCATCCCATCTATTCCCATTCCCACCAACAAAACAAAGGTTGTTACATAATTCATTAATTTATTCCCTTCTTCCTCTTCCATACATTTCACACTCTATTCCATTTATTTATTTTTCTTCTTCTTCTCTTTCTATGGATCTCTGCACATTCCCATGTCCTGCTTTTATCACACCTTCTCCTCATCCTAGAACAACACTTTCTCATTCTCTATCTCAATCTCAACGGCCTCTTCATTCTCTCTCTCCCTCCCAACACAAACTCAACCAGGTCAATAAAAAGTATGCTGGAACTCGAGTTCACGCTTCTCTTTCAGAAACCGGGGAGTATTACTCACAGAGACCCCCAACTCCATTACTTGACACCATTAACTATCCAATTCACATGAAAAATCTCTCAACCAAGGTGTTATTATTATTATTACTATGCTGTTTCTATTGTAATTAGAAATTAAAATAATGTCATTATTCTTAATTTTTATAACCTTGATGATTGATTCAGGAACTGAAACAACTCGCGGATGAGCTTCGTTCTGATGTTATTTTCAGTGTTTCAAGAACTGGAGGTCATTTAGGTTCGAGTTTAGGTGTTGTTGAACTCACTATTGCTCTTCACTATGTCTTTAATACCCCTCAGGACAAGATTCTGTGGGATGTTGGTCATCAGGTTGGTGTTTATCTATGGTTGTTGAGGATGATTCGATGTTTGATACTTGTTCTAAATTGAAATTTTGTGATTTGATTTTGTAGTCATACCCTCATAAAATACTCACGGGTAGAAGAGATAAGATGCATACTATTAGACAGACTAATGGATTGGCTGGATTTACAAAACGATCAGAGAGTGAATATGATTCTTTTGGCACCGGTCATAGCTCAACTACTATTTCAGCTGGACTTGGTAATTCTTCTCTCTACTATCTGCCTCTAAATAATTATTCATCACCGACACTTCAGCGTGTCCTGTGTCTGATACGCACCACACACTAATATAAACGATTACATTCAATAACTTCCGTTTTTCAAATAATTACCGGTGTCACCGTGTCAGCAGTGTACTCAAGATCAAGTATTGGATTCTAAGATCGTAAGAGTTCTATGATTAGAGAAAGATTGTTTTTGGCGCCCTTGTAGTCAAGATTGAGCTTTTTGAAGCAAGATCGTAAAAAAAAACGTGTTGGGCTTGAATTGTAATTTTCATGTTTTTATGTATGTGTGTGTATAAATAGATATGAAATTATCATTTTTCCCTTCGGTAGTATCTTACGTGTTGTGCTAACAATCAAAGTTTTACGATCTTTCACAAGCCGACCATTTCTACTTAAGATCTCGTGCTTGACTTCATTGCATGTCAGGGTCAATTATGTGTTTTGTATATGTGTTTGTGTCAATGCTTCATCGTTTAAGACAGTGATTTTTTGAGCAACATATAGTATTTACATGAATGAATAATAGAATTGGTAAATGGTATGAGATTTTCCTTTTCAGTTCAACCATGTGATATTTTGATTTGGATTTGATTTTGGCAATTCATTTTGAACCAATAGGAATGGCTGTTGGGAGAGATCTGAAGGGAAGAAAGAATGATGTAGTTGCGGTTATCGGAGATGGTGCTATGACAGCTGGTCAAGCTTATGAAGCTATGAACAATGCTGGATATCTTGATTCTGACATGATTGTTATTTTGAATGACAACAAACAAGTTTCGCTACCAACTGCTACTCTTGATGGACCGGCAGCACCTGTAGGAGCTTTGAGCAGTGCACTTAGTCGGTTACAATCAAACAAACCTCTTAGAGAATTGAGAGAGGTTGCCAAGGTGAGTAATAATATCATCCGATGAGTTACCTAAAATGCGGCAACTAAAGTATACTTGAAGCTTTTTCTTGACAAAATGATAATATTTTGATAGGGAGTAACAAAACGAATTGGAGGTCCTATGCATGAATTGGCTGCGAAAGTTGACGAATATGCTCGTGGTATGATCAGTGGTTCTGGATCAACACTTTTTGAAGAGCTTGGACTCTATTATATTGGCCCTGTTGATGGTCATAACATTGATGATTTAGTCGCCATTCTCAGAGAAGTCAAAAGTACTAATAGTACTGGTCCTGTATTGATCCATGTTGTCACCGAAAAAGGCCGTGGATATCCATACGCAGAGAAAGCGGATGACAAGTACCATGGTAATGGACCTTATCTTTTCCTGTTCATAATTCACGAAATAAATAGGTCACGCGTTGGTTTCAGATATTTAATGTGATACTCTCAATTACTATCCATCTTTTTTCCTTGAGAAGCATATTCAATTATCTCTAATGAAAATCTATTTGTTTCGTGACCTATATGCTTTGACTTGCTATATTCCTCACAGATATGTGAGTTGGTTTTATTTTGTAGGAGTTGCCAAGTTTGATCCGCCAACTGGAAAGCAATTCAAAGCCAAGGCTGCTACGCAATCTTACACAACATATTTTGCGGAGGCTTTGATTGCAGAAGCTAAAGCTGACAAAGACATTATCGCAATCCATGCTGCGATGGGAGGTGGAACTGGCATGAATCTCTTCCATCGCCGATTCCCAACAAGATGCTTTGATGTTGGGATAGCGGAACAGCATGCCGTTACATTTGCCGCAGGTCTAGCTTGTGAAGGCCTAAAGCCTTTTTGTGCAATTTACTCATCGTTCTTGCAAAGGGCCTATGATCAGGTAGACTAAGAACTTCTCTCCCAAACTACAAAAAAATTACGCAGTACGAGTTCTTTACTTTTAGTTTTTAGGATATGATTAGTTTATAGCACTATACCATATAAACTTTGAAAATTGAAATCAGTGCTCAAAGTATGAATCCAATGTCTATATCACAGGTGGTACATGACGTGGATTTACAGAAACTGCCTGTAAGATTTGCAATGGACAGAGCTGGATTAGTTGGTTCAGACGGTCCAACGCATAGTGGTACTTTCGACGTCACTTTTATGGCATGCCTTCCCAACATGGTGGTGATGGCTCCTTCTGATGAAGCAGAGCTTTGCCACATGGTTGCCACTGCAGCAGCCATTGACGATCGACCCAGTTGTTTCCGATACCCGAGGGGAAATGGCATTGGTGTTGAACTCCCAAATGAATACAAAGGCATTCCTCTTGAGGTAAAGTTGGGATTATATCCCCATACTCATGCATACATAAATTTTGTTCATTTTTACTTCTTATTTTGCTTTTATAGGGACAAAAAAAGTCATTATTTTAAACGGACTAAACATATATTTAACCTTAGTACAAATGACTTAATATCCGTGTTCTGGCATTTTAACAGATTGGGAAAGGTAGGATACTAATTGAAGGTGAAAGAGTAGCCCTCTTGGGATACGGAACAGCCGTTCAGAACTGTTTAGCCGCAGCTTCCTTAGTGGAACGTCATGGCCTGCGCTTAACAGTTGCCGATGCCCGTTTCTGCAAGCCATTGGATCGATCCTTGATTCGTAGCCTGGCAAAATCACACGAGGTTTTGATCACAGTAGAAGAAGGATCAATTGGAGGATTTGGTTCTCATGTTGCTCAATTCATGGCACTTGACGGCCTTCTAGATGGAAAATTAAAGGTAAGAAAGCAAACAAGTTTTCTTTCTTTTCAAATCTCAACTTAAAACAGTTACTAGTTACTCATACGTTTTGATTTGCATTACAACTACGCAGTGGAGGCCGGTGGTTCTTCCTGACCGTTACATCGACCACGGATCACCTAATGACCAATTGTGTATGGCTGGTCTCACACCCTCTCACATAGCAGCAACAGTTTTCAACATACTTGGGCAAACAAGAGAGGCATTAGAGGTCATGTCATAAGAAAAATACCAAAGGGATTAAATATCTCATTCCCCTCAATATACACATGCATTATATGATTAATTCATCCTGTGTAACATGAAGAATTAACGATGTAAATTACTTAAGTAGATAATGCAGGTTGCCAAATAGTCTAATACTGACAATTAATCACAGATAACTTGCATAGGAAGTTAGTTCATGAATCATGACAGAGTCAAATTAAGAAGCCTATTTTGTCTCGCACTATTCCCTTGTCATTTTCTCCATGTTCTAGTAATTAGACTTTTTTACATCACTAACCTATTTTGTAAATGATAATTAGCAAGACTAATTCATTTCCAAATATATCAATTTTTGTGTTTAAATATGATTTTGCAAGTTTTGCAGAAGATTCCCTCACTCTAAACTTTATTGCACAGATAATATATAAAAAGCACTTAAGTGTATCATGATTCATGACATTACGTAAAAGAATTGATCCTGTATTTTTCAGTGGCGCACTTATTGCGCCATTTAAGATTAGTTGAAAGTTTAAATACGTTAATTAAGCACATGAAGAGGACAAGACATAACATGCATCTCAAGTGTCTCAATCCATCAATCAATATTTCAAATGTAAGAATAAATACATAGCAACAACAAATAGTGTAGAATCTTCTACATCATTGAACATGCATTTGGGTTTTCATCACTGAACATCTTCAAATCTTCTGTTTCTATGCAACAATCATTTTCAAAGGGAAGTGGCGGTATTATAACTAATCTGTCTGGTTCACTGTTTGATTCCTCGTCCTTGTTTGACAGAATCTCGACTTTTTTTCCTGTTGTCTTTTTTAATTTCTTCAATACTTTTTTCGGATCGATTCGTCCGGTTACCACCACCGTGTGTTGGTTCATGTCAGTAATGAACTTTTCCACTCCTAATTAACATTAAAAAAACATGGTTTCACTACATTATAGGGTCACATTGAAAGACAACATTGAAAGGGATGAGAGATGGAGTACCTTTACATTTGGAGATGGCTTTTACAACGTTTCTCTCACAAGCGTTGCAATGCATTGAAACTTTGAACTCAACAACTATTAATTTGTTTTGTTCAACTTTTTTGTTTTTTCCCATTGAATTGAAATGTTCAAGTGTGAATGTGACACTGCCATGCAAAAAACAAGAGGAAAAGGATTTCAGAAACTATTGTTTGAAATTGTGTCTGTGAGGATGGATTGTTTCGGTTGGTTGATTTTGTAGGAGCAGTTAGTTACATCGGTTGATATGTTTTTTTTTTTTTTGTTCTCTTTTTAAAGTACAACTTTTTAAAAGAATGAAATATCAAAGTATCAACGTTAGTATTTTTTTTTTCTTTTCTAATGAGTTAATTTATATGCAATGTTAAAATCACAAATATTCATAAATTTCACTGTCATTTTATTAAAGAATTTAATTGAAAGAGATTGATTTTACATTGTAGTTAATCGTTAATGTTGAAAGAAGTTTGACTTTTATTTTAACCACCAAAATAATACAAAGGAATGAGAAATGTTTAACGAGAATGATTACCTGATTATATATAATAATTTTATAAAACATTCTTACACTGTCAACCAATGACAAATGTGTATCCACCAAATCATACTTTTAATTTTAAAATATTGATATGACATGATTGAATGTCATAATTTTATTGGACAGTGGCGTAAAACTATTCTACACTATTATAATTCTATTGGATAATGATATATAACTAAAATAATTTTTAAATTTAAATTTATTTTAAGATATAATTTATAGGAAAAAAGAGTTATGCACTGATAACGTAAATTTTTTTACGCCGTCAATTAATGACGACTATGTATTCTATCAAGTCATATTGAAAATTTTAAACTAATTATATGACATGACAAAATAATATATTTTTATTGAATATATATATATATATATATATATATATATATATATATATATATATATATATATATATATATATATATATATATATATATAACAATTAAACCCTAATTTATATACATTTATTCATTCAATTCAATAAACTAATTATATGACATGACAAAATAATATATTTTTATTGAATATATATATATATATATATATATATATATATATATATATATATATATATATATATATATATATATAACAATTAAACCCTAATTTATATACATTTATTCATTCAATTCAATAAAGTAGTACTATATTTAATAGATATGCACAGTTGTAAAACAATTTTTATAGTGACATTAAATTAAAACATGATTTTGTCACATGGCCTCATTTTTATAAGGATAGTTAGATTTTGTAATGCCACGTGAAATATAGTATAATGCATTAAATGTTAATGTGAAAATTTTAAGTCTCTTAAAATTAGTTATATGTTAAAAATAGATTACATGTTACTTAAAATGGCAAGAGTGTGTAATCTCTACACTCATCAGATATCTTGAAATAAATTAGTTTAAAAATTTTCAGAATGGTAAATTGAATATTATTATTGTTTGTGATAATATCAATGTTATGTTGAATTAAAGAGTTTTTTTTAAACATTCTAAAGTCTTCTTGCTACTAATTCAGAAGAAATCAGTATATATTATGTTTTTTACTGAATTAAAAATTGAGATACAACTCATAATTCTTTCAAGAGTCATTCAGTTAAAAATGAATTTTGAACATAGTAATTTATGCTTTATTCTGAATGGAGAATCTAAATTAGATATTTGGCAGATGTTGTATTAATCAAAGTTTGGATAACAAACTTTTGATCTAAGATAATTTCTGAAAAATCTCTGTTATGGACTGGGCCAGTAGCTGTCCCACAGTCGGGCAGACTCAACCCAATACTACATTAGGGAGGTCCAACAAGGCCCAATCCTCCATCCCGACGAGCACGCCCCAATACACTCTGTAGTCGGGCATACCACTACCTAGCATGGGGAGGCCTCACACATCTCCCCACGTTCTCCACGTGTTCCCCATGCGGGAACACGTCCTCAAGCAATACCTGTGTCCTAAAGAATCGAACTTCCACCTTCTGAGGATCATGAGGCAGTTGGATCAGGGTGAAGGCCACATGCTGGTCTTTCCTACGCCACGTAGAACCTGAAAGTTACTTGTGTTGAGTATGACAATTCAGCTCAATGCAATGTAACCATTGACCCAATGTTGGGGGCACACTATAAATACCCTTTTTCACTAGAGGGTCAAGTATTCTAAATTCTACACCTTTTTTTTTGTACTTGCTCTCTCTCTCTCTCTCTCTCTCTCTCTCTCTCTCTCTCTCTCTCTCTCTCTCTCTCACTTTACCATCGGAGTACCTTGTAGATACACCCCCTCCTCTTCTCCATCACCGGCGAATGAATGAGCTCACGACGTGTCGCTGACTGTTGACCCATTTCTAATCCGATAAGATTAGTGGCGACGTCTGTGGGAACTCTTGCTTCCCCGTTCTTTCTTCTATAAAAATCCAAGAAGCAAAGCAGTTTACAACCTCCGTTGATCATAGTCAGCCCACACATTAACGACAATGCACCAGAAACCGCCTTCACTCTGTTCACCAACGGTGACGGTCACGACTCCAACGTGACCGTTCACGTCGAAGAGGGAGACCCCAAGGACGGGCACAACTCTTCTCCCTCATTGGACTACGCGACCTTCACTGCCTCCCGACGCTTTGATAGCCCGACTGTCTACCGGCCAATCCCTGTGCCGCCTAACGCTGACCTGACCATAGTGGCTCTATTCACAACGACTAATCAGACAAATCTAATGATTTTCCATCAGAATGAGCGGATAGGGATACTCGAGAAGGAGCGACAACCACGCTCTCCTCCGTAGAGTCACCGTCGCCCCGTTTCTTGCAGTCCCTCCCCTCCCCCGCAGAGGACACAACACGATGACTCTCAGAGCCCTTCTCCCTAAAAGCCTGGGGGTCGCCCTTGCTTGGAACGACCTCAGCCTGTGGCCACCCAGAAGCGCAACCGATCCCCTCCCCAGAAGGAGCAACGCTTCCCCACTCATAAGAGGAATAAAGCTGATAGATACGTCGAGAAGGCAAAGAGCCGACCAAGGAGTCCTCCCCGACAGGGCAGAAACGACCGAGGTGACCTTTCCCCGTCTCGAGCATCTGTCAAGAGCGACGAGGAAGACCAACATACACTGTTGTCCAGAACCATCATAGAGACTCCCTTTCTCATTGGGATGGAAAAACCCCCGCCCTTGGCGATATATGATGGTACGACCGACCCGGACGACCATATTGAAAGCGTTGATGCGATGCTCGACTACCAGAACGTCCAGGGAGCCATCAAGTGTAGGCTCTTCCACACTATCCTAAGGAAAGGTGCTATGGTGTGGTACAAGAGCCTCGCACCCGAGTCCATCACCTCTTGGAAGGAGCTGAAGAGGCAATTCTCCAGGAACTTTATTGCTTCCCGGCGCCACCAGAAGACGGAAGCATCCTTGTAAGCCATCATCTAGGGAAAAAACGAATCTCTCCAAGACTACATAGAGATGTTCAATCAAGAAGCTGTCCAGGTATCCACCTCGGACGACATGAAGATATTTTTGATCGAGCAAGGACTGCGACCTCGCACCGAGTTCGCCAACATAGTCGGCATTGAAAGGCCCAGCACCTTAGACGTGCTCCTTGTTGCACCCTAAAATTTGACCAACCGGGTCTCGTATCTGGCTCGATGTTTCGACGCATAATCGCATTCGCATCTGCATATCGCATACATTGCATTGTTCATTTGTTTTGATTTTATCAGGGATCACAGCTCCCGTCTCGTGTTTCAGGTGTTTTTTATCCGTTTTAATAGGTAGAATCGTATTTTTGGGATATTTCGGTGCCCGTTTATTTTTACCGATTATTTTTGTGTCGCTCGGTGCTTGTTTTGTTCCCTCGGGAATTATCGTGATTTTTTCTGGATTTTATTGGCATTTTTTAGGGCTTAAATAGATTTTTAAATCATTTTTAGGTTTAATAGGATTTTTTAATAGTTTTAATTCTCTTTAAATAGATTTTAATCATTTTAGGATTTAATAGATTTTAGATAAATAATATAGATTTTTAGAATATTAATTGATTTTTTGAACATTTTCTTTTAAATAGTTTTTAGAATTATTAATAGAGTTTAATAGCATTTTCTCATTTTTAGAATATTAATAGTTTTAATAGTTTAAATAGATTTTTAAATCATTTTTAGATTTTTTAGAATATAATAAATAGATTTTTCATTTTTTATTTTCTTTTATAGATTTTAAATAATTTGTGGATAATATAGTTTTTTTGCATAGAATTTAATATAGTTGTTTTTTATAGATATTATAGAAAATTAATAGATTTTAGAATATTATTAATTAGGAGTTAATTAGATTTATTAGGTTTAATTGAGTTTAGCTTAGTTAATGAGGATTAGATATCAATTAGGTTGTTAATCATTGTTTTAATTCAGTTTTTTTGTGGTTTTTATTGATGATTTTCGTTCAGCCCAGTTCAGTGCAAGGCCCAGTTTGGGGTTTTTGTCCAGAAGTTATCAGTTTTGTCCACAATATTTCCAGCTAAGCCCAAGTTCTCTCCAGCAATTCGCAGCCCAATTGTCCAAGAGTTTCCATCAATTGTCCAGTTTTTTCCAGCGTGTTCTAGAAGGTTCCAGAAGCTTCCAGCGAATTTCAGCCTTTATAACCCCAGCGCCACGTGTTGGCCAGAAGGATGGCCCACGCTTCACGTTCCCCACACGCCACATCACTCTTGCATGCACTCTGCATGCAGGCCAGCTCAACCCCCACCTTCTCTCTCTCCCAAGACACGTGGCCTGCACGCGCACAACCACCCCACCACGCGTGCCACCCACTCTTCCCTCCTAACGCCACTTGTCCCTCCACCCTCCTTCACCGGCGAACGCCACCGGCCGGCCTGCATGGCCGGCGGCCACCGCGCCATCACCGGAAACCCATCCTCAACCCAGAAACCACCCACCTTCATCATCTGAAACTTCAGTCTTCCCCAGAATCCACCGTCAGCCTCGCCGGGAAACTCCAACAACCATGAGAAACCCAGAAAAAATCTCCAGATCTTCATCTTCATTCACCAATCTTCATCTTCTCCCCAGATCTCAACAACCTTCATCATCCTCCTCCCGGCGGCCACCACAAACCCAGATCTCCGGTTATCCTTCATCCATCTCCGATCACCAACTTCCAGAATCTCCCAGACCGCCATCAAGCTTCGTGAACCTTCATTCAGCATTCGCCAAGATCTTTGAAGATCATCCACATTCAAGAACACCTTCAAGAACTTCCCTCACGTTCTTCAGCAATTCCAGAAAATCTTCAAAAACGCCAATCAAGATCATCAATCTTCATCAACGGTGTTCATCCGACTTCATTAATCTTCAACAAGAACCAAATTCCAGAAATCCACCATCATCATCTCACGAGTTCGTTGCCTTCACAAGATTCCTCAGAATCTTCAAGCCTTCATCAGCAAACGCCTCCAGATCATCAAATCCACGAGCATCTCAATGTTGAAAAACGTCAACACAAGTCTCCGGCAAGTTCAATACGTTCTTCAAGATCTCCAATGATCTGATTTCGTCCAGAAACTTCCATCACGTCTGGTCACCAAGAATGGCAAGAACAAAGGTTTCCAGATTGCGATCGTTTTGGGTGTTCATCCGTTATGAAGGTTTGGAGATGAGGATGACTTTGAGACGATAGAAAAGAGGGATGTTGGGGAAGAGATACAGAGAGACGAACGAGAACGGAGGTGAGAAGGAGAGGAAGAAGGTTCACGGCGGCGGAGAAAGGAGGAAGGAATCTAGGGTTTTCTGAAACTGGGAAGGGAGAAAGGGGAAGAGGTTGGGTCTTGGGCCTCAGGCCCAATCAATTTTTGGTCAACACCCCCCTCATGTTTTTTTTGGACGAATTCTGGGCTAAGCCCAGTGTGTCTCAACACCCCCAGTTCGTTCATACCACCCCCCCTATTGTTTTTTTTTCTGAAACCTTTATTGGGTTGGGCCCTCAGTTTTTTTATTTTCTGTAATCCCCCAGCTGGGCTGGGTACCCCCCTCCCCTCATTTTTCTTTTCTTTTATGTTTTTTGTATATAGTAATTCATATGAAAAAGAAAAAGAAGGAGAATATTGAAAAATAGAAAAAGAATGTGAAAGAAAAGAAATAAAGAAAAGTGAAAAAAGAAATATTGTTGAAAATAAAAGAGAAAATATTATGAAAAATAGTGAGAAAAGAGGAGAAAAGTATAGGAAAAAATCCATAAGAATGCGAGGAAAATGTGGAGAAAAATATTTGAAAAAAATATATTGAAAAATATTTTGAAAAAGAAAGAGAATATTGAAAAGAAGAGAAAAGGAAAAAATATTAAAGTGTCGATTTAATATTTTTAAGTGCATTTTCTTTTAGGTTTTTTCACAGAAATTATCTTACCGATTTTAGGATAGTTTAGAAGCCCACTTGTTAGGGGGCTATTTTTCATTCGATTTTTTAGGATAGAATAGGATAGCGTTTCCTAGGAGATTTATTTTCAGTATTCAACTCATTGTAATCATTTTTCAGAGATTAATAAAACGAGATTTGAGCTGTGGTCCCGATAGTAGCCGAACTACAGCTGCTCTGATTCTTCGTACCAGACGAAGATATGTAGGCATAGGATGCGATATCCTAGCGAGCACACTAACGACTGACTTTTGTTCTCCCGCTGCTGTGCGATCGAGACTTTCCCGCTGACGACTAATTGAGTACCCTTTTTGCTCTCTTGCCCAAGTGCATTTGAGACCAAGCCATAGTTTTACCCATAGGTTCCCGACCCTGTGAAACCAGTTGTTTTTCTCACTGCTGTGTGAGAATGTTTGTTTAAGCCGTAGTTAGTCTGAACTACGTAAAGCTCTGATCTTCCATGCAGTGGAAGTACGTAGGCACAAGACGCGAGGTCTTGGCGAGCCAATTTTCCCTGTAGTCCCGAACTACGTTGACTCTGACTTTCTCTCTTGAGAATACGTAGGCATAGAGTGCGACGCTCTATCGAGTCAATTCCCTTCCGTTTAGATTTAGCAGCCGTAGATAGATTGTTTTGCACCCAGTAGACAACCCAAGCAAGCGTGGATCCCGTCGAGTACGACGGACGTGAGGGGTGCTAATACCTTCCCCTTGCGTAACCGACTCCCGAATCCAGGCTATGGTTGCGATGACCATACCTTTTCCCCGTTTTTTGCGAGGTTTACTTCGAGCGTTTCCTTTCCCGCTCTGAGGGATAAATAACGCACGGTGGCGACTCTTCTGTCAGCCGGCGCCGATTTTCGCAGTAGCGACAGCTGGCGACTCTGCTGGGGACCACTTAGTTTCCTAGGGATCCAACGTCCCGAAAGCAAGTCAATTTTGGGATCCAACGTCCCTTAAGAGAGTCAATCCTAGCGCTCGTTTGCTTGTCTATTTGGGGCCTATTCATCAATATTATCTGTTGCTGTTGGGGTGTTACGGGTGTTCTATGATATTGAGAGAAGCCAGACCCAGGCTTGGAGTGCACCTTAGACTTAGAGTGGAAATTAGTGGGCGCGTGCTTGCTTTGTAGGCACTAGTGTCTCATGAAATCCACGCTCAGACGAGGTTCATCCGGTTGGCTTCACTTTCAACCCTTTGGGTTGAGACGGTTGCTGGTTTGGTGGATTGTCGACTCTGGGAACCAATCATTTGGAAGTTAGCTAAGTGAGGCCTCTTCAGGACTTGATGATGCCACTCCTTCTGGGAATCGTATCGTCAGTTCTGAAAGTCTGTGACGCTGACGACCGCATAGGATGTCGTACCTTGTCAGATATAGGTCCACACCTGTAAGTGGGGGGGGGGGGGGGGGTTTGTGCAGGAAACTTGACTTCCAACCTACCCGTTATTCTGGTCTTCTCTTCAGAGCAATCGTACTCCGTCAGCAGTGCAGCAGTATTTAGATTGTGTGGGAGCTGTGATCCCGTGTTTGTTGCATTGCATTGCATTTGCATTTGCATCTTCGCATCATATTGCATACCATTCGCCAGCTAGTCAGAGCTCTTATCCAGCTGTTATTTTGATTCTGAAGGTGAATATTGAAGACGACCAGGGGGTTGGAGCAGATTCAAAGCAAATTTGGTCAGAGTCAAGCAGTGAAGTCAGCTGAAGACTGGTGGTAGCTATGTCAGAGAGCAGCTTCCAGTTTGTTGATACCTTGTCAGGTTTCACCGTGACGTCCAATCCTCTGTATGGATCTCCGCGCGACGAAGACTTTCCGCAAGTGAACAACCTTACTGCAGCTCAGCTTGTGCATCCATCTGTTGAAGACCAAGGTCTGCGTGAGCAGTTTGTTGTCCGAGGTGAACGTTCTCCTTCTGTTGATGTCTCAGACTACCAGGGTTTTGCCTTCCCTGTGCCAAAACCCCGAAGAGAGGTCCTGACAGCAAAGAATGAAGACCCATTAGCTCCCGTGTATGCTGAAAGGTTTCGTGCATTAGAGGAGAGATTCAAAGCCTTGAAAGGTAAAGACGCTGTTACTCCTAGTGCTGCAGATATGTGTCTGGTTCCTGGCCTAGTGTTACCTCCAAAGTTCAGAATGCCGAGGTTTGAAAGGTACAAAGGAGATAGTTGCCCGAAGCAACATTTGGTGATGTTCTGCCGAAGAATGACTTCATTTGTGCACGACGACAAGCTGATGATTCATTGCTTTCAAGATAGTCTGACTGGGGCACCTCTGAGTTGGTATATGCAGTTAGGGCGTAATCAGATCCGATCATGGATGGATTTAGCCAGAGCTTTTCTGAAGCAGTACGACTATAATCTTGACGAAGCTCCTATTCGCATGCAACTGCAAGAATTGTCTCAAGGGGACAATGAATCTTTCAGAAAGTATGTTCAGAGATGGAGAGAATTTGCTGGTAGAGTGCAACCACCGCTCCTAGACCAAGAGCTGAAAGGCATGTTCGTAAACTCCTTGCAGAGCCCGTACTTCGAAAGAATGCTTGGAGCCGCACCAAATTTCACTGAGTTGGTAAGGACGGGAGAGCACATCGAGTATGGCGTAAAGACTGGAAGAATCCCGTATGTTTCAAGAGGTCAGGCCAGTGAAACTGAATCTCTCTGTAGCTCTCAATCTGAAGATGAAGCTATGATCAATGCGGTTCTGACAGATGTTGGATATCCTCAAGTCGAATCGGCGAAATCTGTTGGTTCTCCGTCTTCTCAGCGGTCAGTATCTTCTGTGTCTCGTTATTCTCGACAGACAGCCATGCCTGGGGCACCATATCAGGAATCTTATGTCGCTTCCATTGCAAAGCAGCGAACTCGTGGTCAAGGTTATCAGAATCAGCGTCAGAATCAGAACAGACCTCGTAACAACTTGGAACGAAGGAACGCTCCTTTTCACCCAGTACCGATGCCGTATAGCCAGTTGCTACCATCTTTGATTCAGAAGTCTTTGGTGGAACCTAAAGCTCTTAAGCCAGTTCCAGAACCTTACCCTCCTGGGTATAATCCCCACGTTCAGTGTGGTTATCATGGTGGCTCTCCAGGGCATTCAACGGAAGATTGTAAAGCATTTCAGGCGAAGGTACAACAGTTGATTGATCAGAATCGCATTTCCTTTCGAGAAGGGTTTCTGTTTTTTCATCCCAACCCCTCAGCTGTTTGAGCTCGTAGACTCAGGAAGTATTCCCCCAGCAGAAGCCAGTGGTTCAGACAGGCAGGCGCCTCAGCATTGGCAGTCCTCGGACTTTTCATCATTTGCATTTGTAGTTTCTTTTTTCTGTTAGTTACTACCTGCTTTTAAGCATTGTATGTTTCAAATGGTGATAACAATAAAGTGATTATGCATTTTTCTGAATTAGTCATGTCGATGTCTCTCATTTATTGCATTGCACTGACACTTGCATTTTATTCACTCCACTTTATCGCTGTGACTAGCAAAGTTAGGAGGGAGGATGACGAAACTGAAACTCATAACCGATGATCGTATGCTTTCAGATAAGACCGTACCGATGACGTACAAGGCATTGTTTCAATTACCCAAACACTGGAGATATAAGGAGTTAGTCCCTTGTTAACCACTTCGAGCCAGGAAGTAGAAGTTTTTTCGGACTTTTAAACCCTCACATCTTAACCCGGGGCAGGGTAGTTGTCAGTTAGCTTGACCGAGCGTTCAAGTCTTACAGAGGAGTGTTGTCTTTCGAGGACCAATCAGTTTATACCTTTCGAGAGGTCAAACCTCACCAATCAGGAGTGAGACAGTTACAATCCTTTCGGAGCAATCAAGACAACCAGTGTCACACGAATTTGTTCCAAAAGAAAGAAGAAAGAAAGCCCGCTAAGTAAACAGAAAGAAAAAGCTAGAAAGCTAAATACTTAGGCAAAAATCAGGGCATCCCGCTGGACTTCAAAAAGGAAAATTGAAAAGAACTCAAAATGAGTCAGTCCAGGCAAAAAATTAGGGAATCAAAAGAATGAAAAAGAGGGATTAAAAAGAAAATTTTCCCCAGCAAATCACAAAGTCGTGTACACAGACACCGAAAGCGAAGAAGGAGTAACTATCACTCCAGAAAAGCATTGTGAATTCCTTAACTGTAGGTTCCTACCATTCAACATACCTCCCGAAGAGGCGAGCGCTTGTGCCAGGTTAACTGAACCTTAGGATCGGAGATCATCGCGTAGAAGGGGTGGGTACAAATCAAAATTTGAGCCGAGTATCCTTTGTTTCACGAACCGTGAACCCGACCACGATACAACCCTCAAAAGACCTAATTGAGGTAGGGTTAGTCTGAAGCGCATTACGATAAGGTCGAGTAACCTGACTCCTTCTTGACTTGCTAGTCACATCCTTGTTGTATTTTTTCACTGACCACGTAAGCACTACGTTTGAACTTCGGTTCACTCGTCACTCACAATCATCATGCATGTAAATGAGTGACAGCTCAAAATTTTTTTTCAAAAATCTGCATAACCACTGCATTAAGATTACCATTCGTAGACAGACGATTCTAATTGCAGGTTAGTAGTTGGCATAGAAGAAATTCCAGCAGGAATGATCAAGCAGGACGGAGTAATCCAGCCGTCTGAACCAGAATGGTGTATGTTGTGAGGCCCGATGAATCAGGGGCATCGACTTCCAGTAAGTTTAGCATCAGTCAGTCTGAGGACAAGTCCCGAAACTCCAGTTGAGCGGGGGCAGTTTTATTTGAGAAGCAGTTGATCAGAAGTGAGTCTTCTTGAGAGCCAATCAGGGGCAGTTATTCAGAGCGTTGAGATTTGAAAGCAGGTACTTCCAATGGATAATCAGATCGGGTTAAGTCGCTAGAACGCTCATTCAGGGGCAAGTCATCGCAGAGAATGTTGAAATCAACTGTCTAATGGAGATTGAATTCTGTTGTCGTACAGATGTCGGGGCAAATATTCTCGAAGTCATCTCGTAGCAAGCTGTTCAGAGCAATATTCCCAAGAGTTAGATTGGGGCAAGTTGAATTGTATTGGAGCAAGTTGTTCAAACCAGCTTGTTTATCCCCAGCCAGAGTTGAGTATCGGGGAATCATGTCAATACCCTTACCAAAAACCTGAACCTTTCAAATAAGAAGGTTTTGTTGTCGTTGGATCATTATCCTGCAGTTCAAACCTGGTGCGTGTCAGTAACCAGTCGTTTCCAAAGTCCAGTTCTCGCCTGGAAAATCGGTAACCAGTTCTCGTCTGGCCCACCTCCCGTAAGCATCAGTTCCCGTCCTGGTGCAGTTTATTGTAAGCAGCAGTTCCCGTCCTGGTGCAGTTTATTGTAAGCAGCAGTTCCCGTCCTGGTGCAGTTTATTGTAAGCAGCAGTTCCCGTCCTGGTGCAGTTTATTGGTAACCAATTCTCGTTTGGTCGCCGTTTCTTCAAGTGTTGTATCAGTTCTCGCCTGGTACATGTCATCGCGTAATCAGTTCTCGTGTGTTTTACCCTATGTGTTATACCAGTTCTCGTCTGGTGTACGTCAGCTTTCAGCCAGTTCTCGCCTGGTTGTCTTTTTCTCAGTCTGTCATCCAGTCAGCCCCGTCTGATGTTCAAAAGCACAAAAATCAATTCTCGTCCGATAACCTATTCTCCTATCAGTTCTCGTCTGGTAGTCTACCTTCGAATGCTAGTTCTCGTCTAGTATTTCCCATACTTCCACTGTGTACATAGTCCATGTTTATCCTAAACCAGAAAAACAAAAAAACCTAAAGGTATCTGACACAGTATTTCCCAATGACCCGCATGTTGTCATGTTCCCCGATACGAAGCTCGACGGATGCCAGTGCTCCGAGTAATGTTTGAATTCCTCGCAGATGTTGTTAAATCAGAATTGCCACTCTTCAGCAGATGAAAGTTGCTTATTATTCCCGGAAGAGTCGAGATCACATTTTACCCCGTATCAGAGTAGGATCAGGAGTATCCTCAGCAGACTAAGATTGACATCCTTGATAGTAGGGGCATTTCCAGCAGTGTGCTGCGCGCAATCAACCCCAGTTTGGATCATTCCCCACAGAGTACAACCAGTTGCCAATGGTTTGAAGAGAGCATTCCCGAGCAGAATTGTTTTCTTTCCCCAGTGAAATCGTCAAGCAGGGTTGCCTTTCCATTTCTCCAGCAGCACGGTTATCCCCAGCGGATTTGATTTCTCGTTTCCAGCATTTATTTTGCTGAGATGGTTCTGTGACTTCAGGTCATCCCCAGTAGAGTTGACGTTATCTTCGGCATTTATTTTGCCAAGTGGTTTTCAGACCTGGTGTTCTCTGGCAGCTCGAGCTTGCATTAGCATTTGCATGTATAGTCATTGCATTTATCAAGCGTATAGCATATCCATGTCGTCTGGGCATCGCATTTTCAACCAGAACGCATAGCATTTACATGTCATATAGGGCATTGCATCATTATCAAGCATACGCATGCCGAAACATGGACCAGGATGGTTACCTATTGGATTTCGAATTTGTTCACCTGCAGAGTTGTGTGGTTAAGCTTCTCTTCCCCAGCGGAGTGATTCTTCATTTGGTTGTTACATCAGCATCGGAAAAAACAACAACAACAACGGATATTGACATATATCAAGCTTTTCTGAAGCTGCCGCCTTCGTCAAGTTCGCAGTGAACTGTGAGTTGACCAGATTTGATCCCCTGAGAGAGATGGGAATCAAGTCGTTTGCTTTTCCGAAGCATTATTTCAATACTTGTGGCGTTACACAGGTGTTGAAAAGGAGAAGAAAAATTGTATCAGAAAATTGACCAGTTGTTGCCGTGACAACCAAACTTCAGTTTATTGGAAGCTTTTCCTCAAGCAGCTTTGCAGTATATTCTTGCGGTTGGCAAATTTCAGGGTTCCATTTGTATTCAACCGTCATCTACCTTGAATGGTTGAAGGCTGAGCGCTCTTCACCCATTCAGGTCGAAGCCGCTTGAATAGGGGCAGCTGTTGCACCCTAAAATTTGACCAACCGGGTCTCGTATCTGGCTCGATGTTTCGACGCATAATCGCATTCGCATCTGCATATCGCATACATTGCATTGTTCATTTGTTTTGATTTTATCAGGGATCACAGCTCCCGTCTCGTGTTTCAGGTGTTTTTTATCCGTTTTAATAGGTAGAATCGTATTTTTGGGATATTTCGGTGCCCGTTTATTTTTACCGATTATTTTTGTGTCGCTCGGTGCTTGTTTTGTTCCCTCGGGAATTATCGTGATTTTTTCTGGATTTTATTGGCATTTTTTAGGGCTTAAATAGATTTTTAAATCATTTTTAGGTTTAATAGGATTTTTTAATAGTTTTAATTCTCTTTAAATAGATTTTAATCATTTTAGGATTTAATAGATTTTAGATAAATAATATAGATTTTTAGAATATTAATTGATTTTTTTTAACATTTTCTTTTAAATAGTTTTTAGAATTATTAATAGAGTTTAATAGCATTTTCTCATTTTTAGAATATTAATAGTTTTAATAGTTTAAATAGATTTTTAAATCATTTTTAGATTTTTTAGAATATAATAAATAGATTTTTCATTTTTTATTTTCTTTTATAGATTTTAAATAATTTGTGGATAATATAGTTTTTTTGCATAGAATTTAATATAGTTGTTTTTTATAGATATTATAGAAAATTAATAGATTTTATAATATTATTAATTAGGAGTTAATTAGATTTATTAGGTTTAATTGAGTTTAGCTTAGTTAATGAGGATTAGATATCAATTAGGTTGTTAATCATTGTTTTAATTCAGTTTTTTTGTGGTTTTTATTGATGATTTTCGTTCAGCCCAGTTCAGTGCAAGGCCCAGTTTGGGGTTTTTGTCCAGAAGTTATCAGTTTTGTCCACAATATTTCCAGCTAAGCCCAAGTTCTCTCCAGCAATTCGCAGCCCAATTGTCCAAGAGTTTCCATCAATTGTCCAGTTTTTTCCAGCGTGTTCTAGAAGGTTCCAGAAGCTTCCAGCGAATTTCAGCCTTTATAACCCCAGCGCCACGTGTTGGCCAGAAGGATGGCCCACGCTTCACGTTCCCCACACGCCACATCACTCTTGCATGCACTCTGCATGCAGGCCAGCTCAACCCCCACCTTCTCTCTCTCCCAAGACACGTGGCCTGCACGCGCACAACCACCCCACCACGCGTGCCACCCACTCTTCCCTCCTAACGCCACTTGTCCCTCCACCCTCCTTCACCGGCGAACGCCACCGGCCGGCCTGCATGGCCGGCGGCCACTGCGCCATCACCGGAAACCCATCCTCAACCCAGAAACCACCCACCTTCATCATCTGAAACTTCAGTCTTCCCCAGAATCCACCGTCAACCTCGCCGGGAAACTCCAACAACCATGAGAAACCCAGAAAAAATCTCCAGATCTTCATCTTCATTCACCAATCTTCATCTTCTCCCCAGATCTCAACAACCTTCATCATCCTCCTCCCGGCGGCCACCACAAACCCAGATCTCCGGTTATCCTTCATCCATCTCCGATCACCAACTTCCAGAATCTCCCAGACCGCCATCAAGCTTCGTGAACCTTCATTCAGCATTCGCCAAGATCTTTGAAGATCATCCACATTCAAGAACACCTTCAAGAACTTCCCTCACGTTCTTCAGCAATTCCAGAAAATCTTCAAAAACGCCAATCAAGATCATCAATCTTCATCAACGGTGTTCATCCGACTTCATTAATCTTCAACAAGAACCAAATTCCAGAAATCCACCATCATCATCTCACGAGTTCGTTGCCTTCACAAGATTCCTCAGAATCTTCAAGCCTTCATCAGCAAATGCCTCCAGATCATCAAATCCACGAGCATCTCAATGTTGAAAAACGTCAACACAAGTCTCCGGCAAGTTCAATACGTTCTTCAAGATCTCCAATGATCTGATTTCGTCCAGAAACTTCCATCACGTCTGGTCACCAAGAATGGCAAGAACAAAGGTTTCCAGATTGCGATCGTTTTGGGTGTTCATCCGTTATGAAGGTTTGGAGATGAGGATGACTTTGAGACGATAGAAAAGAGGGATGTTGGGGAAGAGATACAGAGAGACGAACGAGAACGGAGGTGAGAAGGAGAGGAAGAAGGTTCACGGCGGCGGAGAAAGGAGGAAGGAATCTAGGGTTTTCTGAAACTGGGAAGGGAGAAAGGGGAAGAGGTTGGGTCTTGGGCCTCAGGCCCAATCAATTTTTGGTCAACACCCCCCTCATGTTTTTTTTGGACGAATTCTGGGCTAAGCCCAGTGTGTCTCAACACCCCCAGTTCGTTCATACCACCCCCCCTATTGTTTTTTTTTCTGAAACCTTTATTGGGCTGGGCCCTCAGTTTTTTTATTTTCTGTAATCCCCCAGCTGGGCTGGGTACCCCCCTCCCCTCATTTTTCTTTTCTTTTATGTTTTTTGTATATAGTAATTCATATGAAAAAGAAAAAGAAGGAGAATATTGAAAAATAGAAAAAGAATGTGAAAGAAAAGAAATAAAGAAAAGTGAAAAAAGAAATATTGTTGAAAATAAAAGAGAAAATATTATGAAAAATAGTGAGAAAAGAGGAGAAAAGTATAGGAAAAAATCCATAAGAATGCGAGGAAAATGTGGAGAAAAATATTTGAAAAAAATATATTGAAAAATATTTTGAAAAAGAAAGAGAATATTGAAAAGAAGAGAAAAGGAAAAAATATTAAAGTGTCGATTTAATATTTTTAAGTGCATTTTCTTTTAGGTTTTTTCACAGAAATTATCTTACCGATTTTAGGATAGTTTAGAAGCCCACTTGTTAGGGGGCTATTTTTCATTCGATTTTTTAGGATAGAATAGGATAGCGTTTCCTAGGAGATTTATTTTCAGTATTCAACTCATTGTAATCATTTTTCAGAGATTAATAAAACGAGATTTGAGCTGTGGTCCCGATAGTAGCCGAACTACAGCTGCTCTGATTCTTCGTACCAGACGAAGATATGTAGGCATAGGATGCGATATCCTAGCGAGCACACTAACGACTGACTTTTGTTCTCCCGCTGCTGTGCGATCGAGACTTTCCCGCTGACGACTAATTGAGTACCCTTTTTGCTCTCTTGCCCAAGTGCATTTGAGACCAAGCCATAGTTTTACCCATAGGTTCCCGACCCTGTGAAACCAGTTGTTTTTCTCACTGCTGTGTGAGAATGTTTGTTTAAGCCGTAGTTAGTCTGAACTACGTAAAGCTCTGATCTTCCATGCAGTGGAAGTACGTAGGCACAAGACGCGAGGTCTTGGCGAGCCAATTTTCCCTGTAGTCCCGAACTACGTTGACTCTGACTTTCTCTCTTGAGAATACGTAGGCATAGAGTGCGACGCTCTATCGAGTCAATTCCCTTCCGTTTAGATTTAGCAGCCGTAGATAGATTGTTTTGCACCCAGTAGACAACCCAAGCAAGCGTGGATCCCGTCGAGTACGACGGACGTGAGGGGTGCTAATACCTTCCCCTTGCGTAACCGACTCCCGAATCCAGGCTATGGTTGCGATGACCATACCTTTTCCCCGTTTTTTGCGAGGTTTACTTCGAGCGTTTCCTTTCCCGCTCTGAGGGATAAATAACGCACGGTGGCGACTCTTCTGTCAGCCGGCGCCGATTTTCGCAGTAGCGACACTCCTCCACAAGGCCCAAGCATACATCCAACATGAGGAGATAGAGGCCGCCCATTACGCCCACGACTCGCAGAATCAAGAGGGTGCAAAGAGCTCCAGGCACGAGGATTCCACCGCTCCCCGACGAGGCGGGGAAAGAAGAAGAGAAGATCGATCCCGGGACTCCCGAGAGTAAAGGGGGCCCGTTAGCCAGTTCACTGAGTACACGCTACTCACAGCTCCTCGCGAGCGCATCTTGACCGAGTGTATCAACTCGGAATTTCAAAGAGGTGGTGTCCGTTTTTCGAAATTGACACCTCCTAAGCCAAACGTCGACAAGTCCAAGTACTGACAATTCCACCAGAGTCATGGACACGTCACGGAAGATTGCATCCAACTCAAGGATGCAATTGAGATCCTAATCAAGGAGGGGCGCCTGAAATAGTACACCCGGAGAAGTGAGGCTCCTTGGCAGGAGACCCGCGAAGCCAAGAGGGTCAAGGAGGTGTCACCACCCTCTGAAGAAGTCGGACTGTAATTCGTCCTGTGTGTCTCCCGGCCAGAAGACTTTCTCCTCCCCGGCGAACCCGACGCGCCGCTTTTCGCCCGCAGCCCATGAGAGAACTTCCTCACCGCGATGGTCATATCCGGTGGGAGGCCCAGCAAGCTCTTAGTCGGATCGGTCAAGAGGAAATTCGAGGAGATGATCGACAAAAGCTCTAAGCAGAGTGCCACCCTTGACAAGTTCAAAGGTAAATTGAACTCGATTACCTTCTACCTCGAGGAACTTCCCGGGGGCGCACCCAACTCTAGCATCCCCCTCTTGATCAGGGATCAGATAGAAAACTTTGACGTGCATCACATCCTAGTCGACCAAGGGAGCTCGGTGGACATAATGTACGCCCATCTGTTTACTACCCTCCAGCTCGATGATAGCCACCCGACCCTGTATGTCGGCTCCGACCTACAGGGCTTCAATGAAACCACCATAAATCTTTGGGGATACGTGGAGCTGCTCGTCACATTCGGAGCCGAAGAGACCATCAAGCAGGTGAAGGTCCTCTTCTTGGTGATCAAATGTTCCTCTTTGTACCAGTGCATCTTGGGAAGGCCGACCGTAGCTGAACTAACCATAGTGCCATCTATAGTGCACCTGAAGATGAAGTACTACACGACCAGAGGTCGAGTCTTCATCCTCCACAGGGACATCGAGGCGGCTAGGAGATGTTTCGAGGCAAAAATCGAAGGGCTTAAATCGATCAACATCACCCCTAAGACGTCTGGCAGACCAGTCCGGGCTGAAGAGCAAAGGCCATTACCTTGCGTCAACTCCGTCGATCTCAACAATCACTTTCCCAGCAAGCAGAAGAAAAGCACAAAGTCTAAAGATGCACTTCCAGCAGACAACAGGCAGTCATCCCACCCAATGCGCCCCATTCCAGATGGAGACTTTGAGCTCATCACGCTCAGAGATGACCCAGGAAGAAGCGTGAAGGTCGGCCCGGGACTCCCTGACCTGGCGAGGAAGAAACTAAAGGCCTGCCTCCGGAAGAACGCTGACCTGTTCGCATGGAGTGCTGCACAGATGCCCAACCTCGACCCCGACATAGCATGCCACCACCTCACCATAGACCCGACCGCTAGGGTCGTAGTTCAACGTAGGCGTAGGTAGTCTCCCGAGAAAGCGGAGGCTGTTGAAAAAGTTGTAAAAGACCTCCTAGAGGCAAATTTTATATCGGAAACCCAGTACACAACCTGGCTATCCAACTTTTTACTTGTTAAAAAACATAATGGAAAATGGAGGATGTGCGTTCATTACACTGGTATCAACCGGACATGTCCAAAAGATGCCTATCTGTTACTTAATATCGAGAAACTCGTCGACAATTCTGCAGGTTTTAAATTGTTGTCTTTCATGGACGCGTACTCGGGGTAAAATCAAATCCCCATGGCGAAGGCCGGCAAACAATACACAACCTTCATGACCGAGTCGGGTAACTATTACTACAACGTAATGCCATTCGGTTTGAAAAACATTGGCGCGACCTACCAGCGGATGATGAACAAAATATTCCAGGGAGAAATCAGCAACATGCTCGAGGTCTACATGGACGACATGATCATGAAGTCACAAGAAGAAATCGACCACACCGCCCATCTCAGAAAGGTCTTTGAGACGACGAGGAAATGCAGAATAAGGTTCAATCCAGAGAAGTGCACCTTCGGTGTACGAGCAGGCAAGTTCCTCGGCTTCTACTTAACGGAGCGAGGAGTAGAGGCGAATCCGGACAAGTGCAGGGATTTCTCCGAGTTCGCAACGCCGAACACGAAGAAGTCTATCCAGTCCCTAAATGAGAAGCTCACTTCACTGTCCCGTTTTATTGCCAAGTCTGCCCAACACGCCATCCCATTCTTCAAGCTTCTGCACAAAGAGGCTGCTTCAAATGGACCAAGAAGTATGAGCAGGTCCTCCTCCACTTCAAACAAGTCCTCTCAGAGCCACCGGTCATGTCGAGGCCTGAGGTCGGGGAAATCCTATACTTATATCTTGCCGTTGTAACTGAGGCCGTCAGCGCAACACTGATTCGCGAGACTCCTAAAGGGTAGAAGCCGATCTACTTCACGAGCAAAGCCCTCCAAGGTCCTAAGATCAGGTACCGGAAGATCCAGAATGTCGCTCTGGCCCTCATCAATGCGGCCAGGAGGTTGTGACTTTACTTTTGGCCCACACGATCATGGTCCAAACCGACCAGCCCGTCAAACAGCTACTCGGGCGGCCAGACATGTCAAGCAGAATGCTCAGATGGTCGCTCGAACTCTCAGAATTCGACGTCCAATACAAGAGCAAAAAGGCCCTCAAGGCAGATGTTCTGGACGATTTTTCTGCAAAAATGACCTCCACGGAATCCCCGACCCCAAAGCATACAAGTGGACCATCTTCGTCAATGGTGCCTCTAGCTCGACGGGAAGTGGAGCAGGCATCACCTTAGAGAATGAAGAAGGTATCTTGATAGAAGTCTCCCTCTCCTTAGCATTCCCGACCTCAAACAACCAGGCCGAGTACGAGGCATTCCTCGTAGGACTCCTCCTGGCCGAGGACCTTGGTGCGAAAAAGGTAAGGATCTTTACCAACTCCCAGCTCGCTACCACTCAGGTACGAAAAGAGTACCAAGCCAAGAAAGACAACCTCGCCAAGTACCTCGCCTTGGTAAAAGAAATAATGAAGAGTTTCGATTCTGTGAAAGTGCAACATGTTCCACGCGAACAGAACACCAAGGGAGACATCCTGTCGAAACTAGTGAGCACAAAGAAGAAGGGTGGAAACAAGTATGTCATCCAGGAGGTTCTCTCTTGATCGAGCATCGAGAAAGACACAATGATAGTCGAGGTTAACGCTATCGGCAATGACAACTGCTGGATGAATCCCGTGTATACCTACCTCAGCACGGGGAGACTACCTGACAATGCAAAGGAGGCCAACATGGTCAGGCCCCGAGCTTGCTCATATGTTTTGATCAAGGACAAATTATACCGGAGGGGATTCTTCATTCCCCTCCTCAAGTGTGTCGACAAATCTAAGGCACTGGGTATACTCCAAGAGATCCACAAAGGAATCGACGCCCATCACCTCAACGGACGATCCATCGCCCGCAAGGCCCTACATGAAAGATATTACTGGCCCACCATGAAACAGGGTGGCAAGGAACACGTTAAGAAGTGCGATAAGTGCCAACATCACGAGGAAATGCAACTAGCCCTGCCTAGTGAACTCAAAGCGCTCTCATCCCCGTGGCCTTTCGCGTGGTGGAGGATGGATATCCACGTACCCTTCACCATAGGTTCGTATCAGAAAAAATATATGATAGTCGGCGTTGACTACTTCACGAAATGGATAGAGGTTGAAGCCCTTGCCAAAATCACGGTGCACAACATACTCCGCTTCTACAAAAGGAAGATCTTTGCCCGGTTCGACGTTCCCCAAGCGATCGTCATTAGAAACAGGACGAAATTCACCAACAAGACTTCCAGGACTTCATTACCAAGCTGGGAACGAAGCAACACTTCACATCTGTCGAACACTCGCAAATGAAAGGGAAGGCCGAAGCCTCGAAAAAAGTGATTCTACATGGCCTGAAACGAAGACTGGGAGACGCTAAAAAGAGGTGGGTCGAGGAGCTACACAACATGCTCTGGTCTTACAGGACGACCCCGCACTCGACCTACTAGCATCGCGACCATAGGAGCGCGACGGGGTACAAGCGCGTCTCCTAAATTCGAAACAAAAAGACAAGAGTCTGCCCTTTGTGTGTGCGAGCAAACTTTTGATCCGACGGGGACCCCTCTACCGAGCTCCACCGTTGTCGTACAAATTAGGCAGAACGCCCAGCTCGCGATGGGAAGTTCACGCCATGGAACAAGGACCTCGACTGAGATCCTAGCTCCATTGTTGATCGAATGCCAACTTTGATCGTCCAACCACTTCCCTTCACGGTCGGTCACAATATACGTCGAGCAAAAACCCCGATGACAAACAAACAAAAAAACTAATTCGTACACATACGTGAAAAACGATAAAATAAGGCACACACAAAGCAGCAAAATGAAATATTACATTACCAAAAAGGCAGGCAGAGCCCATTGTTCAATTGTTACAGAAATAGGCACGTAGGCCAAAAGCAAAACGAGCACGTAGGCCAAGGGAAAAGAAAAACAAGAAAACAGAGCTACACGACCACCTCTTTCTCGGGTTGGTCACCCAATATGACTTGACCATCATCCTCGTCATCAGTATCAGGTGAGACCACGCGACCCTCGACCACCTGATAATATGGGCCCGTCCCCTCGGTAACAAGCTGAACGCCAGGATTTACGAGCCGAAGCTACTCCACGGCACATTAAAACCCACCTCGAGAGTCCCAAGGAAGTCTTGCTTGAGCTCCCGAATCCTCAACACTAAGTCAAATCAAGAGGCCAAGAGCTTCTCCTCAGCGGACTTATCCTTGGCAGGCTTTGCAGCTGCCTCCAGCTTGGCGATCCTCGCAAAAAGCCTTATCTTCTTCTCATCAGCAACCTTCACATTCTTCTCCATCTCACCATAGAGCTTGACCTGGATCACATTCCTCTCCTTGTACTCTCTTAAGTTAGTTTTCAACTTGTTCCTCTCGGCCTCGACGACCGCGAGTTCATTCTGCAGTTTGTCAGCTCAGCCAATGAGCATGTCTCATCTTTGAGGACCAGAGCTATTTCAAAGAATCGAATCATCACAACCATATCCTCTGACAAAGATTTCCTTCTCACCTTCTGGTCAACGCCCAGGATGGCCTTGGACTCAGCAGCGCTCACGGTCGGGGAGTTTTCCCCACAGAAAAAATTAGGCTGGAGATAGTAGGATGGGGGTACGAACTTCTCCCCGGACACGCTTTTGGTGAGATCGACGGTCTCGGGCTCGCCGACACACTATCTTTTGGGGGTCTCTTACGTTGTCGGAGATTGGTTGCACTGAGGGGAAGAGGACGAGCCTCCAGGTATCAGGTCGGGGCCTAGCATCTACTGACTTGAGCGACTCGCCCCTTGCCAGCCTTCTTCGCGCCCTTGGTGTTTGCTAGCCTCTTCACACGTTCTTGCAAGCTCGATATCTCACATGCAAAAGAAAAAATAAGTAAGTTAGTGAACAACGGATCAACATAGAAAATAGATGGAACCCGAGCAAAAGGGGTGCCCACTACCTAAGAACCGTAAGGCTTCCTCATCGGACTCACACTCGAGGAGGGCCCTCGTGTTTATCAGTCGGGACTCACGAAGAACCTCCCCACGGGAGTCGAGGATAAAATTCCCATCCGGAGTAACACATTTTGCATGGGTGAAGTCGGAGACAAACTCGGCCAGCTTCTGGTAGGACAGTGGGTGCTCGACATCCAACGAGCCATGCCTGACTATGTAACTATTTGTCCCCTTTTTGAAGTGCTCTTCCATCCATTCCAACATAAACTTTGATTGTAAGACTTTCTTCTCTTCCCGTTTTCCTCCTTGACCACGAAGTGATACAGCGAGTCGACGGCCATGTGGGTGATGGGCTTGACAATGAAAAAATGGTCTTTGAAAGTACGAACAAAGTCTAGGTACGCCCGAAACAGTCTCCTAAGCTGCTTCAGGGACACCCAGCTGTGCCGACCCTAGACCGTCTGTCGTTGTAGATGAAAGATGCAGAAAATGAGAGGCAGCGTGGCCCCAACACTAAGGTACTAGCATACGTGCTCAAACGCTCTCACAAACGCGATTGCGTTGGTATGGAGTTGCGAAGGCGCCAGGCGCAACCATTCGAACACTCCCCATTGGAAGTCACTGAAAGGAAAACATAGGCCCGCTTCCCGAAAAGTAAATTCGTACATAGGAAACTTCATCCCTTTAAAATGCGAACATATACGATGGTGTTCTCGGGGTTTATAAACCTGCCAGTTTGGGGAGGAGCTCTCACAACAGTCCTCAACAGTAGCATAGGCGTCTGAGTCTTCCTCGATGAAGCATGAAGGGATGCTCTGGGGCTCCTGCCCGGCCCAGTCTTCGGCAGTCCGCTTTCAGACTCCTCTAATCTGTGTGACTGAGGAATCGGGATCATCATCAATCTTGATGACCCCCATGATCCATGCAAGCATTTGTACCTGAAAAGTAGAGGAAAATGGTGAATTCAACATTTAAGATCAAATCCATCATTCCACCGCAAATCAAGTGAAAGAGCGAAGATAGGGGTATAGAGCCACCGGGCAGGCCTCCTCGTAGATGGAGATTACCTCACCGCATCAACGAGAGGATGGGGATAGGCCCTTCCAAGACCTTCATCACAGTTCCTCAGAACCCCTATCAGGTCCTCGAGGCCTTCATCTAACGTCCTTGGGGCCTTCATCCCAGGTCCACAGGACCTTCATCAGGTCCTTAAAGCCTTCATCTAACGTCCTCAAAAAATTCATCCATGTCCTTGGAACTTTCATCAGATCCCCGAGGCCTTCATCTAACATCCTCGGGGTCTTCATCTTATGTCCTTGGGGGCATTCATTGCAAGTCCCTGAGGCCTTCATCGAAAACTTCATAAATTTGAAGAAGTTTTGGCGTATTCACTGGGAACTTCATCAATTCACCGGAGAAACCGTCAGAAAATGCATAAAACTAAAATAAAGAAGCCAGAAACTTACTTGGACATGGTGGTTTCTGAGCGACAAAATGATGGCAGATGGCAGACGAACAGAAACAGAGAGAGAGAGAGAGAGAGAGAGAGAGAGCGCAAAAAGAGAGTAGGGAAAGTTCCGAGTAGAAGGGGAAAAGCGTGCAAATGAAATAGACTCGCCCTCGAGGCGTCCCTATGCACTTGAGTGCCCCTACTCATAATCGTCCAAGGCATTAATTGATCTGACACATGGCTCTAACAAACACCTCACACACCCATTCAAATTCCTCTTTTGCACAGAACCAAGGCATTATATCCTAGGGAATTTCTTTAGAACACACCCATGCACAATATCCACAACTCACGACAGATGGAGAGGGTGTATCCCTTCCTCCCTTTTTTTTAAAGACATTATGTCGAGAAAATCCAATGCATATGCAAGAGGATGCAACACATGTCAACTACAAGATAAACAACTTGAAAGAAAACAAATTAAGTGAAAAAATCATAAAGGATCCCCTTATTCCCAAATGTTTTATTCTTGGGAGGATTAACACCCTCAAGGCCTCTATATATAGGTTTCCATATAAATTTTTTTTATTGGGAGGATTAACACACCTCGACTATCAAATAGGCCTCTATATAATTTTTTCTATTCTTGAGAGGATTAACACCCTCAAGGTCCAACTCTTCAATGTTCCCAAGATCATTAAAGAATTTTGTAAGAGCATTCTTTGTGTATGCATCATCATCAGACAAATCGCTACTTCTCTCTCTCTCTCTCTCTCTCTCTCTCTCTCTCTCTCTCTCTCTCTCTCTCTCTCTCTCTCTCTCTCTTTCTCTGTGTGTGTGTGTGTGTGTGTGTGTGTGTGTGTGTGTGTGTGTGTGTGTGTGTATCCTCGGAGTTACCATGAAATAATTTATCCTCCAAAAATTTGGGAAATCATCTTTGCATGGTGGAGGAGGTAGTATTACAGGGAGAAAAGGGGGAGAAAGTAACTCAAATATTACTCTTCTTCATCAAGATCTCATTTCTAAATCTCACGCAGATTCTCATGAGCAACATAGCTAAAGGGTGCAACAAAATAGTAACAATCTTTGAATCCCTTGAAGTTGTTCATTGAAACATGAAACATCTTTTGGCATTGCTTGAAAGAAAAAGACCCTTGGGGAGATATGGGTTAGCATAGTTCTCAAAACATGAAACAAATGAAAGAAGAGTATAAATGTAGGAACAAATTTTTGTATTCACACAAATGTTTGAATACTTTTACATAAGTCTAACTCATAAGGTGTAACTGTGAGGGAGAATTTTCCAAATGACCTAGAACCCTAACTTTGAAGTCATTAACATGAATGGTGAATCCCATCCTCAAAATTATGCACTCGTGCTAAATTAATCTGCACACTTCATACCAGCTGCACAACTGCTTATCATTACCTGGACAAGTCACCTTTTAGTCTCAGAACAGACTCAAGTGTTGGTAAGAAAGATCCATCCTATCTTTGTTTATGTACCAACACAAAGTCCTCAAAATCTCTTAGTCTACCCATGAATATATATTATAATCCTTAGGAAGATTAAGAGTTAGTGGTGTCTTTCTCTCCATGTTTGTCTTACTGTCAATATATAAAATTGTATACATGAGTATTACTTCTCGAGTGTTCTTCTAAGCACGACCTAATCTCACACTTAGTAGGGTCACAGTTTAATGAACGCCTTATACACCTGGAAATAGATTCAGATTGTTGTTCCTACATGAGGTTCCTCTTGGGTACCAGAAGCCCATTTGAATTTTACCAAAGGTGAAACTAATACCAACTTCCTTCATTACATATATATATATATATATATATATATATATATATATATATATATATATATATATATATATATATATATATATATATATATATATATATATATATATATATATATATATATATATATATATATATATATATAAAATGAGAGTATGTTCTCCAATTTCTAGGTTATTCACTACTAGGTTCGCCACCTTCAGTTTTGTCATTTCAGGGTCAATCACATTTGTCTCAATTCGAGACGATATGTCGTTAATATATATGTCACTACTAAAATCAATAAAAGGGATATCTATAATTGGGTTTCCTAAATATGCCATTATTAAAGAGCTAACAAAAAATAAAGGAAATCAAGAGATAAGAACATTGTTACCTGATATTTTAGTATAGGTTCTTAAGATTTAAGGAGAAAACAATTTGATTCAAGAAAAAGACTTGAAATTCCATAAAGCTTCAACAACAACAATGGCAAAAATCACAAGAATAAGAAAATAGTTATTATCACTTATAAACAAAAGAGGTCGACAAGTGAAACTCAGTCTCAAACCCCTAATGTGTAGGCATTGAAGAGCGCCACAATCAACGATCGTGATTAATCAAAAGATCAAAATTTACTTCTAACAGTCAAAGACTAAACCTCAGTTCTGCAACAATACTCAAGTGCACGCAGGTGGGCCTAGGCGTGTCACCATCTTATCTTACACGATGGGAATTAAATGTGCATGTTCTCAATGTCCCTACTTCCACTAACCTTATCTCTTCTCGATGACACTTACTTTAAAGACGTACTTCCTTGACAAAACCTACACTTGGACCGGTCTCATAACTTCTACTTTAACATTTCTTACTTCATCAATGATAGCAAGGACTTGTGGTGGTGGTGGGTGGGGGGGGGGGGGGGACTGCTATGGGTTGGCGAAAAACCCAACAAAATCGGCCTAGTACAATGGCTCAATCCAATCAACACACTCCACTTACTGACGTACATGTGGACATCCTCTCTTGAGCCTCACATAGGAGTGTATCTTTTGTGTTCATCTCCACCTTTAAAGTGCATCAGATGGTCCTGCGCATGCCACGAAACATCAACCAAAAGCGATTATAAATTGTCTCCCATTTATAAGTGTGACTCTCTGAATGACGTTCGGGTATTATTCTCGTTCACACTTGCATAATTCCATATTTCTCAAACACTGACTTAAGTGTTGGAATATCAATCTTACAAATACCCCTCTTGAATCATTAGAGACCTTAACCACTAAACTAAAAACCTTTTAATGGTGGTCATAAGCAACCTCTCATTCATTCTATATTTTACAATCAATTTAAAAAGAATCTGTTGGTCGCATAGTCTTTTTCCCCTCCCTAATTTTAATTTATTATCACATATATAAAATAAAAAACATCAACCTCAATCAATTTCTCTTTGTTCATTTGACTTGCTACTCCTCTGACTTATTTTTACCCACATGTTTTATTTTATTTTTATAAGCAAAAATTAAATTAAAAGAGTATATTGATTATGTTGGGAAATGCCTGCATAATTTCCCTCCTCCGTGAACTCAAAATAGGCACTTAGCGGAAACGTGAAATAAAAGCGTAATGACACAAAGAGAATTTTAGCATGGAAAACCTTCTCAATGTGAGGAAGGGAAAAACCACGGGACCCTCGGGCCTCTTAAAACATCCACTATAATGATAATGGGAATACAACAACTTCACCCTTAGGTGGATCTCACTACAATGTATCTCTCAATTTGTAAGAAACACTCTCACAAATTGGCTCACTATTTCTCTCACAAGAAACTCTCTATGAGGATTTTCTCTCTTGAACAAGGCTCTCTTTCTCTCTTGCTACTTGTTGTTCTTCTCTTGTGGTATGTTGTGAATGCTTGCTTATGATCCTATTTATAGGAGAGGCAAGCCAAAGTTGCCTTACATGCATGAAGACACTTGTCATTTGCCTTTCATGCAAAACACCAAGTGTCCCTTGCAATACATACACCACACCATGTGTTACTCATGCACCACAACATGTGTAAATCATACACCTTGCTACTTTCCATCACATGCAACCTTCCATTTTGTCAAATGTATGGTGGCCATGTGGCAATGGCTGGACCCCACATTTCTCCCCTCCAGCCATAGGGGAATGCCTTGATTAGTTTGGGGTTGCCGCCAATCCAGCAGCTTGTTTGTAGAACTCTATCTTCTCTTTTGGTAGAGGTTTTGTCATCATGTCTGCCCCGTTGTCATTGGTGTGAATTTTCTCTATTTGCAGCAGTTTATTCTCTAACACATCACGTATCCAATGATACCTCACATCAATGTGTTTTGACCTTGAATGATATGTCGAATTCTTGCTGAGGTGAATTGCACTTTGACTATCACAATAGAGAACATAACTTTCTTGATTCTGGCCCAACTCTTGCAGGAACTTCTTCATCCGCATCATCTCCTTACAACCTTCAGTGATTGTGATGTACTCTGCTTCTGTGGTACTTAAAGCAATGCACTTTTGTAGTCGCGATTGCCATGAGACAGCTCCCCCTGCAAAAGTAATCAAATATCCAGATGTAGATTTTCTTGAATCTACATCTCCGGCCATATCAGCATCCACATATCCAGTGAGCATTTTATTTTCATTGCCAAAACATAAGCACTTTTTGGCAGTTCCTTTCAGATACCTCAATATCCATTTCACAGCACTCCAGTGTTCCTTTCCTGGGTTTGATAGGAATCTACTCACAACTCCTACCGCATAAGCAATGTCTGGTCTTGTGCAAACCATTGCATACATAAGGCTACCCACAGCTGAAGAATAGGGCACCTTGCTCATTTCTTCTTTTTCTTGGTCATTCTTTGGACATTATGTCTTACTAAGTTTCAAATGTCCAAGTAGCGGAACATGCACATGTTTTGCATTATACATGTTGAACCTTTCAAGAAATTTCATGATATAGTCTTCTTGTGACATCCACAACATTCTTTTAGAGCAATCTCTAACAATCTTCATTCCAAGAATCTTCTTTATTGCACCCAGATCCTTCATAGCAAAAGATTTGCTCAATGCTTTCTTGAGAGCAGTTATCTTTGCTTTATCTTTTCCAACAATAAGCATATCATCAACATACAACAAAAGTATGATGGATTCCCCATTTTCATAGTTCTTCACAAACACGCAATGGTCTGCTGACGTCTTTGTGAAATTGTGTTGGGTTATGAAGAGATCAAACTTCTTGTACCATTGTCTTGGAGCCTGCTTTAAGCCATATAGACTTTTGTTCAAGCGACACACAAGGTGTTCTTTGCCTGGTTCAATAAAACCTTCAGGTTGCTCCATGTAGATTTCTTCCTCTAGGTCTCCGTGCAAGAATGTTGTTTTAACATCAAGTTGTTCTATCTCTAAGTCTAGTTTTGCAGCTAGACCAAGGATTGCTCTAATGGATGTCATCTTTACCACCAATGAGAATATCTCTTCAAAGTCTATGCCTTTCTTCTGATGGCACCCCTTCACGACAATTCGTGCTTTGTATCTGAGATTTGGGTTGTTCTCTTCAGACTTGAGTTTGAACACCCACTTGTTTTTCAACGCCCTTCTTCCCTTTGGTAATTTTACCAAGTCATATGTCTGGTTTTCCTTCAGCGACTGTAATTCTTCTTGCATGGATTTCATCCATTTCTCCTTGTCATCAGTCTCAATGGCTTCCATGAAGCTTTGAGGTTCTCCTTCATCGATGAAATTCACATATTCACCTAAGAAGTACCTTTTTGATGGTTGTCTGGATCTTGTTGATCTTATCAATTGAGGTTCTTGATTTATCTCATCATCAACATCATCATCTACCATGTTCTCTTCATGCATTGCTTGATTTTGTTCTATCTGATCAAGATAATTCATCTGATTGGGTTGTGTTGGCTGATCACGATCATAATTCATTTGAGGAATATCCCCCCCTGAGTTGTGTACCACAATGGTCTTTGGCTTCTTAGATTTAATGTTGTGGATTGTTTGATCTTCATAGAATACCACATCTCTGCTTCGAACAAGCTTCTTAGTAGCATGATCCCATAATCTAAAGCCAAGTTCATCTCTTGGTGAACCAAGGTATATGCACTCCTTCGTCTTCGCATCTAGCTTTGCTCTTTCATCTTTTGGAACATGAACAAATGCCATGCATCCAAAAACTCTTAAATGACCATAGAAGGCTTTCTTTCCATACCATACTTCATTTGGTATCTCTCCATTTAATGGTTTTGAAGGAGACAAATTAATCAAATCAACTGCAGTTCTCACTGCTTCACCCCAAAATGATTTGGGAAGTTTTGCATGAGAAAGCATACTTCTGACTTTTTCTGCAATCGTTCTATTCATCCTTTCAGCTACTCCATTCATTTGAGGAGTCTTAGGAGGTACCTTCTCATGTCTTATTCCATGAGATCTACAGTAGGCTGCAAATGGGCCTATATACTCTCCACCATTATCTGTCCTTAAACATTTCAGTTTTCTTCCGGATGCCCGTTCTACAGAGGCATGAAATTCTTTGAAAACTTGAAGAACTTTATCTTTTGTCTTCAATGGATACACACACACTTTTCTAGAGTGATCGTCAATGAAGGTAACAAAGTATTGTGAACCACCAAGGGACCTTTCAGATGTAGAGCAAACATCTGAATGAACAAGATCTAAGATATGCTTTCTTCTTCTTGCATCATCTGATCTTTGAAAGGATACTCTATTTTGTTTGCCTTCTAGACAATCTTCACAGGATTCAAGTGGTTGACCCTTGATGTTTGGAAGATGATTCTTAGAAAGAATATCCAAACCTTTCTCGCTTATGTGGCTAAGTCGTTTATGCCACAATTCTTTGCTCATGTCTTGAGATACATTGATATCTCCCTTGTTTGTCTTACCCTGCATTATATACAGAGAGCCTTCCTTTTTACCACGAGCAATGATCATGCTTCCCTTAATGAGCTTCCATCTACCGAATCCAAATTGGTTTATCATCCCAATATCATCTAACTTTCCTGTCGAGATAAGGTTTAGACGCATGTCTGGAACATGTCTAACCTCCTTCAACACGAGCTTATAACCATTCTCTGTAACCATAGTCACCTCACCAATGCCAACAATCTTGCTTGTGACTTGATTGCCCATCTTCACCATACCAAAATCTCCTTTTTGATATGATGAGAATAATTCTTCATGAGGGGTTACATGAAAGGATGCTCCTGAGTCAATTATCCAAATGCAATCATCAGACGCTACATTTAGATAGTTTTCCTCTTCAACAAGAAAAAAATTCTCGTTAGTTGCTACGACTGTTGTCGTTGTTCCATCTTCCTTCTTCTTTGGATCGATTTTATCAGGATGGATCGTTCCAGCCTGCTGATCTCTCTTAAAGAATCTGCACTCAAACTTTCTATGGCCTGGCTTGCCACAATAATAACAACTTAGTTTAGAGCGAGACTTTGATCTAGCTTGTGATCTCCCACGACCTCCTCTTTCACGATTCTTACTCCTTCCTCTATTATCAACAATATTTGCTTCGAACTGGTTGTTGAAGCCTCTTTCCCTCTGTCTTAATTCTTCACTTAGCAAGGAATCTGTAACAGAATCCATGACAAGCTTTCCATCTGGAGCAGAGTTACTGAGAGTGACGACTAGAGTGTCCCAACTCTCGGGTAGAGAACTTAGGAGTAGAAGAGTTTGCAACTCATCATCTATCTTCATGTCGGCTTTCGTTAGTTGATTCACAATACCTTTGAAGGTATTTAAATGCTCGATCATGTTTTGGCCATCAGAGTACTCCAATTTCACTAGTCGTCTGACAAGGTGGGCTTTGTTCCTTGGTGTCTTCTTTTGAATCAAGGAATCAAGTTTCGTCCACAACTCATACGCATTAGTATAAGTTGACACATGCTCGAACAGACTTCTGTCTATGTATTTTCTGATCATTGCTACTGCCTTCCGGTTTTGAAGTTTCCACTCCTTATCGGTCTTCTTCTCGGGTTTATCCTTTTGGGTGATTGGCTCATGAAAGTTTTTGCAATACAAATGGTCTTCCATCATTGGCTTCCAATATGAGTAGTTGTCAGCAGTTAGCTTGAACATATCACCATCATGGCTGATTGAACCCTCCATCTTGAGTTACACAGGAAACAATTTCTTTAACCAACGTGACTAGTATCGTATCCTAGAATAAATGAGTTCGTGAATAGTGCACCAGGAAAGTTCCCAAGTAAGAGAGGTGGGTCAATAGACACGCTTAAATACCAAGTCTTTCCTTGCCAGAACTTTCCTAGACATGCAATATATCACTTTCTCACTTTTATTTCTAGCGACAAGAATATTTCTTTTCTGATGTGGAAGATCAAACAATGTTGCAGCCACAGAGCATACTAAGAATTATCTTGCAGATACGACACCTCAGAGTCTCAGAGCAACGAGTGCTCTGATACCACTGTTGGGAAATGCCTGCATAATTTCCCTCCTCCGTGAACTCAAAATAGGCACTTAGCGGAAACGTGAAATAAAAGCGTAATGACACAAAGAGAATTTTAGCGTGGAAAACCTTCTCAATGTGAGGAAGGGAAAAACCACGGGACCCTTGGGCCTCTTAAAACATCCACTATAATGATAATGGGAATACAACAACTTCACCCTTAGGTGGATCTCACTACAATGTATCTCTCAATTTGTAAGAAACACTCTCACAAATTGGCTCACTATTTCTCTCACAAGAAACTCTCTATGAGGATTTTCTCTCTTGAACAATGCTCTCTTTCTCTCTTGCTACTTGTTGTTCTTCTCTTGTGGTGTGTTGTGAATGCTTGCTTATGATCCTATTTATAGGAGAGGCAAGCCAAAGTTGCCTTACATGCATAAAGATACTTGTCATTTGCCTTTCATGCAAAACACCAAGTGTCCCTTGCAATACATGCACCACACCATGTGTTACTCATGCACCACAACATGTGCAAATCATACACCTTGCTACTTGCCATCACATGCAACCTTCCATTTTGTCAAATGTATGGTGGCCATGTGGCAATGGCTGGACCCCACAGATTACTCAACCCGTGAATACAAAAACTAAGGGTATGTTTGATTTAGTTTTGTAAAACTGTTTTTTAGTGTTTAAATTTTAAAAATTATAAAACTTGTTTAGTAGTCTAATTATACAAAATTATTTTTTGAAAACTATTCTCTATTTAAGAGTTTTAAAAACTAAAACTCATTCAAACGAACCCTAAAACTCCTACCACGAAAAAAACAATAGAAACTCTACATCAAGCTAGAACAACATATGGATTGACAATCCAAATAAACCATAAAACCTCAACTCGATTATTGATTCTAGCTAAAAATCAATCCCGAGTTTATCGTTCAAATTGACTCAAAATGTTTAAATCTGCTAAAATTTCATCTTCGAATAAAAGATTATTCTAACACCCCCAAATGCAAAAGACATAGTCCACAAGAAACTCTTAGGATCATCTTTATAAACCAATATAATATTCCTATTAAGTTCATAATGATGCAACATATTATGCATATATCAGAGATGAATGAGAAATGTCTCAGTACTTTTATTTATGTTATACCAAGTAGTTTAACTTTTTCAAGATTTTGCTAACCATTTGGTAATCATGCCCTACCTGTGTGAAGATTTAATTTCACACAAAATATGTTACACGAGAATGAAAATTCTTTAAAATTTTACGTTTAAATCATTTTTTCTTTGAGATTAATATTTATGAATAGACAGAGTTTTTCTAAACACATGTATAAAATCTATTCAATCTGTTATGTTAGTTAGTAAGTGAAGATTAAACGATCGAATTATGTCTAATTTAATAAAATCAAGTGAAGATTTGATATGGGATTCATTAATCTTCAGTTTATTAATATCATATACTATATATACGGTGTGACAATTTTAGACTTGCGTGTTCTGGTGTGTTAAAACTAAAAATGTCATTTTTCGTAAAATTTTGGGGCATTCGGAGAATCGAACTCCGGACCTCTCGCACCCAAAGCGAGAATCATACCACTAGACCAAATGCCCTTGATGTTTACTTCATGTATCGTAATTTATATATAGAAACTGATAAATATTTAGCCCATTTAGTAAGACGCGTAAAATGTATTTTTGGGCGTTTTAGATTTGTAAGATTTAATCAATCAATTTTTTTAAAAAAATGTTCATAATGCCAACAATTCAATCCTCTAACACAAACACCACAATCATATTACGTGTTCTGTGGTGTTTCAAATACTTAGTAGTATATTTGAAACTCTTATCATTACTTCTTTAATATTGGAAGTTCTTATCATTACTTCTATTTTAATATCTCAAGATTAAACTTTGTTATTTTAATTTCAATTTGTTTTTGTCTACTGATTTATTCCCTCATAATTAATGTAAAGATAAGGGTTTTATTTTAATCATTTTTAAAATTTTATTTTTCTTCAACAATTGTAAGTTTGTGGAAATAAGTGTTCGTAAATGGTACATACAATATATCAAAATATAAAAATACAGAATATATGAATGATGTTTGCTAAGGCATTGTGATTCATAAGATGTGTCAAAATCAGTTTGGATATGTTTGCAGCAAAAATGATTAATTACAAAGGGCAAACTAACTTTTTAGGGGCAAATCATATTATGAATCTTATGGTATATTAGTGGGGTTGGTTACTAATTAGGGGTTGTTATAACGGATTTGATATGTCAGACATTTTTATTTTGTTTGTACCATTTTATAGAGTGAGTAAAGGTTTTAAGTTCGTACTCTTTAGTGTGTCTATCTCGTTCTACTCTATTTATTTTTTTGAGTTCGTACTCTTTAGTGTGTCTGTCTCATTCTACTCTATTTATTTTTTTAAGTTCGTACTCTTTAGTGTGTCTGTCTCGTTCTACTCTATTTTTTTTTACAAATTTTTACTTGTAATTTTTAAGTTTAGAATGTTCATTGTCTACGGACCTGCCCCACACTACCCTCGCTTTTATTCAAAATTTTACTCTATATTTTCACACTTATCCCCTTACCCTAACAATTTTATAAATACTCTAAATTTATCTTTTTTAATCTCACTTTAATTTTTTAACTTTTATTATTCGTCTAAGTCTTTCGAAATTGACTATTGTGTATCCTATTTATGCGAACCAGATAACTTGACTTGAAGACATCTAATATGTTGAGTTATTAAACCAAATAACTTAATATCATGATTTCATATTTATATATATTACACATCAAATAACATGTCGCATAGTTATCCGCTTCATAAAAGCCAACCGGGTAGCTTTTTCATATGTTTTTCGGTTATGTTTTTCTACTAACCAGATAACTTGCATCTAAGTTTTCTGGTGATGTTTTTTTTACTAACCGGATTGCTTACTTCTACCTATTCTTGTACGCATTTTTTTATTTTTTATTATGTTTTGTTATTTTATTTATTTATTTATATTTAACATGTATGGATATTCCTTTGATATGTGATAAAAATTAGATATGTGTATATTCCACTGATATATTCTCAACTACACAAAATTTGTTATACGAGAAGAGGCGACAAGATGAATTAGGGAGGTTGGAATATGGAATAAAGTGATAATTATAATAACTCATTCAGATACCAAAACAGACAAGAGAGAAAGAAGTAACAAAGTAATATTTGGTTGTGATAAAGGTGGAAAGTATAAAGAAAGGGATAGTGTAATACAAAGTGCTACTAAGGAATGTGGTTGTCCATTCAAAATTAGGTCAACGCCATCAAAAGATGGTTATGGATAGAAGATTAATGCAAAATGTGGACTTCACAACTATGGTTTACCTTATAGAATTGAAGGTTATTTATTTGTAGGTCGACTAAATGCATATGAACAACAACATATTGTTGATTTGACAAAACGTCATGTTCCACCAAGACACATACTATTGTCATTGCAAAAATGAGATCCGAAGAATGTTACTCAGATCACACAAATATATAAACATAAGAGTAAGTTACATAAAGACAACAGAGGTCCTAGAACAGAAATGCAAAATTTGTTTAAACTGATAGAGGATTCAGATTATGTTTACTGGAGTAGAACAAAAAAGATGAGTAAGAAGTTGTGAAAGAAATCTTCTAGGCCAACCCAGAATCAATGAAGTTGTTGAATATGTTTTCTATTGTGTTGATTATGGACAACACATAGAAGACAAACAAGTATAGGCAAACTATGTTTGAAGTAGTTATTATGACATAAAATGAGTTAACATTTGTTGTTGCATTTGCCTATATGGAATCCGAGCAGACATAGAACTTTCGTTGGGTATTGGATAAGTTAAAATAGTTGTTTACTAAGTAAGGGTTATGGCCACTAATAGTTTTGACTGATAGAGATATTGCTTTGATAAAAGCAATTGTACAATATTTCTAAGGACAATTAATTTTCTTTGTCAATTTCACGTCAACAAAAATGTGAAATCAAAGTGCACGGAATATGTTGTGAAAGATATGCGAGAGTCGATAGAGAAACTATGGTATAAACTTGCAAGGGTCGGCGATCACATTGGATTGGAAGAAGTTTCGCACATCAGATGCAACTTCTTAAATGATAGGATTTGTTGGACGGTTATAACAATGGCGACACTTTACGCGTGTAGTTCCACAATATGTTAGATTATAATTGTAATGCGATTGTTATATTTTTGGATATTATTGACAATTGACTTCATGTTATATTGAATCCATGTTATACTTTGGATTATATTGCATAAGTCTTAAAATAGTAAAGAAGTATCAAAATACATAAGTCTCAAAATAGAATATATATTGCATAAGTATGAAAATACTACATAAGTCCTAAAGATAATAATGCATCAATCACTCTGAGGTATTGGTCTGTCATGAGCTACACGTAATGCTCGAAATATCTCATCAAAATCATCATTTTCCTTATCAGCCTCATGACCATGTAAATAATGATGAAGCTCGTGTGAAATAAATGATAACCTCGGATTTGGCGGTCTTTCGTCATAGACAGGAATCGTGACTTTTCTCACCTCCTCCTAACGCGGTGGTACCAAATAAATATGTGACACCATATAGTACCAATCCAAGTAACCAGCGTCTACATGATATGGGGTGTTAGAGAAAATTGTCAAGAGAATCACATCCATCACGCTCGCATGATATCCAATCCACCAATATCCACATCTAGCGTGTCAGGGTCAGGAGGTGGATGTGGTATGTATTGTCTGTATCCAAAGTGACACATACAATTGTCACGTAAGTATAACATAAATGTGTCATACCATTTCAAGCCAGGCGCTAAACAAAGTTGAACATCATCAGACTTTGAACTCTGGATACAGAGACACTCTAGACTCTCGACTCTTGACTTTAGACATAAAGAGACTATGGACTCTGGACACTATCATATTTTGAACTAAGGTAGAATACGAAGAAGTGCTCAACTAAAGTCAACTATGGATATCTTGGTCAACGCTTCTAAAGAAAATAATCCAGAATTATTGTGATACATTCAAGCCTCATATTCCCTAGACTCGAAAGTATACTTTTAAGGCTTTGAACTTTGATCAAGCTTCAAAATATCTCATATACGAAGCTAAAAATTTATAGAAAATGACTGAATGAATATTCTAGAAGATAGTACAATTTGAGTGGCGTAATTAAAAGGACATATACACTGATATTCTCATGGATTGTACTATCAACGGCTATGAAATATTTTCTCTCCACTATCCATGATTTACAGATAAACCCCGTACCTCTATTTACAGTTGTGGAATTTAAGAAGTTTCCAATTCTAACCTCCAACGGTATTATTCATCATCTATAGAAAGAGGAAGAAGGAATTATAAATATACAACGATCTAGCTGACGACGAACTTCATTGAAGAAACATGCTAAAATAATTTCAATAAAGAAAATCAACATCGAGAAAGAGAAAATAGAGAAAAAACACTTAGCACTTTATTTCAAATTCCTTAAGGGACTAAGTTTGGTCAAATCCTTGAGAAGTCATTGACGGTAGAGCTGTCAAAATGGGCTACCCGACTCTAAGCAAGCCTCGGGTTTTTTAGGGTTGGGACAAGAAAGCCTTTGTAATATGACCTCAAAATTACTACCCGAGTCCAGCCCTAGATGGGCTTCTGGCTACCCGGTCATAAACGGGCTTTTTTTAAATAAAAAATAAAAATAAAAATCCCATAATGTTTACTATAAATGAAATTAAAAATTATATTATTTTAAACATAATACATTTTTAAGTATTATATTATCTTTTATAAATACTATAATGTGTTTTTAAATACAACACATGGCTAAATTGTATTAAATAATACTCATATATTTAACATAAGAGAAACTAATAGAATACAAGGAAATACTGTTGATTATATTAATATATAAGATTTAAAAGAGAAAGGTTGAATAGAATATAGATAACATTTAGTGAGATAAGAAAAATCATGTGTTATTTTGGAGTAAGAAAATATATGTATTACTATAATTTTAAAATTTATAGCTATGTGGGCCTAACGAGCTAGCTCTAATGGGTAGCGGGGTTTTTAGGGTCGGACTAAAAAAACCCTGAAAAATATAGACTCTGATTTTAAGGCCCAATCCCTATGATTTTTCGGGTCTGGCGGGCCAGCTCATATGGGCTAACCCAATTTGACAGCTCTAATTGACGGGTAGTTTTTGAGATTGTAATTAGTTTGATTATTGGATTAAGTCTTGTTAAGAAGGCAAAATCACTTTGACGAGTGGATTGGACTAACCTAGTTAACAATGAATCAGGATAAAAATACCTTCTTTTTTATCATTGTTGTTATTGTTTTTGGGTCATAAAAATATTGTCATACTTGAAACCCAATTCAATCTCGCCTCCTTTTTCCTGTGTTTCATAAACGTTCAGAAATATTGTCCAATGTAATGGTCATCTCGCCAAATGGCATATGAAAGAACGATGTTTCTAGATGTCATCCCTCTAAAAATGCTTATACTAAATTTTGATTTATCCTTTACAAAATGGTTCTCTAGAGAGTGGATAGACCATAGTCAGACAATCAACTCTCTATGAGTGGTGGATAACCCATCCTATCAATTTGTTACCATGTGCATCAATCTTTAATTTTTTTCTTCAAATGTCTCTCCTAAAAACAATTTATAGTATGTGTTATAAAATATAACTAATTAAAAATAAAAATGATTTGACATTAAATGATAGAAATTAACTTACATCATCGTACCATAAATGGCGAACAACTTGATTTTGGTACCTCGCCAGAAGAGACGTATCGTACAGCCCTCGGGAGAATTATGGATGTTGTGGACCAGGATGAGGTGTGACTATCTGATGTTCCTCTCCCTCCATCACCTGTCGAGTTTATTGTTCTTCACCTCTTCGTCGAATAATGTCCTTGTTCCGGCCTCTCAAGCGCGCCACTAAAAATAACAAAAAAATCAATGAAAATAAAAAACAAGAACCGAGTAACCTTATGCCAAGTTCTCCGGTAGAAAATATTAAGAATCAGATAACATGGTTTTGAGTTATCCAGTTAGCACAAATGTGAACCGGAGAACCACATGACAAGTTATCCGGTATGTAAAACAAAATCGTAATCAAACTGAACAGTTTACTTGTAAGATTTCTAGTGTATTGAAACTGTGAATTGTGTTAGACGATAGGCTTCAATCTAAAGGGGGTGAATAGATCACAAATTTTACAACCAAAACCTTTGGAAAAAATCTGTTTTCAAAAATATGGTGCGGTGAAAAAATGAGTCAAATCGAATCGTCTAACCGAACCTACTATCGAAAAGTAATACGTGTAACCTAATCCAAACAAAGTGATAACGAACATAAATGTTCAACAATGATCAAGCTACAAATCAATTAAATACAATGCTAATCATAACTCGTATATCCAATGAACCAAAACGCGAACAAAATATACACAAATAATTTATCGAACACTTGATGTGCGACAGATAACAATTGGAAATATAGTTTGTTTTGTTGATGTTAAAACCTATCGTAATCAAACTGATTATGATTATATCAATAACAACACTTTTAAAAGATAATAGAACATAATTTTCAATCGAATTAATTTAAAAATGACGAAATTGATAAATTACATAATCAACAACAAAAGAAATAAAGAGAGGAAGAGAAAGAGATAAAGACTTGTTTAGGTAGTTCCCCGGTCAGCCTCGCTATGGGTACATCTGCCCTCAATTCAAAATCGAATTGAGATAGTGATATTAACCTTTTTTTCCAAAAATGTTTATACAATAGATGAAGAATGAAAACCCCAAAAATCCTATTGTTTTGTGTTGATTATTCCACCTACAACCCTTGATCAAAGATTGATCAAGTGACCAATAATACAGATACAATTCTTCAATTATCCCAAGCACGCAACTTGTTGAAACCCGAGATTATAAAATACAATTCACCGTCTTGTGCTACTCCCTTGCAAGGAAACCACCTTGTCCCAAAGCTTTCACTCAGTTGAATCTATGATGACGTGATCTCATCTAAAACCTTCAAACCAACCCAATCTTGAAGGAAAACCCCACATTAGTTTTCTTATCTGAAACACACAAAACCCCCAACCTAATGTTCTCGGTTACACCAAACCTAATTGGACGTTATCAACCCAAATCTAGATGGTCGCCCAATCGAAAAATGATTATGTGTAGTTTAATTGTGTGTATGCATAGAAGAAGAGATGAAGATAATTGGCAAGTTTGTAATTTGGTTTCGATTAGGTTTTATTCTCTAGGAAACCTTACCTAGAAGAAGATGCATGTATGAGTATATATAGGTACGTGAATGAATGGGCAAAAGGAATGCAAAATGTTGGAGCAAAACTAAAAATTTTAGATGGAAAAAACATAGAGGTCGACCTATGAAGGCAATAGGTCGTCCTATGCGTGTCGTTTAGGTTGGCCTGTGAAGGTAATAAGTCGTCCTATGAAGGTCATAGGCCAACCTATCTGGCAGCTTATAGTACAGCCTGTGGGAAAAACCTAAAACCTTCAATACTGCTCCATAGAAGTCGGCCTAAAAATTCCATGCATCGACCTATACTGAAGCAGAGGCTCGTATAGGTCGGCATGTTCTTGCACAGGTCGGCCTGTATTGACTTGTATGACTAAAAACATGTTTTTCAATGCAAGTATGGTGTTGAATCCCTTTCAAACTCATTTGAATGCTTCCTAATAACAAGATGCACATACAAAATGGGAGGATATTGTCCAATATACATAACATTACACTATCTTAGTTTTAACATCACTAAAAATACAAAAGCACCTCACATACTCCCCCCCTTTTTTATGATGGCAAAACATGAGACGATGTGTTTAACGATGTCGTTGTCTTTTGAAGACTCCCCCTGAATATGTGCATCCAACTTTAAAACTTTGTATACTTCTCCCTTTTTGACAACATCATAAAGAGAACAAGCAGACAGTTAGAAGTATCAATAATCACAAATGAACACAAAATACTGCACAGAGGCAATTGCAAAGAGAAGATAATCAATATGAAAACATTCACATATAATGATGTGCGCATTAATTTAAAATGCCTAAACATAAATACAACCACACCAAGTAACAATAGAACATGATTGCTACCCAAAGTGTCACATAAGATAGAAGAACATGAACAATGAAAGATATTACATAAAGACAAACCCTTGAGTTGCTGCAAAAGCGGCACGATTACGTGACATATACTTTTGGTGCTCCCGAAATGCTGCACACACATTTGCTCTAGCAAGGCGATAAACAAATTCATCACCACTCAAACGAAAAGCAAAGATGAACCATAATGGTGACATACAATAAGAATTAATTTTAGATCATACCATGTTCAACCAAAGTTTATGACAAAATACATAACAAGCCAAATGCACTACATAAAATGTTTCAAATATATATAAGAAGTAGCACCACATCACTATAAGCATGTAATTGATAAAGATCAATGGTAATTTTTGGAAGTGAGAATTAATAAACTACTTCATTCATCAAGGATATTAGTCATTTGGAGTACCAACAACAAGTAAACTCACTAAGAAAGAGAAAGAAAAAGGAACAATATTACCTCTCATGTATATTGATGAACCATGCATTCTTATGAGATGAAACTCCCAATGAAGGTTAGAGAAATAGTATATAAGATGCATGCAATAAAATGATATGCTAGGTAAGATTAGAGATATCGAGTATCCTAAATCCCCTTCGAATGTTGAAAAATGGTTCGGTCGCAAGTGGTTTTGTGAAAATATCTGCAAGTTGATGTTTACTATCAACATGCTTGAATACGACGTCGCCTTTTTTAACATAATCCCATAAGAAATGATAGAAAATATCAATATGCTTAGTGCGTAAATGTAGCACTGGATTATTAGTTAGATTTATAGCGCTAGTTTTTTCGCACATAATGGGAATACTCTGCAAGTTTATATCAAATTCAAGTAATTGTTGCTTGAGCCACAAGATTTGGGCACAAAAACTATCGGCCGCAACATATTCCGCCTCGGCGGTTGACAATGCAACAAAAACTTGTCTCTTGCTATGCCAACTTACTAAGGCACTTGAAAACATGCGGCAAGTTCCACTAGTGTTTTTCCTATCCGATTTGCAAACGGAAAAATCGGAGTCGGTGTATCCAAATAGGTTACAATTGCTTCCTTTAGAATACCAAATTCTATATTTAGAAGTACCGTGAAGATATCTAAGAATACGCTTGACGACTTTTAGGTGAGATTCTTTAGGAGCCGACTGATAACGGGAACACATGTATACGCTAAACATGATATCTGACCTGATATGGTAAGATATAGAAGAGAGCTGATCATACCTCTATATTTCTTCACATCTACATCCTTACCATTTAAGTCCTTTTCCAAATTACCATTTGTAGCCATAGGTGTATCGATAGACTTTGCATCTTCCATGCCAAAGCGCTTTAGCAATTCTTTGCAATACTTCGTTTGACACACCAACATACCCTCTTTCAATTTCTTGATTTAAATCCCGAGGAAATAGTTCAACTCCCCCATGAGACTCATCTCAAACTCTTCCTTCATAAGCTTAGAAAATTCTTCTATAAGTTGTATATTAGTTTATCAAAATATAATATCATCAACGTAAACTTGAACTAGAAAGGTGTGCTTCCATTTGCGTTTAATGAATAACGTAGTATCTAGTTTTCCCCTTAAGTATTCTTGGTCAATTAAAGATTTCCTTAGTTGCTCATACCAAGCCCTAGGGGCTTGTTTGAGATCATACAAAGCTCTCTTGAGCGTGTACACATGGTTTGGATACTCATGACTTTCAAACCTAGGGGGTTGAGCTACATACACTTCTTCATTAATAAAGCCATTTAGAAATGCACTTTTCACATTCATTTGATATAACTTGAAATTTTTAGCGTAAGCATAGGCTAGCAAAAGACGTATAGCCTTAAGTCGAGCCAACGGACTATAAGTTTCCTTATAATTGATGCTCTCCTCTTGATTATAGCTTTGTGCTCTGTATACTAGAATTTCAGATACATCATATAGGCTTAGCATATAAGTATTATTTACCCTCAAGTATTTAAACATACATTCTTTCTTTTCATCATGCACAAACAAGCAATAAGATTTTGTAAAGGTAACTTTAAAACCCTTGTCGCAAAGTTGGCTTATACTTATAAGATTATGTTTAAGGTCATCAACTAGCATAACATCAGAGATAGTAGTAGATGAGGGATTACCTACACTACCTTTTCCAACTATAACGCCTTTATTGTTATCTCTGTATGTGACGAATCCCTTCCTCTTTGGAACAAAGTCAATGAAAAGAGGTATGACACCCGTCATATGCCTTGAACATCCACTATTAAGATACCACATCTTTTCGGTAGATTCAAGACATTCAAACTGAAAATTTAAACAAAGGCAATAGGTATCCAATTTTCATTGGGTCCTTGAAAGTGAGTGAGATTAAAGTTACTCTTAGGCAACAATTGAACAACTCCTTTAAAAACCAATGGCTTTCTAAATTTTCACTTTTCAATGGTGTGTCCCTTTTTGCAACAATAATGATAAGATAGGTTTTTATGAGACATGTCCTTACTATTAGAATCCTTATGCATACGTTTATGTTTCCTTTTAGAATAGTTCCAAGGCTTTTCAACCTTAGAGGATCAATAGCAAACACAATCTAAGGTTGCAAGGCATCATCTAATTTGATTTTAAGAGATTTGACTTCCTCTTGTCTATTATGACAATACTCACAACCAAACCTATGAGGTATGATGTCCTTTTTCTTGTCACTTTGAATTTCTATCATGGATATCTTAATAGCCTCAAACTTCCTTTCGGATTCTAACACTTTAGCTTCTAAATTTAAAATCATTTTTTCATGTGAAGCTAACTTGTTGAAAGCTTCTAAGGCTTCTCTATGTAGATTTTCAAAGGCCTCGTGTAATTGAAAATAGGATAAATCATTAGTGGATTCAAGTTTAGAGGAAATTACATTCTTCTTCTTCTTCCCTTTAGCCATGAGACAAATTCGAGTCGATTCCACACTTGAAGTAGTGCTTTCATCATTAGAAGAATCACTAGCACTTTCCCAAGCGGCATAAGCTTTTCTAGAATTTCTAGACGACTTGTGATTTCTCCTTTTTTTATCTTTTATTTTCCTGGGACATTCTGGTCTATAATGACCAAATCTCACCATAATTATAACAAGACCTTCTAAGCTTACTCTTTCTATCTTCATCATCCTTGGAGGAACTTGTCAACCTTCTAAACTTGGCTATGTTCTTGTCAGAATTTTTAACATCGTTCTTCCTTATGTACCTTTGGTATCTCCTTACGAACAACCCCACATCTTCCTCACAAGAGTTCTTGTCATCACCACTTTCACTACTACAATGCTCATAATATGAATGCCTTGAGCTATAAGTCTTTAGAGCAATAGACTTCTTCCTTTCTTCTTTATCTGTCCATTTTTCACTCTTTGATCGCTTTTCATATTCCTTCTTGTATTTTGCCAAGCATGTAAGCTCTTGCTCATGCTCTTTCAACTTACCGAACAAAGTCGTAAGATCTAGTAACTTAAGATCATTTGCTTCTTTAATAGCAATGACCTTTGGTTGCCATTCCATACTTAAACACCTCAAAACTTTGTTAGTAGAAAGTTCATTGGAAATAGGATTACCTAGTGCATTAAATCGATTTATAAGATGAATGAACCATTTTCACACATCCGCAATGGTTTCACCATACTAAATATGGAACAAATCAAACTCTTGATTCAATATGTTGATCCTAACTTGTTTGATATCATTAGTACACTTATAGACAATCTCTAATGCGTCTCACATAGCTTTGGCAGTCTCACAATGAGAAACACGATAAAGCTCATTAACTCCCAAGGCGAAAGTGATAATGTTCTTCGCTTTCCAATCATGTGACAACAATTTCCTATTGTTATCATCCCAGTGTGCTTTTGGTTTAGGTATTATAACACCATCCTCGTTGGTCATAGTTATTTCATTTGGACCATTTTGAATAGCATCCCAAATACCTTTGTCAATGGAGTTGGCATGAATACGCATAAGTGCTTTCCAATAGCCGTAATTTTTGCCGGTGAAAATTGATGCTCTATTGCATGCACCCTTAGGTTCGGTAGCCATTCTTCTAAGAAATGTATCTCAAGCACAAAATTAACTAGAGCTCTTGATGCCACTTGTTAGACGATAGGCTTCGATCTAGAGGGGGTGAATAGATCACAAATTTTACAACCAAAAACTTTGGCAAAAATCTATTTTAAAAATATGGTGTAGCGGAAAATGACCTGGATCGAATCGTCTAACCGAACCTACTATCGAAAAGCAATACGAGTAACGTAAACCAAACAGAGTGATAACGAAGGTAAATGTTCAACAATGATCAAGTTGTGAATCAATTAAATGCAATGCTAATCATAACTCGTATATCCAATGAACCAAAACACAAACAAAATACACACAAACAATTTATCGAACACTTGATGTGCGATCAACAATAACTGGAAATATAGTTTGTTTTATTGATGTTAAAACCTATCACAATCAAAGTGATTGTGATTATATCAACAACAACAACTTTAAAAGAAGATAGTAGAAAACAATTTCCAATCGAATTGATCAAACAATGCAGAAATTGATAAATCATGTAATCAACAATAAAAGAAATAAAGAGATGAAGAGAGAGAGAGAGAGAGAGAGAGAGAGAGAGAGAGAGAGAGAGAGAGAGAGAGAGAGAGAGAGAGAGAGAGAGAGAGAGAGAGAGAGAGAGAGAGAGAGAGAGAGAGAGAGAGAGACCAATATTTTTTTAGGCAGTTCCTCAATCAGCCTTGCTATGAGTACGTCTGCCCTCAATTCAAATCCAATTGAGATAGTGATATTAACTTTTTCTTTGCAAAAATGTTTATATAAGAGATCAAGAATGCAAACCCCAAAAACCTTATTGTTTTGTGTTGATTCTTCCACCTCCAACCCTTAATCAAAGCTTGATCAAGTGACCAATAATATGCCTACAATTCTCCGATTATCCCGAGCACGCAACTTGTTGAAACCCGAGATTCCCGAACACAATTCACTGTCTTGCGCTACTCCCTTGCAAGGAAACCACCTTGTCCCAAGGCTTTCGCTCGGCCGAATCTATGTTGACGTGATCTCGTCCAAAACCTTCAAATCAACCTGATCTTGAAGGAAAACCTCACCTTGGTTTTCTTATTTGAAACACACAAAGCCCACAACCTAATATTCTCGGTTACACCAAACCTAATTGGACGATATCAACCCTAATCTAGATGGTCACCTAATCGAAAAATGATTATGTGAATGCATAGAAGAAGGGATGAAGATGATGAGAAACTTTGTAATTTGGTTTCGTTTAGGTTTTATTCTCTAGGAAACCTTACCTAGAAGAAGATGCATGTATGAGTATATATAGGTATGTGAATGAATGGGCAAAAGGAATGCAAAAAGTTGGAGCAAAACTGAAAATTTTGGATGCGAAAAACATAGAGGGCAGCCTATGAAGGCAATAGGTCTACCTATGTGTGTCGTTCAGATCGGTCTGTGAAGGTAATAGGTCGGCCTATGAAGGTCATAGGACCGCCTATCTGGCAACCTGTGGGCAGAATGTACAGACTTCAATACTGCTCCATAGGAGCCGACCTAAAAAGTCCATGTACCGACCTATACTGAAGTAGAGGCTCGTATAGGTCAAATTGTTCTTGCATAGGTCGACCTGTACTGACTTGTATGCTAAAAAACGTTTTTCAATGCAAGTATGGTGTTGATTCCCTTTCAAACTCATTTGAATGCTTCCTAATGACAAAATGCACATCTAGAATGAGAGGATACCGTACAATATACATAACGCTACATTATTCTAGTTTTGACATCACTTAAAATACAAAAAAAAAGCACCTCACAAACCGAATATCTTTACTTTGTGTTCTCTGGTTGGTTGTTGAATCAAATATCTTGTATTTGTGTTCTCCGTTTTGTAACTGCTTCCGCTTTCTTTAAAACGAAATAAGGAAAAAGTGAAAAATTTTAAAGTCTAGATATTTATATATGAATATTTTGGTTCAAACTCATAATTTTTAGGGGTAGATAGATAAATGATAAAGTATAAGGTATAATTTTCTTTTTATGTGAAATGGAACAACTTTTTAAATCTGCACCCTCAAATATATCCGTGTTACTCTGTCTCTTTGCGAAACGGATTTAAACATGACAAACGGGCAAAGTAGATATAAATAGGTAGAAATTAAAATGATATTTTAAGATGATGTGAAAACAATATATTTAGTGATGGACATTTATTGGAATTGCTTTGAAATAATTATGTGAAAATTATTAAGGTTTTTTTAGTTTAGTTTGATTGGTGTAAGTGTAGCCACAAATGAATAGAAAATTAATTAATTTAAGTTAGCATATGTTAACAATACATTTATTAAAAAAACACTTGTAAAAATGTTACTAAGATTCTTAATTCATTCCCAAGTGATAAAAAGTACTAGTAATGTCTTTATAATTATTGTAGTTGGTATAAATATAAACATAAATGAGTTAAATAACCCGCCAAACAACGCTTTTGGTTACACCTACATAGATTCGAAAGAACTTCAGAATATTGAGTTATTAGTACCAGTGTTTTAAAAATCGAACTAGACCGGTCGGTCGGATTGGAAACTGGGACACTAGCTGGCCTGATTTAATTGGCGGATCGGCCTCGCTATTGAACCGGTGCGAATCGGTGTGAACTGAAAAAATCGAAAAGACTGGCGGTTTAATTATTTTTTTTACCTTTTTTTTTTAAAAAACTTTTTTTTTTAAACTTTTTTTTTAATATACTTAGTAGTGTATTACTTAAATAGCATTCTCACATAAAAAAAATTTGTTAGTGACAAATTACAGACTTTATTAGCTATTTGTTATTTTTGCTAATATATTTTCCTAAATAATTTGTAATTTTGTGGTTAGTAACAAATTAATTATCTTATTATTTTAATTTTTTAGATTGTTATATATTTTATCTTTTTATATTTTGTCACTACTAATAATTTTAATTAATTATAATTTATAATTAATTATATTTAGTGTCAAAATATTAACAATAGAAAAAGGCATGTATTTTGTTGAAAGGGAAAGTGAAATAGTATAAACATATTGAATTTTACTTGCAAATAGTTACCTCTTATTTTATAATAATCAATAAATGATATTATTCATGGGAAAACTGTTGCAATTAGACTTTGTTTCCAATTAGATTTTGTAATTTTGTATTATTTTGTTATGTGTGATACATTTGTTCAAAATTTGAATTTAAATTATGAACTTGTGAATTTATGATATGATATTTTCAAAAAATTTAAGTATTAGTTATTTTTTTTAGAAACTGAATCATCCGGTTCGACCGGTTTTATATCTATATAATGACAGGTCTATTCAATCGAGTTATCTGGTTTAATCCGGTTTAGTCATGCGGTTCGACCAATAACTCAGTGGTTCGACCGATAAATCAGTGACACAATACCCTCACTGGTTCGATGACCGATTCAATTTTTAAAACACTGACTAGTACCATTTTATTTTGACGGTCTCTCTCTTTTTTTTAATTGATTTTATTTTGCCGACTCAATTTGTTTTAGTTCTAAAAAAATATTGTTTTTTATATTTTTAAAATAATTTTTATAAATTCTTTTAAAAGATTAATTTTTATAAATTAAAAGATTAATTTTAATATAATGGAATATAAATGTGTATTATTGACAATTTAAATATATATCACAAAAATATTTTTTATAAAAAATTAGTTAAAATAACTTCAAATTAAAAAAAATTAATATCCAAAAAAATGAAATATTTAAAATAATATTTTAAAAATAACTATTTAAATTAATTTTTTATTTCAAGTTTTAAAAAAATTAACAAAAATATATAACAATATATAAATCATTTTTTAAAAAAATTAAAACAAACAACCCAGAATAGCACGAAACAAGTGAAAGGAAAAAAAAGTGATTATCTTCGTCATGGCTACTAAAGTCTAAGATCATGCATGCAAGAGAAAGATAACCATAAAAGATAACAAAATAACATATTATAACTTTTATATAGTTGTAAACTGTCACTACGAAAGCCACGAATGCAACCAAGAACCGGCACAACAACCACCTTTGTCTTTCAAGAGTTAGCCGGAACAGTACCCCAAAATGTTACACCGAGCTGTCATATCAGCAAAAACTATAGTTTCCTCTAATTACAAAAGGCTAAGCTTCCAAAAAGAAAAACTATATTATATATCATATCAAACATCAAGGATATCAGTCTCTACCAAGGCTTCTTCCTCCCCGCCAAGCTTCATCTAAGGCCACAGGAATGATGGTGGTAGCGCACCCGGATCAAGCTCCCAGAAGCCGCTGAGATTGCCATGCTCTTGTGTCAGTTTGAAAGCTGGAATTTGGTGAGAGAACCTAAGCAAATATTTTCTGGGGATTCTCACTTTGACAGAAGAACCTTCAATTACTTTGCCTCTGAAGACACTTCGATAACCATTAACATTCTCCAAATCCAAAGTCTCTATAAACCAACTACCTTCTTCAAGAACTTCCACTATGTCATACTCCAGATTTTTCAGGTCAGAACACTTGATTTCATTTGACCATTTCCTATATACAGCCCATACTTCACCTTTTCTTGGATAGATGGCGTAACTCTTACCGATAGCCTCAGCTTGTACTTGATGTGAAATACAAGAGAGGCTATTGTAAACAGAGAGAAAATCATTTGTTTTCATCATTCTAAATCTGCCACAGGTAGTAAGCATATCTTCATCATTCCATTTATCGGTACCCTCTGGTAGCTGGGAGCAAGCAAGCCAATTAACATGCAACTCAAGATCAGGGCTAGTCTCAATTTTTTTAATCTCACCATAGTATTTTGGCATTCCATCTTCATCGCTGTAAAATGCCCATATTTGACCAATCTGGAACTTATCAAGGGACCTCCAAGTTTCAAAGTTGAAGAATTGAGCATCTGGAATTTCAAAAGCATCAAGGGTTGAAGTTGGAGTAGTATGGCCGTCATCCATATCATCAAAAGAATCTTTTATCTCAGTCGGATTGCCTGGTTCAATATTAACCTTGGGAGTGGATGCAATTTCTTCCGGCCTCGACAAGGATTTTGATTTTTGTTTAGATTTTGCATTCTCACTGCCTCGTGAACTATGCTCAATCTTCACATCCAAATTTCGAGGAACAGCAAGCTCTTCAAGATTCATTGGTATAGACGCAGGATCAAATTCTAAATATCCTAATTGAACACCTGCTCCTTCCTGACCAGTCATTTTGAAAGATGGAATCCTGTGAGAAAATCTAAATAACTCCAGGGATGGAATTTGAAATGGCCGGTTATCTTCTTTCATAATTTGAAAGAAGAGGCTTACAAAACCTTTCAACTTACCCAAGTACACAACAGATACACCCTCACCTTCGACATAATCTGACAAGATTTCAACAAACTCATATGTATACTGCTTACGAGATTCCGCATTTACGTACCATTTGATATCCCAATTTTTAAAAACAGCCCATGTTTCTCCCTTTCTAGGATAGACTTTAAACGTATTGCGGCCCATCCTATCACACTGAGCTAGATGAGAAAACATCAGATGATCTTTAATCAAATCAGTGGTACCAAGTTTAAATTTCCCACAGGCCACAGGCAATTCCTTATCTACCCACTTGATTTCATCATTGTCATCTGGATGTGGTTCAAGCCATGTTGCCTTCAAATGAAATTCAGGATAGAGAACTTCTCTGATTAAAGAGTAGAATCTAGGCATGCCATCTGTTGTATCATAGATAGCCCAAATCTGCCCAGGTGCAAAACATTCTTTTTTTCTCTCCTTGTCAAAATCGCTGAACTCGGCATTGGGATAGACATAAGCATTAGGATAATTTGTTACCTTAGAGATTGAATTTGGAGAAGAATGCTCTGCATTGGGATAGACATTAGCATTAGGCTGATTTGTTGCCTTATAGACTGAATTTGGAGAAAAATGCTCTGAAGTTTCACCCATCTGCTTTGATCCACCCACGGTTTCTTTTCCATTTGCCCAATTTTTTTCCTCATTTCTATTCAGTGAGCTCTCTTTTGAATGAAAATCTTGTTTCTGCTTTACCTTTGATCCACCCATAGCTTCTTTTCCATTTGCCCAATTTTTTAGCTCATTTCTATTCAGTGAGCTCTCTTTTGAATAAAAATCTTGTTTCTGCTTTACCTTTTCATGTTCATCTTTTGGATCAGCTACTGAACCATTCTGATCATTCATTTTAATGGTCTCATTATGACTTTGACCATTAACACAAGGTGCTCCATTCTCCTCACCCCTTTTTGAAGGTCTTAAAGAGTCATTGTCGCTCATATTATAACTGTAGGAAACGTTAGGCTTCTGTCGCACAGATCTGTGTGGCTGCCCAGTTGAATGGTTTTTTACACCTGGAAAGCCATTCACACCAGCAAATATTTCACTGTCAGAATCAGAATCACTACTGCTTGAAGACTCAGAGCTTAGGCCTTCCAATGGATTCCACTTTCTCTTTACATTTGGCATTCCCGAGCCAACGGGGTCTTCATTCTTGAAAGGCCTTGTATTCGACTTCTCAGTATGCGAGTTGCCTTCAGATCCAACACTTTCCTTCCAAGTACCATGATTCAAACCATCTTTCTGCTGGCCAGATGCTTGCTGACTTGAGTTAGTTGTTTGAGACGAACCTTGCCCGTCCACAATATATGCAACGAAGGGCCTATGGCATTGTTGACAGCGAATAGATTTATTTATAACTTCTCTATAGTACTGATATCTCACGGTGCAAAATGGGCAGGCGGTCCAAAAAGTGCGGCGCACGCCGTTTTGCTGCTGCTGTGCAGGCTGCTTATTTTGCTGCTGCTGTGCGGGCTGCTTATTTTGCTGCTGCATTTGGGTGTTTGAGTTTGTAAAGTTGGGGCTGACATTGTTTTTCATTGCAGAATTGAAATTCGAAGGAACCCTCTGTTGATTTTGACGAGGCATAAAAGCTTTGTTCAACCTAAGCTTTATGTCATACCTAGTCCGGTTTACAGTGTCTGAAAGCACTCTCTGAGCTTCCCCAATCAGCTTAAATGCAGATTCAGCACCAGAAAACTTGTTTTTGTCTGGATGAAGCTGAAGAGCAAGCTTTCGGTACTGCTTCTTAATCATTGCATTACCAGCTGTGTGTTCTAGCTGAAGAATTCCATACCAGTCCATCTCATTATCGAACACTTTCTGCTCTGCAGAGCAGTGCACATCACAAACAACAAGCATTTGAGGTATATTATCCAAAACTGGATACAACTGCTTAGCCTTAAGAGCAAATTTACGAGCCCCCGCGAAATCCTTGTTTTCCATCCTCTTTTCAGCAATGTCCTTGGCCCTTATGGCCTCTTCTTTGTTGCAGTCCATCAAAGATCCAAAGTGCGAGGTGTAGCCAAGTGTACTGCCAAAAAAATATTAATTTAATTTAACTGCTCTAGAACAGCTTAACCAAATTAAACTGCAGAGAGTGAACATACCTTCCAATATCCCACTTCCACCAGTCTCCCAAAAGATGTGCAGCCTTCAAATTTACAACAGCCCTGCATTGGTCAACTCAAATCTTGAAATAATGTATGAAGCATTGAATTTTTTTTATATTACAAACAAAATTCCAAGTATAAAATCACATCATCGGTAGATGGGCTCAACAGTTGAATCCATCCAAAAAGAGTAGTGCAATCAATAATATAGGCCTCTACAAACAAATTGTAAGCAACCATATGCCTCAAACCAAACAAAATGTAAACAGAAAGTGATAATCATGTTTATCATTTTTTCATCTCCAACACAATGACTCACTTCAAATGTCTCTCATCTTTGAATCAAACATAAGAGAATTATGTTCATCATCTCACCATTAAAATTTATTGGATTTAACAACTTCAAAAATATATAAGTTGAGTCCAATATATTTTAATGGTGAGATGATGAACAACACCCTTGATGTTCGATTCAAAAATAAGACGATCCAAATCTGTTTAAAATAAAACACATAATCTAGATAATAAAAACCAATTTTTTCACAAAGTAAACAAACCCTAAATTTTCCAATTCCACTCCTCCACAATCTAATTTTCTTTCAGGCAGCAGCACATAAATCACCAAACTCAATTTTTCAAAGCAAGACACAAACACAATTGAATGTTACGAAAATGATTCAATCAAACAACAAAAAACCACCACCAAGCTTTATACCCTTATCTGATTCCACTAAAAAAACTACAATCCAACAACTAAATCGAAATCAATCAAACAAACTAAGATCATTTAACAATCTACTTCACATCATCATCAAAAAAAGGCACAGTTCAACTGCCCCTAAAGCAGTTGAAGAACGAAATTTAAATTCCAAAGCAAAACAAAGTTCAAATCAAATACCAGACAAAAACCCTAATCTACTTAAAATAAACAACAGAAACGTTAAAAAAATTGAATGAAGCAAAAAAAAAAAAAACAAACATAACGATAAAAAGCTCGAAACAACAATAAATGGACCACGAGATACCAGATTCATCACCATGTAAGAAAATGCACACAACAAACTCGACATGCATGAACTAAAGAGTAAAAATTACGAAGCCCTAAATTTCGTTAAGCAACGAAACAGAAAAAAATGACGACAAAAATATGATTTAGAGCAGAGAAAATAGAGAAATTAGGGGTTGAATGGGACCTTGACAGTAACTGGTAGTGGTGAAGAGGAGATTTTGAAGAAGAGACCAAATTTCTGACCTGTGAAAATGACACACAATAACACAATACAAACACCAATGTCGACGTTCTTTATCGTTTATATATTATTACAAATTACATAGATTTCATACATTGCTCAAACATTCAATCATTTTGGATTCTTCATCTCTTTCATTCAAGCCCGTTTGGCCCAAAATTAATACAATAAAGGCCCGTTTGTTTTTCGAACATTCTTCTCTTTTTTCTTTTTTTTTTCTGAGATTCACTTGATGAACCTAAATTCTCTGAAATAAAATTATCATGAATGATGAACTAATGTTAAACAAAATCTGTCATTGCTTTGAGATTAGATGGTTGAAATTTGTAATTGTGTCGCATTTTGAAAATTAGTTTTTATTAATCAGGTCATGGAATCAGCTGATTTAGAGAAACTGATAAACTTTATTCGGTTATGCAGTAATGACTAAAGAGACAGTGCTAGAGAAGATGTTTTTAGCAAATATCTTGTTTACACTATTTGTTTAGGTTAATTTGTTTGTTTTCGAAAAAAAAAAATAGGATTCAATATTCTATTTCAGTTATACTGCAATATCAAAAAACATACCTGAGAAATACTTTAGCATGCGTATGTATCTCATATCTGATACTGACACAATCCTGACATTGTGTGGTAGATTAAGCGTGTAGGAGTATCATGTCACGCTACAACATAACCATGATGACATTCATGCGATTCAGATAAATGATACTTGTAATTCTTATGATAGCAGTAATTGATATGAAAGGATTGCCAATAAATGTAAGTTCAAATCTATTTATTGCTTCTATAATTGTCAGAGTTATATTCTCTATACATGTAATGCATCAAAGGTTATTGAAAATCATCAAAACATTTGTGTACTCCTTTGTTTGCTTATGGTATGAGTTACAAATAACTCCGAAGAATTGATTCAAACCTGAAATTTCAACATGCCTTATATCCATATTTTCAAAATCAAATAAACTACATCAATAGTAGTTTTCATCCCTCGAACTTACCCACTTCAACTATATTACTTGGGGGTTTTCTTCGATTTCCTCATGGTATACTATGGCCATATAGACTTTGTTGATGGCATCAAGCATATCTGTCAGAAATCATGGAGATCACACATATAGGTAGAGTCAAAAGCACATATTTCTACTTTTTAACATTTCTTCAATAAATCCAAGTATCATTACCATGCTTGGAAATGCTAAAATATCTCAACAAGCATGGGATAGCCGTAACACGATGTATGCAGACAAAAATCACTTCCACACCATACATCTTTAAGAACATTTATCTTGTTTCACCAAAAGTACATAACCATTTATTGATTATGTACAAGGAATCAAATCTATGTTTGATGAACTATTTGTGAACAACTCTTCATTGAATGATGTTGATCTCATCTTTCATACACTGAATGGATTTGGATTTGAATTCAAAAAAAATTGTTTCACTTGGTGTTCATGAAAATCCAATTAACTTTGATGTTCTTCGTAACTTGTTAATTGACTGGTAAGGCCATCTTAAAATAAATGAAGATTCGTCTCTCATAGCTTATGTCCATGGTGCTTGTAAAAGAAAACCACATTTTTAATATTATCGTCACGCTCCTAATACAACCAACCTCTCCTAACTTGTTGATTGATAATGAGCATATATAAGCATTATCCAATATGCACAACTACTTAAGCACACTACACAACCATGCGACTCAACTAAACGGCACCATTCATTATTTAGGTTAAACACAGCATCAATATGTTCAATTCTATTAATTGCTTTCGTTAGATCTATTTTCTCAATATGCGTAATGTATCTATTGTCAATGAAAATCACCACAGTTTTTTGTGCATTCCTTTGTTTATCTATAGTGCACCATTAACCAAATGACTGGAAGCACCAGTCAAATATCTTGCTAATTGCTAACAATTCACCATATAACAAAGTCAAAGTTCTCGTTGTAAAAAAACTAATTCTCAAAATTTTCATGGTCCAAGACCTAACGATCCAATTGTAAATGAAATGATATGTTACCTTTGTCACCGCATCATCTCTATCATTATTCCTCTGCAATACTTCCATCAAAGGCGTCGATACCATAACTTCCATCTCCTACCGAAAGCGGCCTTGATACTAGTGTAACAACTCGTACTTCGTATTGACACAAAATATCTTTATAACTTTTTATTAAATTATTCATAATTTGTGATAGGTGCCAATATAAATTCATCATTTTTGATAAATATATAAGTTTATATATTATATTTTAAATTGAAAGATGTATATAGTATCAAATAATCATGAATAATAATATAAATTGTGTAAGTTTATTTTTTTTATTTAATCCTTAAACTTTAGAGGTAACAAGCCTTTGCAATATTAACTTTGGTTGGAAAGTAAGTAAAATCACAAAAAGCATTGTTTCAACTGGGATTCGTATTGAGATTCTCTCAAAAAAATTATATTTAGGGTCAACCACCTTGGTATATATCCAGGATCAAATGACTCCCTAAGATTCCCCATCTCCCGGGGGACACTCAATCACTTCTTTGAAGTGTTTGAGCCCCTATAATTCATAGGGCCTAAACTTGATTAGTGTCTTCACCAATGTCTCAATATCTAAAGGCCCTAAAACATTGATTTTGACCCTATCAAGTGGGGATTTCTCACTCGTTTTACTCACTCATCCTTGAATGAAGCATAGGCTTTGTCTCAACCAATGCCTGTGGCGAGGATTGCAGCCTTACTTATTCCGGCAGCTACAAGATACAAGAAGTCAAGGCCTTATCTTAATTCCATCTTAGGGAATTGCGACCTTAGATTGCCACTTTTTTAAGGTCAAGGTCTTATCTCAATCCCCAAAGTAGGGATTGCGACCTTGTTTTATCTAACTATTCTCGAAAAGTAACCCAAGGATGATATGAAATGTCAGTCCTAGTGAGTAACCAGTGGATAATAAGACTAGTTCGTGCATTGAAAACAAGATCGGCCAGGAAATCCTCCCTTATTGAAGTAAGATCGGTTAGGAACTCGAAGTTCCTTCCCTTGTTGAGATCGGCCAGGAATTGGGAGTTCCTTCCCTTGGGAAGAGCGGTCAAGACCTCAGATTTCCTGCCCTTATTGATTGAATCTTTATAATGTGGTAAGTTTTTTAGAGTTAATTATTAGAGAAAGGTGCAGGGAGGAATCCCTCCCTAAGGTCTTATCTCTTTACACAGTAATAAAGACTATGTGTGCCTCTCCCTGCCCCTACCTTTTTGTGTAGTCTGGAGTAGGGTGCTACTCTATCTTTTTCCCTAGTTTGGGGGCCTCACCCGAGGTCCTCACTTCATGCTCAAATTAACTCACATACTTACCTTATCGCTCTAGTGAGTGACCTCACTTCCGCTTGCAAAAGGGAGAATATCTCAGATTATAAGCTCACTCCGTTTTAGACCTTAAAACCTTATCGTTTCAGTTTCGGGGCCTCAATAGAGGTCCTTCATTTCCACTTGCTAACTATAAAGGAATATTATTTATGAGCTTGTATTCCAAGCCTGATTGTTCGTTAACTCCATTTAAGATTAACTCACTTGGTTGTCCCACTTCGAGTACCATTTTCTTTATGTTTTCTCTGTCACTAATTACATAAGGGACTATGGAAAAATCGAGGAGTACTTGAGTGTTACAAGGCCTTAGTTATAGGAAGCTCGCTTCCGACACGTGTTAATGTCTGCCATTTCCTAAATGGCCTTCATTCACACTGTCGAACCGACCAAAGTGACGACATACCTGAGAGGTATGTCTAGGGCTCTGGGGCCAAGGTATCAAACTTAATATTATGACACCTCTGATAACTCTTTACTACATATCCATACAATAGAATCGATCATTGGATTGAAAGTTATTATCATATAGATCATGTCTATAAAATTTAATATCAATCAAAAATCATTTGATATGTTAAGGAGATGGATCAAAATTAACCGTTTTGATGAACTTTTGTAAGACGTTAATTTTTATGCATCTCATTAACAAGTCAAATAATTTTCGATTGATGTTTTCAATCTAACAGTCGACTTAATTATACGGATATACGGTAAAGAGTTTTCAAAAGTGTCATGATAAGACGTTAGTTTTATCTATTTATAAGTTCAACTTTTTTTTATAATTTTGTATCTCAATATTTTTTATTTAATCAATAGTAAATTTTTTGGTCTAATTTACTCTCGAAGTTTTCATTCTCACGATATACAAACTAATTTGTAAGTTATATTTGATATTAATTTTTAAATTTTCAAACTATTCAATTAATTAACATTTATAAATAAGAAAAAAAAATATAAAAAAAAATAAGAAAAAGTATATAAAAAAAATATTAATGGACAAATTTTATTCTATGCTTGGAAGAAAAAAATAAAAGAAAAAATATTTTACAAATATTCTATACTTGGACCGATTTTATTCTATACAACTGTCAAATATAAAAAAAATGATAAAAATATCAAATTTTAATTTTTTTGAATTATTTAATTAAATAATATTTAGAAAATAATAATTAATTGAGAAAATATTACTTAAAACATTTGTATGTAATATATGCACGTAATAATGGTCAAATTCTATTCTAAATTTAAAGAAAAAATATTTCGCAAATATTCTACGGCTTTTGTAAATTATAAGAAATATTTAATTAAAAATCTGACCGTACTTGACCAGAAGAGGATCGATGATCTGCCACGCGTCGTCGATTTGGAAGTTGTTCACCCAAAGTGTAGAAGAGGAGGGGGTGTACCTGAAACACACTCTGATGCCAAAGCAAGTGACGAGCAGAGTGGAAGCAAGTACAGAGAGAGAGTAAGAGAGTTAAGTTATCTGACTCTCTAATGAAGAGGGTATTTATAGTGAGCCCTCGGCGCAGGGCCAACGGTTACTTAGCACTAGTTTGGGGTGTCAGGCCCAATGTTAGCAACTGCTAGGGCTGACATGGCGTCGTGAAGACCAGGACGTGGTCTTCGCCCTAGGGTAACTGTTCCGCACTATCTGGGAGGAGGAAGACTGAATCTCCTAGACATGGGGTAATTACATTATGACATGTTCCTGCGTGAGGGACACGTGGAGAATGTGGGGGAAGGCCCGAGAAGTTCCCTGGCCAGTCAGAGGAGGTTGGTCGGACACGAGGGTCCTGCTCGACGATGGGGAAGAAGGAGACTAGCTGGTCGGACATGAGGGTCCTGCTCGACGATGGGGAAGAAGGAGACTGGTTGGTTGGATTCGGGGGTCCTGCCCGACTGCGATTGGTCTATACCCGTCGGGGGGACCTTGTGCTCGACGGGGGATCCTGCTCGTTAGCCTGGTATTCTTGGGCCCAACCTCGTTGGCCTTGGGCCTGCTGGGTGGTGGTTTAAGCGTCGGCCCAGTCCAGAACAGTAGTCCCCAAGTTGTTGTTCGCGGTCGTGCAAGCTATGACTTGAGTAGGGAACGGTGTCGAGCGCGATGACCTGTCAGGCAGGTATTCGTCGGACAGGTCGCGATCATGTCGGCCAGGTGAACTTACGTCAAGGCGGTGCCCACGGTCGAGGGGAGAAGTTAAAGAGACGCAGGGAAGATGGAGGGTTGCCATGTGTCTTCTTGTGACGGCTAAGACCTATGCACTTGAATGCCTAGCGAATCTTCGTTTCCCGTGCTAGGGGTATATATGGGTAGACCTGACTTGTCTTTTCGCTCATTCGCTTTCTGCAGCTGCTCAACACCTGAATTTTCTGTCTGATACCTTCGATCTATTCTACTCGACATCTGGGATTTTTCTGCCCGGTAGCAACTTTTCTGCATTCATATCACGTAAGTTCTCGTACCTTTCTTGGTGTTTGTGGCGGCATTTCCAGCTGCTTCGCTGGGGGTGTTGGGAACACCATGGGTTTTTCCGGCGAATATGTCGGAGGATCCTTCAAAATTAGGGTAGAGAGCCTCCGTCCCCGGCTCTTGCGATTGGGGTCCCGGGGAGGATTGATAAGAACTTTAAATGTCTCGGGAACAATGGGATGAATGCCCTGGGCACAAGTGAATTTGTGCGCCGAGGATAAACGATACATTCTCCGGTCCTCCTCGGGGGATAACGTCGCCCTCAACTCGTCATCTGGGTGGTTGGGCGACCATGCCCTTTCACTTGAACTACGATGGAAGGGTGGATTTGATTTGACTGTCGAATTCACCGAGGTCCTCTGCTTTTCAGATATAAATGGTTGGTCGCGACGAGGAAGACGTGGAATGGTACTTGTCAGCGGACGAGGAAGGTCGCGAGGAGGAGGTTGACCTGGATCCTCTGGAGAGGCCTTTGGAAGAATGGGTCGGGGAGGAACCCCTAAATTATATGTCAAGGTTCGTCCTCGACGATTCGAACGCGTTTGCTGTGATAGGGGAGAGGGTGCCCGGGAGCCCTCGCTAATTTTGCACTTGTCGGCCTCGGGAGGTTGATCGTATCTGCTCGCGTTATGAGGATGATTGGTTCCCCATGTATGAGTTCGCCTTCAAGGAGGTGGGCATGCAGCTGCCTTTCACTGGCTTTCAGCAATGCGTTTTCGACCACTTAATGTTGGCGCCTTCCCAGCTACACCCGAACTCGCTAGCTTTCCTCCGAGCGTTCGAGATCGTGCGCAACTATTTGGAGCTCGGAGCCACCATTCCCCTATTCTTCTGCATCTTCCATTTGCAATATTAGACGATGGCTGGTCGACATAGTTGGGTTTCGTTGAAACAGGCGACCAGGCTTTTCCGCCCCGTATACCGACTCTGCTCAAGGTTTTAAAGATCACTGGTTCGTGGTCATGCCGGACACGGATGAAGCGTACGAGACGATTTCTCGAAAGGAGGTGGTAGTCGTGGAAGGACGCTCCGAGGACAACTATGAGTCATATTTCCCCTTGGAATGGGGGGATCAGCATTTTTGTTCGACCACAGACAGCTTCATCTTCAAGCCTGGTCGGCTGGGCGAGGAAGATAGCCTGGCCTTCCGGAGGTTGGTGGACTTTGTTGGTCGTCTACCACCTCGGAAGTGTGTGTCCCCTAATGGGGAGTACATCCGCGGCAAGGACGGGCAGATACGGACAGAGGCCCGGTATATTAATGTGAAGGCTTTACTCGAATGCCGGACGGAGGCGGAGGCCCATCATTTCTTAGGTAGTTTGAGTGCCTTCAGGATGCTTTTGTTACTTGTCTAGATTTTGCTTCTAACTATATTTCTTGTGTTCGTTTTACAGGCTCAATAGGTTCCGTGGAAGAAAGGGTGACGAAGCTGATGAACAGGGGAACCCGTCGTGCTCAAGGTCGGACCCCTACTGCACGGAGGGAGTTGGTCGGCGGTTCTTCGGGTGCGACCTCATCACCTCGGGGTACTGGGTCCCCGGTGCAACCCTGGTTCAAAAGCGGTGAAAGGAGGATGAGGTGTCGCAGATTGATCTGACAGACAGTTCCCCGGAGGCGCGTTTGTCATGCCCCCTTGCTGTCTCCGGCTGAATTTCTTCTCAGGGAGGAACGATCCTGCTGTGGCGCCCGAGGAGGCCGAAAGCATACTGGCTGCAGGCAAGGAAGCTCGGAGGAAGATGATGTCCTCGGATCTGGCGGTGATGGTGAGGGTTTTCGAGATAGCCCACATGCTGAATGAGGCGGGGTACTCCTTGGAGGACCTAGCTGCTGTCAAGAGTGACCTCGCGGTGTCCGAGGAGGTTAGGGCCAAGCTGGCAGCCGACCAGAAGGAGTACCAGAGGCAGGACCTGCTCCACCGGGGATGCATTGAGGAGCTGGAGAAGGCCCTGAGGGAAAGAGATGAAGAGCTGAAGGGGGTCAATGGTCGTATCGCTGAACTCGAGGACCTGGTTATCCCTGTCGAGGATGAATCTGAAGAGGAGTGGTTGGTTCCATCTAGGAAATGGTTTGTGGCCAAGGTTTGCCAGCTCGAGGAGGACTTCCTGGGGGATGTTGAAGTGGGCTTTAAGCACGCTGTCGACCAGCTCAAGCTCGACAACCCTGACCTGGTGACCGACAGGATTGGTCCCTTTCATCGGATCCAAGATGGTGTAATAATGGCGCCCGAGGGCTTGGATGACGAGGAAGACAACCAAGTTGTCCGTGAGGAGGAGGAACCTGTAGAGTAGGAATGATGGCATGCGTGCCCCTTTATTTTTCATCCAGCCTGCGTGCCTGGTAGTTTTCGGCTTGCGTCCCATGTTTTACTTGATTTGGGGCTTGTGCCCGTATATTGTAACAATTTGACTTCTGGGTTAGTGCTCGTTTATGGATTTTCTCGTTTTATTTTCTAAGTATGGGTGTGTGCTCGACTATGTTTGCATGGTTTATATTTTTGTTCGCATTGTTATGCTCTCTCGTGCATTTGTTTATGCTTGATGTATGTTTTTGCTAAGTTGGGAGTCATAACTCGACATTTGTTGTGCCCAGGAGTGTAGGGAACTGGCCGGTTGACCGGGGTGGTTTCCTGGTTAGTTACGAGGGTGGACCACGGTCGTGGACCATCCCCCGCAGCGTGAACGTCCCATCGCGAGCTGGGGTTCTGCCGAACTTGGTACAGCAGCGTTGACTCTCGGTCGAGGGGTTGCCGCCAAGTATAGCACCCTGCGCGCACATACACAAAGGGCAGGGGCTTGCTATTTCGTTGATCTCGGGGAGACGCGGTCGTACCACGTCGTGATCCCGTGGTCGCGAAGGAGGCTTTCACGGGCAGTGTTTAACTGTAGTATTTTTTAGCTTTTCAGCGTTCCATGGTTGAGCTATCTGATCCCCGTGTAGGTTTTCGAGGTATTAGACCTCGTGTTCCGTCTTATCCAGGACACGGTATAGGCCTTCCCAATTCGTGGTGAGTTTGCCCTCGTGTGAATCCTTTTGGTTTCTTCGTAGGACCAGGTCGCCGACCTGGAACTCGCATTTTAGGACTTTGTTATCGTAGTGAAGGGAGACTTTTTGCTTTAGCGTAGCCTCGCGGATAGCTGCTCTTGATCGAATCTCCTCGACTAGGTCGAGCACCTCCAGGAGAGCCTTATCGTTAGTCTCCTCCTCGAGGGGAGTCTCAGTCCTTCTGGACGACTCTCTTATCTCCACCGGGATCACCGCCTCGGTTCCGTATATAAGGCGATATAGGGTTTCCCCGGTGGTCAAGTGGGGCGTCGTTTGGTATGCCCAGAGCATGTTGTGGAGTTCCTCGACCCATCATTTCTTGGCATCGCCGAGTCTTCGCTTCAGTCCTCGGAGGATCACTCTGTTCGCGACCTCGGCTTGGTTATTTGTTTATGGATGCTCGACCTAAGTGAAGTGGTGTTTGGTCCCGAGTTTGGTGACGAAGTCTCGGAAGTTTCTGTCCATAAATTGTGTCCCGTTGTTGGTGAATATGGCGAGCGGGACACCGAATCTGGCGAGGATGTTCCTCTTGTAGAAACAGAGTATGTTGTGTGTCGTGATTTTGGCGAGGGCTTTGGCCTCGATCCATTTGGTGAAGTAGTCGATACCCACTATCAGGTACTTGTTCTGATATGAGCCTAAGGTGAACGGGACGAGGATATCCATCCCCCACCAGACGAACGGCCACGGGGAGGAGATGGATTTGAGCTCGCTCGGAGGGGCGAGATGCATGTCCCCGTGCCACTGACCCCTGTCTTCTTGACATGTTCTTTCGCGTCCTCCTGCATCGTCGACCAGTAGTATCCTGCCCGTAGGACTTTCCTCGCCAGGGACCGCCCCCCAAGGTGTTGCGCGTTGATGCCTTTGTGAACTGTTAGAACACAGATTGATGTTCAATATATCTCATTGTTTTGATGATAACATTAATGAAATTTTTGTATAGAGAATTTATATACACTAATTTTGTTCAAGTGTTTATTTGTTTCAGATATCAAAATTAATATTATTTTGGAAGCAAGAACGCCTCTGAACATCACAGAATGGAAAAGCTCTGAGCGTCAGAAGCAACACATCAGAACACTCTGATCTGCTACAATGACTCTGAGGGAAGCTAAGAAGAACATGAGCAAAGAACATACATAAAGCTTCAGAAGACTCTGAAAGTACTTAACGTTGCAAGTACAGAAGTTCTGATAAGCAAGTATGCTCTGATAAGGATTTCACGCTTAAAGCGCTTTGCTGCAAACTCTGATAGAGAAACTCTGATTGAGTTAACTCTGACCTGAACAACTAAGAACATCATCAGAAGTTCTGATGCAAGACGTTCCAAAGTTGTTGAAGAAGATGTTGTTCAAATAAAGATACGTTAGTATATTCCTTGTCTTATCCTAAACGGCTCTTTTCCCATTCATGCTTGACACAGGATTTCAGACAAAAAAGATTTGTCAGAACATTCCTCTTCTGAGAAAGGAAAAGTCATTAGAAGACAAAAGGATCAGAAGGCACAAATTGCACTGTCTTTGAGAAAAGGATTTCAAAGGACTATAAAAGCAAGTCTAAGCATCACTTCAAAGGTTAACGAACTTCAAACAAATTCTTGGCATATTATTCAACTCTTACAAACGTTCTTCAAAAGCTTGAATAGTTTATTTTTCGTTTTATAACTTGTGTAAAAATCATTGTTGTGATATAGCTTTTTAGAAGCATTTCTTAAACACAAATCTGTTAGTTTATCTTTGTAAAAGATTTTCTTAAGAAGACCAAGTTGTGGTCATAATTTCTTGAGAAGACTAAGACAGTTGTCTTAGTGGTTTATACTGTAATCAAGTTTGATATAGTGGATTAAGTCCTTGTTGAGAAAGGCAAATCACCTTGGTATGGTGGACTGGATTAGTTTGAGTTCAAACGAACCAGGATAAAAATACTGTGTTATTTTTCTATCATCCAAATTGTTTTAAAACCCTTATTCAACCCCCCTTTTAAGTGTTTTTCTCACCTTCAGTTGGCATCAGAGTTCTGGTTCTGTAAGTGCTCTCACTTAACCGTGACAGAAAAAGATCCTGTTGGGAAAAACTCTTAATCTATTGTTCTTTATTCATCATGGATGCTGAAGCTTCAACTTCATACAACAACAAATACGATGATAGAGACAAAATAAACACCAAACCTCCCATGTTTGATGGTGAGAAGTTTGATTACTGGAAAAATAGAATATAAAGTTTCTTTCTAGGCTATGACGCTGACTTATGGGATTTGGTTACTGATGGTTATATTCATCCTATAAATGCTGAAGGCAAAAAGGTTGACAGAAAGTCTATGTCTGATCAATAGAAGAAGGAGTTTAGAAACCATCACAAGGCAAGAACCATTTTATTAAATGCAATATCTCATACTGAGTATGAGAAAATAACAAATAGAGATACTGCATTTGATATGTTTGAATCTCTAAAATGACGCATGAAGGAAACTCCCAAGTAAAGGAGACAAAAGCCTTGGCGCTCATTCAGAAATACGAGGCCTTTAAGATGGAGGAATCTGAATCTGTAGAAGCTATGTTCTCAAGGTTTCAGATTCTAACTGCTGGTCTGAAGGTTCTGGACAAAGGTTACTCTACTTCCGGTCGGCACATGACCTTTACAGGTCGGCTCATGCAACATATTTTTCCAAAAATTCACAAATTTTTCAATTCTTTTGCATTTCTTTTTCTTCAAAACATACAAACATATAAATACTTCATACATGCATCATTTCTTTTCAATGATTTTGTGAAAATCATAAACGAAATCTGGAACATACAAAGAGTCTTCTTCATCTTCAACCTTAATTTTATGCATACACACAAACAAAGTACACATAATCATTCATTGTTTTGGTGTCATCTAGAATCAAGTTGATAATGTCCAATTTACCTTGTGGTATTGTAAATTAGGTTGAGATCTTTGGGGGGTTTCAAATAAGAAAACTAAGGTGGGGTTTTTCTTCAAGATTAAATTGGGGTTTTGAAGGTTTTGGACAAGATTACACATATTTGAATTCGACCGAGTGAATGATCAGAAGAGTTGCAGTTCTTGCAAAGGAGTAGCGTGAGACGGTGAATCAGATTGATGTTGTTGGATTACGCATATTTTCTTATCACTATCATGGATTGATTTTCATATACGCATATCTGAGATTTTCAATAGTGGTTCAGTTTAGACGAATCGATCCAAGTCACTACCACTAGCCATTGTTTTTAAAACAGTTTTTGTAAAGCAAATTTTTTGAAAATTTATTAATAAATTTAGTTATCAATTAATTTTTACCAAATCACTTCCGGTAAGTATCTATATGACCATTTTTAATAAATTTAGTTATCAATTAATTTTTTAAAAGTTAAAGAAATCAAAATATATCATGATAAAAAATATATATATTCTTTTTTTTTTTTTTTTTGTCGATTCTTGAAACAAGACAGGGTATTTATTTTATAAAAAAACATATAGCATTTTTCTTTATTTTTAGCTTTTGTATTTACTTCTTTGCTTTTTTAAATTTTTTATTAAGTCAGTCAAAATAGATTGTGTTAGTTGACATCATTTGGGAATAATTGGCCAGTGTAGAATTTTCCCTTTGTTGACCACCTACTATAAATCCCACTTTGATCTCACTATAATTTTTGAGCTATCCCTTTTAATCAAAGAGAATAGTTTTATCCACCACATTGAAGTTTTTCAATTCTTTACGCTACAAGCATTTTTTAAAATATTTTTTACATATCCTAAAAATTCAACGCAGATTTTAAATTTTATCAATTTACGAGATAACTAATTGACATTTTAATTAAAAATACTTTAGAGGAAGTAAAACCCATAAAAAATTGCTTATCAAGTTATTTCACATAAGCTTGACTTGGTTTATAAAAGATCATTGAGTATCAAAATTAATAGGCCATGCGTGTCTCATCTCTAATTCAAGGATGTATAGTATCTTAGATATATCATCCATGCAAGAATATGAATTGTTTCCTGATACAAATGCAGTCACCACGTTTCTTATCTCAATCCAACTACAACCAGGAACTTTCTTCACCCCTTGATCCAACATTTCCTTTCTTACTATCTCTGCTTCCTCCCATTTCCCACTTGCACAATACATATTTGACAACAACACATAACCAACCTCTTTTTTAGGTTCTAAGTTCTTTAGATTTTCTCCCATAGAGCTCCCTGTTCGTAAATCTCCATGTGTGTAGCATGCTCCAAGTAGAACCTCACATGAATTGGTCCTATCTTTACTTGTTGAATACTTCTTAGCTAAACTTCGCGCTTCGGCTACATGCCCACCTCGACCGAGCATATCAACCATGCATGCCACATGATCCATTCTTTGAGTAAGTCCAAATTCCAAACTCATTGAATGAAACAAAGCAAAGCCCTCATCTATTAGCCCCAAATGGCTACAAGTCATTAGCAGCCCTGTGAAGGTTACTTCATCAGGTCTTACACCTGATGCCACCATTTCTCTGAACATACATATAGCTTCATTACCCCTTCCGTTTAGTCCAAATGCAAACAACATTGAATTCCAAGAAACCGTGTCCTTCTCACTAATGGCATGAAATGCGAGCCTCGAACCTTCTATGTCTCCACATTTAGCGTACATGTTAATCAGGCTATTGCCAACAAATAAACACTTGTCTAAACCAAGATGAATAATACAAGTGTGAACCATTTTTCCATGAACTAGAATTGCCAAGCTAGCACAAGCATGAAGGACCGCTCCAGCTACTAAATCATCAAGCTGGAAAGAGTTCCTTTTCATGTCTAAAAACAAACTTAAAGCTAAATCTCCATTCCCGTTTCTCGTATACCCAACAATCATAGAAGTCCAAGATACAATATTTTTCTCAGGGGCTTGCTGGAAAGCAAGAAGAGCTTTCTGGGTATCCCCCACTTTCATATGGGCATCAATGATTGCATTCCAAGAAACTTGATTAAAAGCACCACCAGAGTCAAAAACTTTCACAGCATCACCATGACATTCTAATTTAGCATAAAAGCTTACAATTGAGTTATTTACCTCCATAGCAGTGCTCCAACCAGATTTAACCACAAAACAATGAACCATGCATCCGCATAACAATCCCATCGACTCGGCACAAGCGTTCACGAGAGCACTTAAAGTCCACTGGTCTGGCTGATGCAAACTCTCGCGCATATCTTTAAACAAATGCAAACACGCCTCCACTTCACCACAACGAGCATGAGCCGCAATAACTATATTCCAAGCAATTTCAACCTTTTCAGGCATCCCACGAAAAACTTCAAAAGCCATATCAAACCTACAAGAGTTTGCATAAGCAAACAGAAGAGAACACCATGTCACTTCATTACGATAACTCATCTCATCAAACACTTTCCTTGCATCATTTGGATTCAAACACTTGCCATACATATCTACAAGGGAGTTAGCCACAGGAAGAGAAGACTGGTACCCTGAAACAACAACCAAAGCATGAAGTTTTGTTCCAAAACGAAGATCAGATGCACCAGCACACGAATTTATGGCTGCAGAGTATGAGAAGTTATCGGGTTTGGAATCGGAGATTCTCATGCTATCGAAGAGAGTGAGAGTTTGATGGTAAAGTCCAAGGCGGGAATAGGCGGTCAACATAGCATTCCAAGCCACTGAATCTCGTTCCGGCATTTCATCGAATAGTTTGCGTGCGTGAATAATTCTGCCGGAACGTGATAATGAGACGATTTCAGATGTAGCGCGGAACAAATAAGAACGCATTGCATTGTTTCAGGGTTTGTTAATCAATTTTTGTATCTCACAGCTTGATTAGAAATTCAATCTTCAATTTCTTAAGTTTACTACTGAACACGGTGTTTTCTTCCGGGTGTCATTTTTAAAGGTTCCAATCCAATAATACTTAATTACACACTTAAATTTAATAATAATATTTAAATTGTTTTTGTTTATATCATTTTTTCAAAAACTGTTTATCATCTTTAATTCTAAAATCTCTCACATAAACATCAATGAATATATGATCAAACAAAATGAATAATTAAAATTTTAATTACAGAAATTTGTATTAATATTCTATAATATAGGTTAATGAATATGCGTTTTATGAGATTATTTTTTGTGTTTTATTGAATTCGTATTAATCTTTTTTTTTTTATCTGCATCATTTGTGCAAATTATAATTAAAATTTTATACTTTAGATATGTTAGTGCAACTATAACTTATTTACTCTACAAACATGCAGTTATACGAATGATTGGTAAAGATGATGGTCTTCTAATAGATGTTTAAAAATCCTATAGTTCATCATCTGATATTGAGTCATTGATTCATTAGTTATACTGTTAGATTATTGACCGAACTCTGTGATTAGATTGGATTAAATGAAAATGGATCTTTATAACAAAATTGTAATTATTAAACGAGCCTTGTACAAATTTGTTTGGTCAACTCGGCTAACTCCACTGCCGACATCCTGTGCGGAGCCATAAAAATAGGCCTCGTACCAGGAACAAGATCAATGCTAAATTCAACCTCTCTCTTCGGAGGCAACTCTGTAATATCATCCGGGAACACCTCCGGAAACTCATTCACCACAGCTAACTCATCCAACAATACCTTGTTGTCAACAGACAGTGATGCAAATAAAACAAACATCTGCCCTTCATCTTCCAACAAGGTCCTCAATTCCTTACCAGACAAGGAATCTGCCAACGCTTCCTCTTCAGGAGTCAAAAACAATAACACTTTCCGAAAACAATCGATGTACACTCGGTTGAACTCCAACCAGTTCATACCAAGTATAGCATCCAAACCACCAAGTGGCAAACAGATCAAATCCACACCGAAGTCTCGGCCAAAGATAGTCAGTGGACACTTCAAACACACTAGCAAAGTAGTCACTGAACCAATCGAGGGAGTTTCAATAGTCATTTGTTGCTCAAGAGTAGTCGGCACCAAACCTAACCTCTTCACACAATCAACAGAGATAAACAAGTGGGTTGCACCCGTATCAATCATAGCAGTCAAAGGAATGTTATTGATAAAACAAGTACCTTTGATCGAACGTTCTCCGTCTTCCGCTTGAGTTCCCACAACTGCAAATACTTTACCCGCCACCTGAGGCGCCTGAGGCCTCCTCGGCTTCTCACAATGAGTACTAATGTGGCCCTTCTCGCCACAGTTATAACAAGTAGGCATATTAGTCCTACAATCCGCCATCACATGGCCCGACTTCCCACACTTGAAGCACTTCTTCGCATCAGGAGGACAATCATTGGCACGATGACCCATGCCACCGCACCGGAAACACTTCGTACCAGTCAACGCCCTACCCTCTCTGGGCTTCCTATAAACAGCACCCTTGAACTTCCCCTTACCAGTCGGAACACTGTAAGGCGTATCACCGAACCTTTGCTTACCCTTACGATCACTTGTCGCCTTGTAGTGTGCGATCCTCGCACGATTATCGTTATCATAGATACGACTCCTACTCACCAACTCAGGATAGCTCCTGATTTTCTGACATGCGATCCCCATCTTGATCTCTGGCCTCAGCCCATTCTCAAATTTCAGACACTTCGAAGTCATAGCTTCCTCAGTATTGTAATGAGGGCAATACTGAGCCAGCTCCTCAAACTTCCGCATACTCGGCTACCGACATACTGCCCTGTTTCAATTCCAAAAATTCCACCTCTTTAGCACTTCTGACATCTTCTGGAAAATACTTCTCCAAAAATCCAGACCGAACCACCTCCCAAGTAATCGGAGTCCCCGAAGCTTCCATCCTCTGACGGCAATTATCCCACCAAGCCTCGGCCTCCCCCTCGAGCATGTGAGTACCGAACCTCACCTTTTGCTCGTCACTGCACCCCATGGTCCTGAAGATCTTCTCAATTGCCTTCAGCCATTTCTGTGGAGCTACCGGATCCAGAATTCCACCTTCAAACTTTGGTGGCTTGTTGCTCTGGAACTGCGCCAAGTCTCTAAACTGAGCTCCCGCAGCCAGATTCTGGTTGGCCACCACTTGTGCCATAGCCTGCATCGCCGCAGCCAACGCCGCGTCATTTCTCCCAGCCATTCTGCTAAACAACAATCCAGGTTAACAGAAAACAAGCAACTATATCCTATAGACAGACTCAACACATTACACTGGCCGGACGGACCGACCTGCTCTGATACTAACTTGTAAAACAATCAAATAAAACACATATCAGAGTTTCTCTCCCAAACGGGATGCCACAATATACATCAAAATTTCCACAAATATTTTTCCAACTAATTTAACTGAATTTTTCAATAAAATTGCAGCGGAAAAAGATATGGTATGTCATAACACAAATATCATATATATATATATATATATATATATATATATATATATATATATATATATATATATATATATATATATATATATATATATATATATATATATATATATATATATATATATATATATATATATATATATATATATATATATATATATATATATATATATATATATACACATCACCCATATCCATCATCATCATGTATACAATAACGGCCATCTGCCCCAAAATACACAACATCATCACCGAACATCACCAAATATCTCACAAAATATCAGATACGCCACGGGGGCACACATATCAAAAATACACAATAAATACACCCAAAAACTTCCCGGTGTTACATATCAGAGCAGTCCTACGGAGACACCACAATCCAACTAGCTAAACACCTGGATTGTCTGTACTTCTGAAGAAGCATAGACCACAACAGTAACAAAAGGGGTGAGAATTACGATCAAATAATAATGACATAATAATACATGAAATAAAAGGCAGAAATCAGTAATAATACTATTTCATATACATATCATCCGGACTCACGGTTCCACCATCAACCACAATATACAATCACGCAACAAATGCACTCACGCAACTCTTAACATACGGTACCGACTCACAATCACGATGGGCACCGGGTCATTAACCCTCCTCACAGGAGCACATATCAACGATGGGCACTTGGCCATCAACCCTCCACTCAGGGAGCACACCACACTGATGGGCAACTGGCCATCAACCCTCCACAATGGGAGCACTACAACAATACCGATGGACACCTGGCCATCACCCTCCACAACGGGAGCACATCTCCGATTGACACCTAGCCATCACCCTCCACTACGGGAGCACCTCATCAACATCGATGGACACATGGCCATCACCCTCCTCACCGGGAGCACAACACATTAACATCGATGGACGCATTGCCATCACCCTCATCACCGGGAGCACACCAACAATACCGATGGTCACTGGGCCATCACCCTCCACTACGGGAGCACAACAAGTAATGTCGATGGACAATTGGCCATCACCCTCCTCTACGGGAGCACACAGCGATGTTCACACGCATCAAACATCTAGCACACCAAGTGCACACCGATCCTATTGATTCATCCCTCACACAACATATACACGACGCACAAGGCGTACCGATCTCACAGATCCATTCACATCATAAAATACATACATAACAAGCACACACAGTGCATCGATCTCACAGATCCGCTCCCCACACAACTTATCACATACAATGCATACAAGGCATGTCGGTCCTACTGACCCAATACATCACATAACAACACACAAATGCAACGCATATTAAGCGTATCGATCCTCACGGATCCACTCACCACAACACACCAACAAAACGCACTCAAGGCGCCACGATCATACTGATCCTCACATCTCACACACAGCACACACACGATGCACACATCTCATGTATGCATCCACACCGGTTCATACCTAATGCGTAATCCAACAATTATGCCGCTTGCGATAAACGCCGGACAAACAGCCCTACAACCACCAACATACACTCGCATCAGCATCTCCAGCAAGCCTCTCGTCGCACATGACCAACGGGGGTCCAAGTCCACAGAGGAACAACACAAGACAGCAGGAAAAACACAAACTCCTGTCGGGCTCGCTGGCGCATTCGCCCGGCGAAGCCCCGCAGTGAACACTCGCTGCCATTCGCCTGGCGAAACCTCTGGTGAAGCCAGACAGAAGCTTCTGCCAGCACTCGCTGGCTAGTTCGCCTGGCGAAGGCTTGCCCCTCATTAGCCCAGCGAATACCTGCGTACTCAGAAAAATTCTGCGCACCAGAATCATCATCCACTCCTGATTCCGCCCGATTAAATCGACAACTCACAACTAACCACATACTATAACTGAGCTATGGGTCCATTCCCGATTCTATCCGATAAAACGCATCATCTGCTCAAATTACTGACTTCCGGCATAACTCCGAAACTACTCAAAAACCCCAATTTCATTCAACCCAATATTCTCAGCACATGCAAACGAATTTAACATAATCTAACAACTTAATCTCAGCAATAATCACATGCATTCATCATCAAACAATAATAATCAATGGGGTTGGGGATTTTCCCCCGTTTCTACCGATTTCATGCAAAAACCAATTAACCGTAAAATCCCCCCCCCTTACCTCAAATCAAGCTTTGATGACGAACAAGCTCCTCAATCCACACGAAATTTGCTTGCTTAAGTTGCCGTTCTTGATCGTGTAGCTCTCCTCTTGCTCAAACCGTGTTCTTCACCGTGCGTGTGTTCTCCTCTTCTTTCCAATTCTAATTCTCACCAAAAATGACAATGTTGCCCTTAGTCTCAACAGTCCTCTTATTAATTCAAATAACTCATTCTAATCCAAATAATGATATTCCTCACAATTTCTTTTTATTTCAAAAAGTCCAATTAATAATAAACTTTGTTCCAATAATATTATTAATATGATTTATAATTAATAATAATATTAATATTAGTAACACTCTACTAATTATCATATTATCATCATTATTAATCATATTTTGAATATTATGGAACTTGCTCCACAACCCAAAAATCCACGCAAGCACGTACTAAGAATGAAAATAACTCCGAAAATGAAATTAATTAAAATGGGCGTTACATCAGGCATTCATCGCGTCTTGACCTCAAATATCATAGCTTGTTCTTGTCATGAAAGTCTTTACTAGTTGACGATTAATGAAAAACAACATAGAATCTTCTAAAATATATAAGTCATATATATTTAGACCCTTTGGCTATGATCACTTCACCATGTAGAATCTTCAACACCACATGTTCAACTTTAGTGCAATATCCTAGATCATCAAACATGCTTATGTATAACAAATTTCCTTTGAGTTTTGGAACATACCTCACGTTCTGAAGAAGAAATTCATGATCATAGAACATGTTAAGTCTAATGTACCAATACTATAAATGTTGCAAACCTTATTATCAACAAGGAGAACTACTCCATCTTGCTCCAACTTCAAAGCCTCAAAGTATTCTCTTATTAGACACATGTGATAAGAGAAACATGAGTCCATGATCCAGACCTTTTTAGTTTTCAAACTCAACACCACTAATACACTAGTGATATGATAACTATCCTCCTTTAAGGCAACTCCCTCCTCTCAGGACAATCCCTCGTGAAATGACCTGATTTCTAACAAATACATTTTATCTTTGACTTGTGAAACCTCTTTGTTTTGGACATTCTTCTATGCTTAATTCCTCCTCTTGAGACACTCAAACCTTCACCATTATCATCAATCTTTCACCTTTGAAAATTCATTGGATCTTACAATCGTCTGAACTTTATCCAAAGTAACAGTACATTCCTTACCATAAAAAAGGTGCCCTTGAAGTGATCAAATGATTTGGATAATGAGCTCAATAAAATTAGAGTTTTGTCTCCATCTTCATTCTTCACTTTAATATTCTCAATATCATCAATAATCTTGTGAAATTATACTAACTGCTCCACTATGGACTTGTTCACTACCATTCGAAATGAGTATATTTGTTGTTTCAGATAGAACCTGTGACCCAAAGACTTGGTTATATATAATGATTCAAATTTTGAACACTTCAAAGTTGTAGTCTTCTCCTTGGCGAATTCCTTTAGAACTTTATCCCCAAGACACAAGATAATGACATTTTTTCCTTACCTATCATCTCGGTCTTCTCTACTTGTGTTAAGCGTGCAGACATCTCTGCATCACCCTTCAATACTTCAATACATTTCTCTTGAGTTAAGATTTCTTTCATCTTTAATTTCCAGAATCCAAAATTGTTAACTCTAGGAAATTTCTCAATATCCCATTTAGAAATAATATTGCTCACTTGTAAACAATACCCCTTTGTCCACGGTGGGCACCGCATGTCATGAAATTGATAGAATAACTAAAACCACTTCAAAAAAATTATTCATGGTTCAATTGCACCAAAAAATTTGATGTGTGGGACAAAGAACAATGGAAAACAGGCAAATGTCCTAAAGCAATAAAAACAATAATATGTGAAAACATAGGAAATTTTTTTACCCAGTTTAATCAAATTGATCGAAGTTTGAGGAAGAATCAACTCTCCAATTCACTATACTTCAAGAGTTGTTACAATATGAGTTACAAGAAAATAGTCTTTAGAGTTCCCCAAAAACAAACCATATTTTATATCCAAGTGTTTCTCAATCTCTCCAACTATCAATATAAAAATATTTACTAATTCCTTTGGTAACCAAAAAAGACTTACAAATCCCTATAATATAACTCTAAGAAATTTTACCCTTCACTCCTCACTAGGATTTCTACTTTATACAAATTACGCAATTTTTTTTACAGCAAATGAGAGAAACTCATATTTATAACTATCAAAACCTTAACAGGGTCAAGCTCGAAAATATGTCATTACCAAAAAAAAATCTCATTTGAAGTTTTAAGTCGTGTTACAACAGGAACAAACACTTCATTATAGTCAATGTCATATATGTGTAAGAAACCTCTAGCCATTAACCAAACCTTATATTTTTAAATTGTATCATATGGATCCATCTCGATCATAAAGATCCACTTCAAACCATTGGTTTTCTTTATTTTAGGTCAATCAACCAACTCTCATGTCTGATTCTTTTCAAATGATTTAGTTTCAACAATCATGGCATCTTTCCATGTTTCACTTTTCAACACCCCATTATAACTTATTGGTTCAGAATTGGCTAGCAATGAGAAATGAATGAATGGTTTAAACTCTTTTGAATGTGACGTAGGTGGAGGTATATGCTTTATAGAAGAATGATAGTTGATACAAGGGGAAGAAAAGACTGGTGAAGATGGATTTGTATAGAAGGTGGTAGGTGGACATGATTGTAAGACAGGAGTTAAGTCATTAGAAGGTGTAAATGATCATGTGAAAATGGGTATTAACCTAAAAATGGAGTTAAGTGATGGAATTATAAGGTTGGGTGAGGTGAGTAGTTAGTATGGAAGTTTATTCTCATTATATATAACATCTTTGTTAATGTAACTATAAGGTTGGGTGAGGTGAGTAGTTAGTACGAGAGTTTATTCTCATTACATATAGCATATTTAGAAATGTAAATGAGACTATTAGGAGAAACACATTAGTAACCCTTGTGGGAGGTAGAGTATCCAACAAACAAGTATTCTTAGGACCTATATTGTAGCTTGTGATTCTTGTATGATTTGAGAAAAGAGATAATATAGCAACCAACAGTTTTGAGAAAGAAGTAGTTTGCTGGTTGCTGAAAAAACTTAGTGTATGAAAGACCTTAGTTAAGATTAATTGTATGGAGCATGTTGATGAGACAAAAAACCAGTGAATAAGATATATGATTCATTAGCAAGCAAAGTAAGACCAAGTTTAACTACTTGATTGTGCTTTCCATTAATTACACCATTTTGGTGTGTGTTTGTGTGTCCTTGTGCGTGAGTATGTGCATATATGTGTGGTGTGTGTGTTTGCGTGTGTGTGTGACAACATATAATGAGATGGAGGACACTTGCTTGAGTTAGAAGTTAAGTAAAAGGTTTGAGTTTTCCCCTCATCTGGCTTGTATGGCCATTGAGTCTCAACCATGATTTTGATCTATTAGATAGTGGTAGGAGCATCATTTTTTTAATAGATAAATCAAGGTGAACATGGTTTGTGCATCAATAAATATGAGGGAATTTCCTATAGCACTTTTTGGGATGGAAAAACACTATGGAAAACTGAAATTGCCCCACATATTTCGAAGATGCGTCTTCGGACGCACCATGCATCAACTTTAAGGTGCATCAAATGAGTGTCACTCTAGATGAATACTAAAAAATATTCCGGAGAAGCATCTCCATGTATTTTCAACAAATATATTGATAGTTGATCAGTACAGTAGACATTCCGGAGATGCATCTCATAAGTCTCTTGTTCCTTGCCTTAGTGGACCGGCGTCGGAGGCTAAATGTATGTGTTTCTCTGAAATGAATCACCCCATCGCATGTGTATATGATAGAATTTATATTGATCTTACACGATGCGATTTTTTGAAAACATTTTTACCATTGTGCACCGCCCCACCTCAAAATCTAAAAGATTGTATTATGTGTATTGGGTGACTTTCAAAATCACAACATTTTATTCGAGTTTACTTGAAACCATAATGCTCTATACCACTTACATCACTTGAGTAGGCAGCTCATTCAACAACAAGAGTCGAGACTTGGTCGGACCATTTTATGGAAAGGATGCAAGAGTTCGAAAAATTAAGCAACATTGAAAGAGAATCAAATGCACAAAAGTCAAAAGTGGTACCACTCATAGATTTAACCGGCGGCAAATCTTTCGATTCGTTTTAATTTTTTGTTTAACCAGACAAATAAGTGTATCTAATTGTATCTCAATATTAATGAAGTGTAATACATACAATTTGTTAATATTTTAATATATTTTTTATCTTTGCCAAAATATTTTTTTCATTTGCCAAACATGGTCATCAATTAGGTTTTGTTTTCTGTTTCATTACTCTTGGTTAAGGAGAGATTCTGGATATTTATCTCTAGAATAAAACAATAGGACGGTACCGGATAGTGTCTCTGAAATCAGCACTAATGTTTGATAGAATTTGTGGTCCACATTTGTCTACAACTTCTATAAATTTAGGAATTTGGTTTTTTATTTCACACAAACAGAAAATGTCTCAAATGTCACAAATAAGCATCATCTAGTATGTCGCAAATATCTCTTTCTCCAACGCAACACTCGGGCGAAAGTTTAAGTTCAACGAATACACCTCTTTTACAGATCTGAAATATGAAGTCCATAATCTCCTACCTTACGGAGACAACCGAAAAATTGTCAAGCTTGAGAATCGCTCACCGTCAATTGATAACGAATGGAAGATTGAGTTTAACAACTTTGAGTTCAAAATGGATGCAGATGTAAGGGCTGTGTGGAATACATTTTTCCGTTTCAAAAACAAAAGTTCCGCTCAAGTTGAAAGTGACGATTTCAAGATTTGTCGAAGATGTTGAAGCGTCCACCTGAATATTAAAGTGTAATGTTGCATAAATCATTTACGTAATGCTAATTTTATATTATGAAAAATACTTTTATTTTGTCAAAATAAAAGTGTTTTGATTAATTTTCTCTGATAATGTTGCGCTTATGTTACAGAAATGCATCTACGGATAGATTTCAGAGATGTATGTCTGGGTTAAAAAAACTCAACTTCTAAGACGTCACTGAGAATGACCTAGATTGTGTGTATATTGAGTGCGTCTGGAGATGTATCTCTGAAATTTCAAAATATTTTAGTATTTTCAATTGTGAATGTGATAGATACATAACTTATAAATCACTATAAATAGGTTCATATGATGCAGTATAGACCGTCGAAGAGAAGTGAGATGGTAATCCATGAGACTTATCTAAACAAGTGCAAAAATCCACTGATTGATGATAATCTGGTAAATTATAGAGATTTACTTGATAGTAAATTGTTAAATATAAGACAAACTTGATAGTTAATAGAATGGAAAATTTTTAAAATATTCATAATCTTACGGTCCTGAACTAAATTGACTTGACCATTTACTCAATATCATTTATTTGATAAGAATTAACCCCAGAATAATGTCATTAAATTAGTTGTTGTGATAGTGTTTGCAAAAATAACTGATTAGACGAGTGTTGAAAAATCAGTAGGAAATATATGTTAAATTACAACATATATATGTACAAAATAACCCCTGCTTATATATTATATATACAAGAACTGATTTCATTACTTAGTTTCAGGTTCTGGGATTGCTCCCTTCTCATACAAACTCTTCTCTTCTCAAGGGTGCTTCCATTTACAATATGAATTTCGAACAACATTACTTTGATCCTGAACTTCATACACTTTTCATTGATGTATTTATCAGTCTTTCTGTGCATTTTCTTCTTGCTCGACTTGATCTTTCTGTTTAGTCTCGTTAGCTTCAGAGTTGTCATTTGATTCAATTCCATCTCCTACAGCAGCCTGCATTCTAGCTGTGCTTCCATCTGTATCTTTCTCAGATAAGCCTTCCTCTTTTTCAACCGATGATGAGGAATTTGGGACTTGCAATACATTTGCAATCTCAGTAGTACAGCTTCCAGGAATAACTGTAGATGTACCAACCTCAGCTTCTAAAAGCTTTGATTCCTACAATGTTAATAGAGTTTATTTAATTAGCCCCAGAAAAATTGAATTCGTGAAAATTGAAACGATACTACAAGTGTGCTAATATTTTCCAAATGCCATGAAATACCTTTTTATCATCCATTTGATTATCTTCTGGTTTTGTAGCAGCAAGTGGGTTGCGGAGGATATCCCTTTCAGATGATACGTCAACTTCATCTTCCTCCATTGCCGACAAAGGTAATCCCATGGTTTTGGATGTCAATCCAAGATCAACCATCTCAGCTTCAGAACACGCTGATTTTTCTTGTCGTAAAGGATTTACAATGGAATCCTGCACATACGAAACAGTATAAAATTGAGGTGTGGATTACCAGAGTCAAAAGTGTGAAAACATACAACGTGACATACCTCGGTGCCATCCCTTGAACTGCCCTCTGGAATCAAAGGATCTCTTTGTTCGTCTTGAACATCAACATTATCTTCCTTCACCAGCACGCAAGAAGGCATGTTTTCAGAAGTAAGCCTTTTTGGATCATCCTCGGGTTCAGAAACCTGAGTAGCATCTATTTGACCGATGGTCACTGGGCAATCTTCAGTCATTTTATTGATTTTCAAGTCTCGGCTATCTGGCATAAGATGGCTAGATTGCAACCTATCAGAACAATTACTCTGATCGGTATTAGATCCCTCCATGTCATTTTGGGACGCAGACATCGCAATTAAGTTAGATGAACTTTTCAATGTATAATCACCAACCTCAAAGTTATCACCCCGCACAATTTTAGAATCTTTCAATTCATCCAGTGAAGTTGTGGATGAATCCATTTGATCATCACTTTCCACTTTATCAATTTTTGCTTCCTCCTGGACTCCAGAGCAGTTAGCCACGGCCTTCTCCGTTGACAGAGGGACCGTGACCTTATTTTTCTCTTTTACCAAGGTTGATGGGGGCAGAATTGCAGTTTCAGACGTAGTTCCTCCCCCGAGACTATCAATCCCAGAAACACCCACTATATTGGTCACAATAGTTTCACTTGAGGAATCACCTATATCCCTTCTTTCCTGGGAGGGTGACTCTGAAAAGCTCTCAACCTCAGAAGTCTCACGCAGATCAACGGGTTCTAATGTATCTGGATGCTTCTGAGTTTGAACGGCGTTGGGGCTTACAGGACCTTCCTTTTCAGAAGCTGACACTGAACTCTGTTTCATGGAGGGTTCTAATGCTTTTGAAGATGGTTCAGAAGGTGATGCAGGATCCAAGCTCAAATTCAGTGGCGCGGTATTATTTCTATCATGGTCAGCAGATGTCACTTTTGGTTGATCACTAGAAATTTCAACCTGACCAGCACAAGCAAGAGATGAAGATGGCTTAGAATGCTCCAATTTTTCATTTGAAGTGTTCTCTGTAATATCAAGAGCTTTGTTTGCGGATGAATGACTCTGAATGCAGATATCAGCCTGACTAGACTCGGGGTTATTACTACAAATTTCAGGTGCCAATGGAATTGTTGGGCATCCTTGGCCATCAATATCAATAGGGGAAGACCTTGAACACTTCTCTATAGAGTCAGATTGGCTTTCAAGATTATGATCATTCACAAAAGGACGTTCAACATCAGTAGAGCCACAACCAGTAGGAGGTTTCTCAGAAGAGCCATCAACCTTTCGGTCATTATTAAGAGGAGTTATATCAAGAGCCTCCATTTCACTCTTAGAAGTTGAGTGTTCAGTATAATGTTGTGTCTGATCAGCCTTTTCTTTAGCTTCACCATAACAAATAGTTTCAGGCTTACTGACAGTCGACAGAGCCGTGTTCTCCAGAATTATTTTTTCATCAGATGCAATGCCAGGTTGTTGTTTATTCCGACTCACTGGCATGGTTGGTGTCAGGCTCGGTGCTCCGGTAGCTGGCGTATCTAAACTTGGGTTTTCTTCCGGATTCTGCATACCGGATGCCACTTCTGATTGTTTTTCATGAACATGTACTTCAACACTACCAGTAGCAGAGCATGCTTTATCCTCCACACTCTGGCTACCAAAGGCATCCGCAGCAGCTTTAGGCTTTGACAAACAAGTTCCAGAGAAAACTTCCTTCATTACCCTTGCAACATCATTGACGTTTTGCATTCGGCCTAAAGCGGCAATCTTATCTGAGGAAACAGGTGCACTGTCAATCCTTGTTGATGTAACTTTCTGTTGCTTATTTTGGGCAGGATTGGTGGTTCTCTCTTTTCTCTTGGAATTATTAGCTACTCCACCAGGCAAAAGAATCTCAAATGCCTGAGCTTGAGTAACATTTGAAGTGGCTGTACCCACCAATGAATTCACTGGTGAAATCTGAGCATGATGACTTAATTTAGGATCTTGGCCAATAAGAGCATCAGGAGCAACGGGTAAAACTGGAGTTGCTTTTTTTCCCCGACGCCGTGGTGGCTCCAGTCTGTTTTGAGTTTTACGACCTTGCCTTTTGACTGACACAGATTCATGTGTGCTTGGATTGGATTCAGAGCCTGGTGCCGAAGGAAAAACAGTGCTTAATGTACTGGGAACAATCTTTGCAGCCACAGGATCTACAGATTGACTAATGCTTTCTGTAGTTGCACTACCAGTCGAGGAATTGGTCAGAGGGTCGACAACCAAAGGGGAAGTTGTTAAACCTACATCTGTTTGAGGAGCTTTGTTATCTGAATATTGATCTTTTGTAATCTCAGTAATAGGCAATGATGTGACAAATAAATTTTCATTCCCTGAATTAGTGCCAACTTCAACTTTAGAAGGGTTAATTTCAGAAGATTTAATCTTCACAGATGACTCGTGAACATCAGCATTCTTAACCTTCTCTAAATCTTGCCCTGCAAAAGAACTCCTTAGTTTACCAACAAGGCATTTTTAAACATAAATGTGATGTTAAAATCATAAAACAGAAATGCACAATATACCTGGAGAATTGACTGTACTATCTTTACATGAAGGCAGGATCTCTGCCTGCTTGGCTAAATCATCTGATCCTTCCAATGATTTTAAATCCTGATTACTCTGTGATGCTTGATCTTGGATGATACATTTTGATTCTTGAACATTGTTCTCCTGCAGGTTTTGTACTTCACTGGCTTTATCGCCTGATACAACGCCAGATGAAGTCGGTAAATTAGAAGTTGGATCCCTGCCCAGAAGACCTAAAACAACTGGAACAGGAGATGACATTGTTGCCTGTTTCTTTCCCCTGCGCCGAGAAGTTCCAGCCCCAGTTTGTGACTTTCCAATTTGCCCTTTACTTTGCATCTGTACAGATGGATAACTGGGAGCAGTTTGAGCCATAGTAGTAACAGAGGGCAAAGGAAGCGGTAGCTGTGAATTCAAAACAACCCCAGCACCCAAATTATTGTTTTCACTGTTTGAAACGGAACCTGAAATGGCAGTTGGAGGGTGTACAACAGCAACACTAGGAACAGTTTCACTCTGGGGAATACCCTGACCTGAAGAAGGACTCACTAATTTATCTTCTAATTGCTCGTTGACCTTGACATCAGGACCAACAGAACCATCAGGCACAGGAGGTGACATCATAACCTGCTTCTTCCCTCTACGTCTAGGCAATTCACGGCCGCTCTGAGTTTTCTGCCCGTGTCCTTTTGCTTGAATAGGTACAGAAACAGAAGCAGCAGCTGACTGAGAAGGCAAAGGAATGGCAGGCAGTGCGTTAGCAGCCACTTCTGTATTAGACTGGTGCATAGATTCAATATTAGTGGGTGGAGGTGTTACAGTCGACAGAGAATTGGGTGGAATAGTAGGCAGAGGAGTGGCAGGAGGTACGTTAGCAGTCACTCCTGTGGTAGACTGCTGCATAAGTCTACCCACACCTGTAACTTCAGCAGAATGACCAACAGAATCAGGAGCAGATGATGTTAAATGTCCAGACTTATTTCCCTTCTGTAACTGCATATCTACTTGAACAATTCCAGAAGTTCCTGTAGAGATTAATGTCGCAGGTGACTTAACTGGAGCAGTTCTTTTTGGTCGTCCGCGGCCACGTTTTGCTGGTGGTGCTATCTCTTTAACATGCTGTACCGGCAAAGTCTCAACAGATGGCAAAATCGGGGCCAGTGGAGGCACAGCAGCAGTTTGTGGGACAGTACCAGCAGGTTCTGTGACAGTATCGGCAGGCTGTAGGACAGTAGCAGCAGGTTGTGTGATAGTAGCAGATACAACAGAGCTGGAAGCATTGGTTTGATGGCTCATCTCTTCCACTTTTACTATGGGTAAGTCTGATGTTTCTGCTTGACACATCTTCTCAAATTCCTCTTCTGTCCATTGTTCTTCATAGGAACGTACCTATAAAATGTAAGATGGTGGATGGGGATTAGTGACTTTTTAGAAGGAAAGACATGGTAACTTTGGTGCATTAAAAGTGTTTTATGTGAAAAATAAATAAAAGAAAAACAATAATAACAAACCCAGTAAGAAATTACATAGCATACCTAACACACAACATGAGTGTTTTCAATTACTTCTTTTTTCCAATAAAGTTACAGGGAGGTGGAGGTGAAGTTATAAATATTACTATTATGCAAGACTACTACCCGTAAGGAATCTCAGATGATATGTAGGTATAATGATGACATAAAGCATAACATGCGGAAGATTAAAATGCAGACAAGAAATACAACGGTCAGAACAATCCAACTGAATAAAATAAAAAAGACAACCTCTCTTGCACGTTTTCCCCTGCCATAGTGTTGAGTATCAGGGCCCCCAAGACCTCCTCTCTTTCGTTTTACTCCATTAGAGTCTACCTCACCCTTAGGCACGTCATCATATATCTTCATTGCCTCATTGAACTGTTTCAGGTCTTCATCAGTGACAAGTCGAGAAGGAAGGGGAGGAATAACATCGGAACCATCAGTTGCATGTTCAAGCACCAATTTCTTCCATGTAACCTGGAACATATTTTTTGGGAGCTCCGTTAAGATTCTTCTAACAGAAACAGAAGGTAAAAGATATATTCATGCGAATGAGAAAAGCCTGTGCAAATAATAAACAGCATACCAGCTCATGCTCCTTCCGGTTTCTGTCAACAGACTCAAACACGTCTAACTCTGCTTCACTGCCAACAGAGACAAGATTTTAGTCACATTTCATTTTTCTTCCTTCTCTTTTTGACACAAAATTTGGATGGGTTGGGTATACAAGCTAGAAACTATAATATCTTTGCGACAACATAAACTGACGTAACAAATTGAAGCTATAAAGACGGTTACAGCAGTAACAGACCAACAGTTGGATGCTAGAAGTTCAACCATCACAATCAATACAATAGACCATGCAGTTAAAGAGATAACATGCTTGTATAGATACATCAGGAAAGAGTGGCATGCTTAAATGACAACAATACACATCAGGAATCCTTCCCTATAATTAAAATGAAGGTAGGTAAGAGTCACATGCATATCTTACCGCAATTACTATCAACTAGCGTCCAGACGGACACTCGTGTGCCCGTCTATCCGCTTTTCTAATGCACACACGTAAAATTTTAATGATATTTTTTTATTTAATATTATTTTTGATTGGAAGTTATGTAGAAAGTTAATAGTAGGAAGTTAAGTAGGAAGTTAATAATAGGAAGTTATGTGAAAGATGATAATAGTGATTTCAATGGAAGTTATTGTGTAAGTTACATATCAAAGTAAGGGTAAAATTGGTAGAAAAATAGGCTACACCAAAACACCATGTTTTGCGTTTATATATGTTATAAATTCATAATATACCTACTAATTTGTCATTGTCAAAAATTGGCATAGGTTCAAATATCAATGGAAGTAGAGAAAGGAAACCCCACATTAGAAAATAACTAGGCATATTAAGCCACAGATAGAAACAGAAGGTAAAAGCATAAAAAAGTTGTGCACCTGCGGGCTAAGACATCATTTAGAGCATCATCGTCCAAAACAGGGGCATCTTCTTCTTTCTTACACTCACGCAGAAGGGATTCCAAGTATTCCCTTCGATCTTCAGCACTGCAATAAATATGAACAAGAAAATTCAGAGGTGATTCTTTGTAATAAATTAAAGGTGGAATACATCACAGCATTACCAACCTTGTATTATTGTCAAAAAATCCAGCAGTAATGCTCTGATTAGCAACGCCAAGTTTGTGCTCAGCTGAAGCTCTAACTTGTTCTTCAACAGTTTGTACCTTGTTAAATTGTAAGCAGAAGAAACTTTAGCATGTGTGATAATATGACCCTACATTTACAGTATTGATAAAGATGACAGGATTGGGATGAATACAATTGTTCCCAGTGAAATTGAGAAGCACAAATTTGTGACCTCTCTTCACTTCACCTCCTTATACAAAAAACCATTCAACCAGCTACTTCTAATACAGTTACAGGCCTTTTGACTTCTACTAGCAAAATAACTCTCAGTTACATTACATCCAGTTAGTTGTTCCTTCTTTTCCTCCTAACATATACCCTCTTAACTATTGGCTTGCTACATAATGCCAAAGCATTACTATCGGAAAACGCTACTATAAATAGTCACTAAAACTGACACGCTAAAACGGACTGAAAAACACATTTTACAAGCAACAGCACATGTCCGATTCGTCTCAAATCCCCCAAAATAAAGGGATAAAATAACTAGCAGACCACAAAATGAATGAATGAAATGATAATGAATAAAAAATTTGTAAAGCACTCAACAGCAGAGAAGTAGTAATGTATAAAACAGTATAAATGCACTACATGTCCACAGTGAAATTGAAATAATTCCACTGGCAAACGACAAGTCCCAATTTAAGTATTTAATTACTATTAAATAGTTTCATATAAGACTTGAAATTTTGAATTTCTACGTGTTCTAAGACAGTATCAAGCACATATGAAACAATGGCCACCACACAACAGGTATTTATGTTATATTCAACAAGAGATGTGACTTGAAATTTTTTGAATTAATTCTTAATTCTCGCTATGGAATAAGAAGCATAGATACCTCAAATATGGTGAATTGTTTTAAAGCCACTTGTTTATAATGTTAAAAATCCCACATTGACTAGCGATCTTGTGGGGTCGTGTTAGGCCTATGCTCAAACTCTAAGACTTAATTTAAACTTAGACTCTTAGGGTCTGTTTGGTTCAATCGAGGGGAGGGGAGGGGAGGGATTTTTATCAAAGGGAGGGGAGGGAAGAGGAAGGGAGGGGAGGGATTTTAATTACATATATGTTTGGTTCAAAATATAAAAGGGGAGGGGAGGGGAGACATTTTATTTACAAATATGTTTGGTTCACAAGGGGAAGGGAGGTAATTTAAAACTAACTTACTTTTTTATCCTTCCACTTTTATCATAAGACTTGTGATATTTACCGTTTATAATTCAAATACAAATTTATTGACGAAATATAAATATTCAATCAGAGATCATCATGAAATACTTTATAAAAACGCAATGATTATAATATATAATTGGGTAAATTAAAGTTTTGGTCCCCTTATTATTATAAACAAAAACATTACGATAACTAAAATTAAAATAAAAATATGAAAAATAAATAAAAAATTTAAACAGATATAATGATAGTAAGATGAAGATATAAAAATACAACAAATATAAAAAGAAAGATTAAATTTGTTTAAAATAAAACTTTTAACATTGTTATAAGTTAAATTTATATTTAAATAAATAATAAGGGTAAATATATAAATATAATTATAATTAAAATCAAATATCTTCCCTCCCCTCCAAATCGGGAGGAAGCAAAAAGTGGCTCAGGAGGGATTTTGGTCCCCTCCATCTACCTCCCCCCCCCCCTTCTTAAAATTTGAACCAAACACATAAATTATTAAATATTCCCTCCCCTCCCCTCCATTTACCCCCAACCAAACAGACCCTTAACAATAATTATCAATGAAGTATTTGTGCGGCTCTATGTAGCATAATTTATGCAAATATATCAATCCCAACAATAACAAACAGAACTCAGAACGAATAGTACTAACTGTTTCAAAGCGGAGAACAAGAACATCCCTCTTTTGACCAATTCTATGAGCTCTTGCCTGGGCTTGCAGATCAACCTGAAAACATACCACAACGACATAATAATATTAACAATAAGCAATAAAAGCAAACAAAACATAAAGAAAATCATTTTTAAAAAATTCATTGCCTGGGGATTCCAATCAGTGTCAAATAAAATCACTGTGTCAGCAGCTTGAAGATTCACTCCAACACCACCGGCTCGAATGCTTGTAACAATAGATGAATGTCAGCAATATGAAAAATAGGTAATAAAAAAAACAAGATGAAATAGGTCTGTTTGTTATGTCCTTAAGATTTAGTATATCTTAAAATCATGAAACAAAGTGAAGAAATATCCCAAAAATTACTAATACGCAGGAGATATTTCCAACATAATCCTATGCAAGAGGTTTCAATTAGTGTGAAACTTATTGATTTGAATCCAATCATTTCCATTATTAAATATGACAGAAGTTACTAATTTTGCTTGTATTTCATTCCAAAAAATATTAGATATTTTTGCTTATATTTCATTCCGAAGAGAGTATTAGGTATCGGTACCAATTATTATCATCACAGCCCTGGGAATCTGAGAATTGAGAAGTACTTGGTTTTCATTTTCTTCATGTGCATCTCAATAATTTCCAGAATTCTGATTTAGAAATATAGTGCTTACTTGGTTCTTGAAGTTTTTTGATATTCTTTACATCTGATGGATTTGATAAATTTTATCTAGTTGGATTCATTTTAAACAAAGTCCTTCAGTCATAAATTATTTAAATATAAAAGTTTCAGTTTGGCAACAGTCCCCATATTACCTCCCCTCTTAGCACTGCAATAAAAATCTTGAGTTCATCAATGTTTAGTTGATCTTATATCAGAAAAATGTTTATTCTGTCAGTTAATGTGCAAAACACAAGATGAAGATAGATTAATCCTAAAATAAGTAACAACGTTAAGTCAGTCAACCAAAATCTACTTTCCATTGTGTGATTCCAGTTACAGCATCAAATTTCTTGGAAATAAAACCCCCCAAAAAGTTTATTTTCCTTCCCCAATTTAATATTTCAATTTACTATTTCACAGCCACACCAAGTACTTTAATAATAATTAAAATTACCTGAGTAAAAAGATAAAAAATGGGGAATCAGGTTTGTTAAATAGGTCAATTAGAGCACCACGATCACCTCCAGATGTATGCCCGTCCAACCGGAGGTATCTATACTGTTTAGAAGTTAAGTATTCTTCCATAACATCCAGAAGCCTAGTCATCGTCGAAAAGAAAAGAACCTGTAAAAGCATTAGCAGTATGATGTAAAACATTAAGAATTAAATTTTCAAAAGATTCACGAAAGATAAGAATCGGTGTAATTTCATAGACTTGGAAGCGGGGACATAAACTGTCATACACATTCCGCTTCCAAAGGAAAGAGACTAGAATATGTTTACAAAATATCCTTCATCACAGTTATAACAGCATGTGTCAATACCAATGTGAAAGTAGTTATATGTAGTAATACAGCAACAAAGATATAGGATTGTGCATACCCGGTGATCTGTAGCCTTCAATTTAGGTAATAAACGGTCCAACATCTCAAGCTTCCCACAAAGCCTAATAATTGGTGGCAGATAATGCTTAGGTATATAGTTATCTACCTGTAAATGGAAAGGAAAAAAAAATTCATATTGTACATACAGTGTAGCATACCCGTTTCCTCCCTCCCTTAAAATAGTAACAAATATAGAATCACATAAAACTTAACCTCTTGCTGTAGTAGTCAAATAAATGCTAATCTTGCTTTGATATCAGATTAGCAAACAAAAAAAGGGAAGATATGGAACATGATGTGGTTTTTGCTACGCCAAACTAATGGCATGTATTCACACAACTCACTAAGATCAGTGAATTACAAGGAGTACTGCGCAACACAGATGTCCTCATTCCCTGTCATGTCCGACAGGAGAATTTTCGGTTGGGTCACATGTTAGGGCAAGGGAAAAATAAAACACAAACCACTTTATACCTCACCATACTTAGTTCTTTTTTAGGATATTTCTTGTTGTCAGGTTTTTACCCATTTATAAAATGATCTTGAAGATGCTGTCTCAAAATTTAAATACCAGAACGAAGTGTTTTTGAAACTCTCAAATTCACAGAAAGAACAGAAGCACTATCCAACCAAATTCACAAAAAATGATCTTGAAGATGCTGTCTCTGAGTGAGTTGCACTCAAAAACATAATCCAATCATCAATAAATACAGTAGTGTCAGAGAAGAACAATATGTAGGATATGAACATACCTCCTCTGTGTGAAGCTGGCTGAGATATGGATGATTGCATATATTTCGAAGCTCCATGACAGAGTTGTGTACTGACCGAGCCTGACAATTGGGAATGTAAATTAGACAACTAAAGAAGTTACAGTGTGCGGAAAGCTATTTTAATCCAAAAGAAAAAAAAGAGGGATATAAATTCTTAGTCCACTATCAAATGGTCAATTACATCATTTAACAAAAAAAAAAGCAAAAAGTACTATAAAGACACCTTTAAAGTGCCAATAGCACCAAGATTATCTTCCACTCTCTTCATCAAAAGCTTTTGATATGAAGAAGCCTCGCATCTAATAAGTCTCTCAATCTTCGAAGGAAGCTGATTTTCAACCTAAAAGAAAACATTGGAAACACAAAAACAGCAACACGTGATGACGATTTCAAAAGCTAATATCAGTAAGGCATACAAGCTATATTGCCGTTTTCAATATCATATTTCCAAGTCATCCAAAGTGATGAAGAGTCAAGGTGGTGATCACGGTGGGATAACACATAACGGAAACAATTGCATCAGAAGGCTTAAATATGGAGAATACACTTTCCACATATATAAAACAATTCAAGCTTACAGATAGCATGCATTAAATTCTATATTACAATAGAAATGGAATAAAACTCAAATAACTTCAAAAAATTGTTTGAAATTGTTTATGTTGTCTGACTGAGCATTTAAAAATGTTTGAGCAGCACAGGGTACTGAATGCTAAAGAATTATCAAGTACTACTAGAACGAACAGCCGATCAAAAGAATCAAAACAAGAATTATAACTCATAAGATGTGTGTGGTCATAGCCTAGTTTCCGAAAATTCAAGGAGAAGTGGGAATTAAGTTTTAAGTTAAGCATTAATGACCTTGTGTTTAAGCCTCCGAAGTACAAACGGTCTTAAAACTTGGTGCAGACGATTAATGATCAAGAGATTCTCCTCCTCAGACAGTAAAGCCTGGTTACAAACAGAAAATACAAAATAAGCATACAAAAACAAGGAAGCTTAAATTAGAACAAAAACTCTGGGCAAGTTCTATATTGACAGGATTGATCCATAACTTACTTCATCGGGTGAGTTATCTGCGGTACTCTCAAATGGCTTATTAAACCATTGAGAGAAGTCCTCTGACGAATTGAAAATGTTAGGCAACAAGAAGTTAAGCAGTGCCCATAGTTCTTCAAGATTGTTCTGCACATAAAGAAACCAGCAGTTACAAACTATAAATGTTAGATAAAAAGGATAAAAGTGAAACAAAGAGCATTATATGAGCCTGGAAGAAGGGCTGAGCAGAAACTGCCATTCCCAAGATAAAGCACAGCATATGTTTGAAGAAGATTATTGAAAAAATTCAAATGGTAAAAACAGAAATGCTAAGTAAATAAACTGCAATGAGAGACACAAGAAAAGAAAACAAAAGAAGAAAAAAGAAAAACCTGCAATGGTGTTCCAGTCAACAACAATCTGTGAGAGCTCTGGTAGTGTTTCAACTCGGCATTCAACTTGCAAGAGGCGTTCTTTATGCGGTGGCCTTCATCAATTATTATATAGTGCCAATGTACTTTGCTTAGCTTTGGTCTATCATGTTTGTTCATCAGATATTCATATGTTGTCAAAAGAACATTGAATTTCTGGTGAATAATCCTTTCCCTAAAATATGAAAGAATTAATAAGGAACATACACAAGAATAAGTATCAAACAGCTGAAGGGGGTTAATATTGTAAAGTTCAATTACTTGAATAACCGACGTCTCTCGTCCGGCGATCCAGCATAGACAATTTTGTGAATACTGGGAGCCCAAAAGTTTATCTCTGACTCCCAACCGGGTAGAACTGAAGAGGGGACGACAACAAGGAATGGTCCTCTATCATTTTTGGTTTCCATCAGGTAGCAAATTAGAGAAATCACCTAAAAAATAAAAGAACAGTATGATTTTATCTATACAAGTCACAAATGTTCTTCCAATCTTTCTAGGACAGAATATGCACCATAATATTTTAGCATATATATACATGCACTGTAACATAACCATAGAACTCCAAAAAAACACCAATAAATTATCCAAAAGAGATCTATCGTAAATGACATACTATCAAATTCTAATAATGGAAAAAGGACAAAAGGAACAACATAGGAACCCAGGTAAGTATATATATAAAGCTTATTCGTTAACAAAATTGATCACCTGAACTGTTTTACCCAGGCCCATTTCATCGGCAAGGATTCCATTCAAATGATTGTTATATAGTGAAACCAACCATCTCAGACCATTCATTTGATATCTGAAGACAAAATTTGAAATCACAAGGCATGTAAGTCAACAGACCCCAAGCAAACAAAAAAGAATGTAAGCCCAACCCCTTAGCTCATAAAACTGGATTATCTAAGAAAACTAGCAAACAAATGTAAAATGAGAAGGATAGAATTCCCCTGCTGTGACAGAGATGACCCTAAATTACAACAGTAATCTGACAATTCAACTAAATGCAATAAAATAAAAAACTGGATCTCCAATGGAAGACACAAATATGCATTGTGTAAATTATATGAAATAAAAAATATATATATTAAAAAAACAGTTTTTACATACTCCCTTAATTTTCCACCATGCAGAATAGATGGCTGCTCTGCTATGCTCTCCTTTACACTGCAGGAAGAAAAAAATTGCTTAGCATGAATCAAGTCATCAAAACTAATCAACATAGTATTAGCATGCAATTCAAAAATATATTTCCGGATTGATGGAACCAATAGACCATGAACAGTTGACCACTTAAAATCTTCCAAGCTAAAAATAAACCACCAAAACTCCTCACTCTCCTGTGCTTTTCATCTTTTAATAATAAAAATTCAAGATAACCATCTTACACTACCAAGAAACCTTTTAAAGAGTACATAAGAGCAGAACTGATACCTGTGGGCCATCTTATAATACTTCTCGTTACTTTCCATATAATGCTGTAAAACAGAATTAGAAAAAATCACTCACATAATTAAGAAATAAAACTTTTAACTTAATAATGGGATGTGTCCAGCGGACTTGCCTTTGCCTGATCACTTTCATCCTCGTCAACCAAAGTAGTTTCACTATTCTCAAGAAAATTGGTAGTTCCTGCATCATCAACATCTAGCCCTAAACGTCCTGCAGCATTCTTTGCTTCTTGTAGCTTGGACCCAAGCTTTTGAAGGTACTTTTCAGTTGCTTTAAGAAGTTGCTTCACACGATCTGATTTTGCATCCTGATGTAGCAATGAAAACGTTATTCAATGTAAGATTGCAAACCAATGAAGCACGGACTTCAATGCATATCTTGTATCTACTAACAGGGACAGGTGCACATAGTATACAATGGGGGCAATAATGTTTCGCAATTGTAATTTCTTATACTATTTGTTTTGTAATATTTCATCAATTTAATTTTTATTCAAGCTAATATTAAAATATAGCCCCTACTAAATTAGTTTTTTTTTTAAATATTGGTATAAAATATTTTGCATTCAATGATGTATTTATTTTAGTTCATTTTGATTTTGTACACAACTATGACAATTAAAAGTAACTTTTCTTGAAGACTCAAATTTCCAACAATGTAAAAAGAAAATTTTTTGATCACTTATCTAAATATAAATATTTGTAGAAGCATTGAAAAATGATTATCCATACAATAATTTTAAAATATATATTTGCACCCACAAGTCAATATTTATGGATCTGTCTGTGTCTACTAATATAATAAGAAATAAACCTACCTGCACCATTCGAAGATAACCTTCGACATCGTTTATTTTTAGCAAATTAATCTTCTCCCGCTGAATTCGATCAATTCTCTCACGATGAATACGTTCTTTTCTTTTATGGAACTCCTTTACATATTTATTGAAACCCTTCCACCGTTCTCTCTTGATTTTGAATACATCATCAAGTCTTTCCCTACATTTCAAGAAATAAATTAATAATGCAAGTATTTGAGGCAAAGAGTACAGATAGTGAATTATAATTATCCAATTACAATGCATTGGAAAATTTGAAGAGGTGGAAGAAGCATGTTGAAAAAGGTAGAAAGGCACATACTTGTGAACTTCTATCTCACTGAAAAACTCCTTCTGCCTCTCACGAATCCGTTTCTGTCGCTCTTCCTTCATTTTCTGCTCATACTTTTCAAGTTGTTTGACTCTCCTACCATGCCTATGTTTCTTAATTGATTTCAAATGTTCCATCTCATTCATAATTGGTTTGGAAAAATCGTTCAGAAAATCACTGCCCGAAAAGGAAAAATATATTGTCAAATTGTGAGTTGAAGAAAATATCAAACTCATAAGAATACAAATCACCTCCGAAGTCGGCGTTGGAGTTCTAATAGTTGAAGTTTTTTCAACTCTATGACACTTTTTGTTTTAGCAGAAATATCTTCGCATGAGCTCACATTTTCCTATATCACAAGGAATGAACAGCAGACAAAAATGTTTATGCAACATTCAAATTATTGCCAATCATATAGTGTGTGTAGAACATATTAATCACTGAACTAGAAAAACTAAAAGTTAAAATTAAAACAAACCTTTAACTTGTGAAAGCATTTAGTCATTCTTTCCTTTGCTTTCTGCTGTTTTTGCACCCAATTTTGGCCAACTAGAAGCCTCTTTCTCTGTCGATCCATAATACATCTCTCTGACATTGTAAATCTTTTAGAAGATGGAAAATCAGTTGATACTAACCTCTCATTCCCTCCTTGCTCTGTAGCAAAAAGATGTCATGTTTAGATGCATAATCAACTGGAACAGTTTTGATAAATCAGCAATTAAGTATGAAAGAAACTAGTACCAAAATGCAAATTAATTGTAGAATCTGACTTTTATTTATGGCAGAATATGTTTACAACAGACAAGTAATTACAAACACTGCAGAAAATACATAATTCACACATAAACTAACCAAAGAAATTCAAGAGTCTTGGTCTCTCCCTCCAAGAATTCAAGAGTTTGGTCTCTCCCTCCCAAAACCGTTCCAAAAATATTCCATAATCAATTTCTCCTTTCCTTTCTATATTTATTTTAAAACAGAAACACATACAACCCATAACTGCTACACATAACTGACATCAATAAATATAACTACCCATAACTGCCATAATAAGAAGTCTAACAAATTGTTGTTAATATTCAGAAATCCATCTATCATTAACACTTGAAGTGACACAGAAAAAAGATAAGCATCAACAAACTGATTGCAAGAACATGACATAAATGATCTTCAACAAACAAAAAACATGACATAATTGACTATGGCTTTCACCTGCAGAAACGTTTTTGCCCAATACATTTCCATCCTTCATCACGGGTACTCCATGGGAATTGCTATCAACCCCGGGAACAGGTTTCCAGTGCTCTTTTAAAGAATAAGAAGTCAATTGATTAATAGAATTGTGATTCCAGGAACCAGAGTTGTTACTAACATTCTGAAACTGACTAGGAATGTTTTCTCTTCTTTCTATAGGCAACTCATGTTGAATAGGAGAGACATGTGGATTTGAACCAGTCCAGTTATTTGGGCCTAGAACAGAATGCTGGTTAGTCCTTCCAGCTGTCAGGATACCATTGTCACTATCATTCAAATGACTGTTACCAACTACAATACCCCTTGTACTTGAAGAATCTTTCTGCTGATATGGAGTGGCTGAAGAAGATTGTGCAGCCATTCTTTCTTGGTTTCGTCTTTCAACATCTCTTTTTGCGGCTAGATGTTTCCTATCTTCTGAAGGTGTCTGGATGTCAGAATGAAGGTTACCTTTATCTTCTAACATTCTTGGGCTCTCAGTTCCCTTCGACAAAGACTCAGCCTCTAGAAATTTTCCAGCAGAAGAGGACCCTGAGGGGTTTTTATCAGTCTGTCTCAGATTGCTCGAACTTCCAAATGGCACTATGACCCCTGGTGTGTTGCCAGGTTCATTAAAAGACTGTGATTTTCCTTTGGGTTCATTCAGATCTTTATTAGAACCATCTGTGTTAACATCACATTGCATATACCAGTTAGCCAGTGAAGATCTTTGATATGTTATGTAAAATATAAACATCAGTCACCTTCTCTAGAAAAGAAGGTTCCAAATGCGACATCGAGATGTAGTTTCTTTGGGGGTAAACCATTTCTGCACATAAAACAATAGTGTTTCACAATATAGCTCAAAATGAAATTCTGTCCATCTTTTCAAATAAAAAAGGAGATGGCAGAATAATATCTACCTAAATGCTAGAAAAACAAGGCACTGAGCTCGAAGCTGTTTCAACTGGTTTTCTTTGAAAGGCATAGTAGATGATGCAGCTGCTGCAGGAACTGGGGATTTTCCTGTATCTCTAGGGTGAACACCTTGTCTAAGCATAGTCATTTCGGAGCCACTATTTTGCCTGCCAGTCTGCCAATAAAATTATCTGATCAAGCAATCATATACAAGCCATAGTTAAAAAGAACAACAGAAGTAAATAAGTTTAAACTAAATTAAATGAGTTAAGCAAGATGAAAGAAAGTAGAGCTGCGAGACAGACCTAGAAGCAAATATTAATGAATACCAAGTACCTGAGATATTTGATGTCCATCAGATAAAGTAGTTGAACTTGAGATAACTTGTTCGTTCATTGGAGACACATTAGCAGGAACCGCCATCCCTCCATGAACCCTAGCATAAGCACCTGAAATTCAATATGCTTTTCTATGAATAATTGTGGGCACAAAATTCTAAATTACCGTTTTTTCTAGTAAAATTGATTCAATCATTCTCTCCATGATTTAACATAAGTAGAAACATTCAGATATGGAAAGAAAAGTATCCCATAGCATTCAAAATTAACTTATGAACAGCACTTAGGTATAAGACCCAATCTCCACTCAAATAAATTCTTCAATCAATTGATTATATTAATATATAAAATGAACTCTTCTAGAAAGTCTTCTCTCAAATTTCACCAGCCAAATAGTAGGGATTGGCGGTTGAGTAAAATATTATAGATTATTTTCAGTTCTTAAACCCAGGAGGATGGTAGTTTGATCAAGTTGAATGGTGAATAATACTTGAAAATTTTACCAATTCCTTACTAGTACACCAAAGGATGGAGGTGAGAACCCCTGCATTAGAATTTTTGCCATCATATTACCAGAAAGAACATTAGAGAAAACTAGGGAACCTGAGGTTTTTCAAAAGGTTGTCCATCTTTATTTTGATTCATGCATCTCTAATCACATGTGTAAAAGGTAAAGAATCACCTTGCTGCTGCTTCCCTGGAGCAATATGTGCAGAGGAAACTTCCACGTCTTCTGGATACTTTGAAGTTGGAGCCCGCGCCATTGGATTGCCAATCTTTGTCAAATCGGTTTGCTTTGCCAATAAAAGATGACCTTCTTGGTTTGCCCTAATCATTGTTTTCATGTTACTAGAAAAAGTCGAAATATTTTCCATTTGAGTATTATTTGGAGCCATGTTGAAGTTTGTCATTTCACCACTTTTAGCTTGAATACCATCTGATGGTTCGGTCTTGGTCATTTTCCCCTTCCTTGTATTAACACCAGTGTTGCGAGGTTCTCCTAGAGAAGAACTGTCAACATGCATTTCCCCAGGTGATGTTGAATCTCCCCTCTCTCTTTTTGGGATAGCTTTCTTACCATCCTTTTGATTCACCTGTCTGTCTTGTGACTGTGAGTTAGCAGACCTAGAATCCAAACTAGTTGGACTTCCTTGATCAAAGGATTGATTACTCCTCTGAGCTACAGTTCCTTGATAATATTCAGGAGCTCCGCCAGTTGGGGCAATTGGTGGTCGACCAGCAGCAAAGGGTTCAATTTTAGAAGCCTCATTCTCAGCCAAGCCCGCTCTCGAATCATTTGCACTACCCACTGCTTGTGAAGAAGATCCTGCATAAATCACACATGAAATTAAATTAACTTAAAAAATATCACAAATACTCTTTAAGCAATATGAAACAAGCATAATTACCTATTTGAGGACCGCCGGTCAAAGGAAGACGTGATGACTTTAATGCTTCAATATCAAGACCATGTTGGTTGATGACAGTCTCCATCGCCCTATAACAGACAGGCAACATTAAGTAAGAAGAAACAGTGATATGCATGAAGTTGAAAAATTGGACCAAAGTAGTAATACTAATACAGACAAAATATGGTTTGGTGCTAAGAATGATGAGTATGAGCTTCACTACAGTCACCAAGGCACTACATAGAAAATTAAGTCCACGAGATGCTTTAATAATTAAGTTTATGATTTACTTGCAAACTCAAACAAATAAATGTGTTCTTGTGGAAGTAGCCGAGAGCTTCAAGTATCTTACTCAGGCTGGACTACAGAATGTGGCCAAACAAATTCAACCACTCTTCTGTTTTGAAAGAGGCTCGAAAGCCCAACAAACATCCATTGTTCTTCGTTCACCAACACCACAAAATGCAATTCAACAAACCTTCACCGTGGTTATTTCATTTTCCATCACACCGATAATTGATATCTTAACTTCTGTGAGAGGATAATTTCAGAAGCAACCGTGCATACTTAAACACAATCTGTATTAGATTCTCAACTTTACTGTCTTAGCACACTACAAAAGAGCCCTAGTAGATAATTGAATTCCTATATACAAACAAGTGGGAATGCTAAGTTGCAGATATTTTACCTAGATATAACTTGATATGGCATTGAATTTTCCTTCCCGCTCGATTTCATATGTTGAAGTATCTGAAACACTCACCAAATTAATTGCAAGTATGTCTAATCTATACAACGGGTCGAAAAATATAGTTAAAGAAATTCATTTAAGAGAAAACAACACGCACCACATAGAGTTTAGTAGCCAGCTTTACTGGCTCATCTTTAGAATCTTGAATAAGTTTATGCAGAAAATTGGCAGCCTCCATCTCGACATTCTGTGGAGATGCCATCTCCTTTGAACTGCAGAAGCAAAGCATTGTAACCCAAACTCCAAATCAGATGAAAAATTCAAGATAGTCTCAATGTGTAATAATCATCTGACCAAATTCAACACAAATGCATAAAATTTCTCTCTTTTTCCTAGTACGCTACCTTCAACTTTTCAAAACAAAGTAATAAGTAACCATCCCAAAATAATATATAGAATAACCCCATTTTTCCTATCATAGTAAAAAACAAAACCCAAAAGGAAAAACCCTGCCTTTTTACAAACATCCTAAAATAAAATAACACATCGTGATTAACACTGTAAAACACGAAAAATCACCTAAAACATTCGTGAATGTTATAAAAATAGAAGAAATTACTGAAACCGGCGGATCAAGACAGGACCCGGTTTGAAGGGTAAAACGGTATGTGGACGTGACATCGATTGAGAGAGGATTACCGGATCAGAGCTGAGAGATAGCGTCTTTACACAGAAAGAAGTCTGAATATCTGATTTCAGCTCACGCTGTGAAGATGAAACCAAACCAAAAACAATGGTTTGATTTTTTGGTGTGAATAAAAGTAAGAAATCCCAAAACACAGCCCAAAGTCTCACACGAGTACCCCTCTTTTCGTGTGAACTTGTTATGTTTCTTAGGTTTTTTTTCTTCTTTCACAAAACCAATCTTTTTTTCACTTGTAAGAGACCAAAAAAGAATTTTCTTTTTAGAATAAATAGTGTATTCAAAAAAAAATATACGAATTAAATAAATAATTGAAAAAAATTACAAAATTGAAAATGTTTCTATCTTGGGTCGTCATTTGGATTGACAATTCAGGTTATCAGAAGTGGACTCGCCAGGTTGTGTCATTTGGAGTGGACTCGCCAATCTATTTGGCGACTTGACCCATTTACTTTTTTTTAGGGTTTGTGCATTTATGTTTTAACTGTCAATTAATTTTTATTTTTTTATAATTAATTTCAATTTAAATTATATAAAAAATAATAAATGGAATAAATATTAAATTATGTTTTTTGTTTTTCATAATTAATTAAAATTTAAATAATGTAAATAATCTTTAAAAATAGTAAATTATAGAATAAATATTAAAATATATTAATTTACAATAGAATAAAAATTACAATTGATCAAAAAAAATTAATGATCGACTCTATCCAAACGAACATTGGTGCCACAATGTGGAGGATGAGCGCGGTGATGAGGTTTACCACGAGGTTGCTGAGGTGTGCCCGGTCTTTGTGTGTTGAGTTGTGGAAGAGGGATTTGTTGGGACGGCCCCGGCGTATTAGATAAATTTTGAAACATTTGACCTCAATAGTCGGGAGGTCCACTATCAACGGCACTTCCGTAGTTAAGCCCAATGCCCATATTTTCGTAGGATTGTCAGGGAGGTTGGGTGGAGTGTGGACGGTATGGTTGTCTGAATTCGTAAGTCGAATCGGGTTGAAAACGGCATGTTGGTTGTTGTGGGGTTTGGTAGTCAAACAGTGGATAATTGGAGGGGGTAGGGTCAAATGAGTTATCTGGGCTATAGGTGGAGGGGGTAGGGTCAAAAGACGTATCAGGGCTATATTGGTATGGTTGTTGTTGTGATTGGGTTGGTGGCATGTACGGCTCATCGTAAGGGTGTTGTTGTTGATGTTGGGCATTTGGTGGCATGTATGGGTTATGGTAAGGTTGTTGTTGTGGTTGTTGGGCACTGGGTTGTTGTTGTGTGTTTGAGGAAGAAGCATGTTGCCTTGGGTCAATCAAATAGGTCGGCTCAGACAGAAATGGTTAGGATGTTGTAACCGACATAAACCAAGTCATATATTGATGACTTGGCCTAACCCCTTCCACAATATGGTCGGTTAAGATGTGTTGCCTTTTGTTCTTCCAATGTTGACACATCTCCTTCACAAACTCCTTCCAATGACCGACACTCCACTGTGAGTCTACCTGTTGTTGATGCCATTGTCCCATTGAAGTTGGAGCATCTGGAATATTCTGATGCATCCCAAATTGTAGCTTCACCCGGTCACTTTGGTGCATCTCCACCGTAGTGAACCTAATGATGGGTGTTTTTGATGTCCACACAGCAGCATCATCAGCGTCGAGCTGGTGGTCGAGACCCTCGTACGGCATCCTTACAAACTACAATAAAGGTAGATAAATTAAGTTAGACAAAGTTAGACAAGTTAATGCATATAAGTTAGACAAAGTAAAGGAAGATAAATTACATCGTTTGGCCCAATATGTTCAATGAGGTTCCGGTACACGATTATGAAGTTCCTGGAACATCTTTGATAATTCATCCCCGGAACAGACCACCTAAAAAAAGAAACACAAATAAGTTAGACTCTAAGACACATCTTACAAATTATTAACTTACAATGAAACTTTAGTTGTTAAATAGTCTTGAAAAGAAACTTACTTGTTAATGTATGGGAATGTAAATGGATTACGGTTTACTGGAGCAAGCATTGGCATCCTAGACCAACCCCACGCTTGAAGGAGATAGGCGCAGCCATAAAAAGTACAGGATTTTTTTTTTGGAATTTTTACACAGTGCGTTATATAGATGGGCGAGGACAGTTGATCCTCAACTATATTTACATACTTTGTTTATGTTTTGTAGCAATGGTAAATACATAATATTTACGGTATTTCCAGTGCCCTCTGGAAATAAAAAATGACCAAACAAATCATAATATAGCACCGAGTTTTGAGTATTTTCTCATACTCGGTGGACTCCTCACTTAAGACAATATTGTTGTAGTGTTGTCTGAGGTATTTAAGATTTATTCCCTGACCCCTTGGGCGACCCTCGCGTTATGCCTTAATTGTGTCCATACAAAGAGGGGCGCCCAATAAATCTTCACAAAGTTGGTAGTTAACACCAACTTTGTTGTTGACGGCCTTACCATTGATGTGTAGGTCGAGCAACATGTAGACATCCTGAAGAGTCACAGTACACTCACTGAAAGGTAGGTGAAATGTATGTGTCTCTGGTCTCTAGCGTTCTAACAACGCTAGAATGAACTTCGCATCAAGTGAGTATGATTTGATCTTAATTAAATCACCAAACCCGCATTGTTCAAGGTATCTATTTACTGTGAATTTTGGTAAACAACCGTTGGTCTATCAATTCAAGATGCAATTGACTTAACTTGCAGGATCAACCATACTAAATCCTAGGACATGTGCTAAGTACGTAAAAAGATCAAGAATGTAAAGTGCGATGATGTAAAGGCTTTGAAAAGTAAAGTCGAAAGTAAAGGCTTTGAAAAGTAACAACTGTAATGTGAAGGCGAAGAAACTACCGCCAAACTCCACGTTCGACTATAATTCCTTTGAGAAATAAATGACTTTTGAAGATAAAAATGCAAGTAAGTAAATTGCTTAGAAAATAACTCTAATTAGAACTTCGCGTTCGACCAGGGGATCTTTGAAAGTAAATGTGCAGCAGAATTGTAAAGAGCAGTTTAAATGTAAAACTGAAAGTTCAAAAATGGCAAGTAAGTTGTAAAGATGAATTGCATTAATAAGAAAGGATTTGGTGTTGTATCACGTACATTCTCGTTAACTCGTTTCTCTACACGCGGGTACTTTGAGTTGTATGAACTAGTACAAAAATGAATGAACACCCTTATTACATAAAATTTACACCTATTTATAGTGCTATATAGTAACTACTACATGGCGGTTGAGACTTTTTAACATGCTCTTTTGGCGCTTCTTTGTTATTCCAACCGCTCACACGTTCTCTTTTGCTTGATTTGAATTTTGAATATTTGGTAATTCCCTCCAATTTGGCGAAACCGTCTTCGTGTTTTCCTTAGCATGGTTTTTGTCGAGCATTTTCCAACACTTAGCGTTTTTTGGCACCTTGGTCCATCTTCCTTCGACTTGAAGATTTCCTTGATTGGGTCGAAACCCTCTCACACACCAAGTATTGATAATTTTGACCTAAGATAGCTCCGGTCTCGACTAGTATCGAAAATTATGAGCCAACAATATCCCTCTATGAAAGGGTCATGTGGTATGTAGTCATACACACGACATCGAAACCTTTATGCATCCTACAAAAGAAATTAAGTGTCATTAGTTTTAAAGGAGAACTAAAGATTGTAACCATAGACAAAAAAAAAACTTACAAACTCGGCGATGTTCTCAACTATGCCTCTGTGAGAGTTTCCCATTGTGAGTAGAGACATTGTGATTTAAGAATTTGCTGGGTGAAGAAGAGTTTGAGAGCTGGGATGAGAAGATTTTGCTGGGATGAGCATAGTTTGAGAGTATGAGGATGAGAAGAGTTTGCTTGTATGTGAAGAGTTTGAGAGTATGAGGATGAGAAGAATTTGCTGGGATGAGACGAGTTTGATAGTTAAAGAACCTTTATTTATAATCCACAAATGCATGTGACCTGTAAATACATGTAGAGCAAGTGTCAATAATGCATATGACTTGTAAATGCATGCAGAGCAAGTGTCAATAATGCATGTGACTTATAAATGCATGCAGAGCAAATGTCTTGATGCATGTGAGGCATGCAGGTTTAGTCTTGTCTTGGAAGTGCATGTTGTGGTGTCGTCATGCATGCAGAGGACATGGATTAAGGGAGGCGTGTAGGTCTAGTTTTGTCAAGCATGCTGCAGGCGACTCAAGTATAATACTACAAGTAACGTCAAACATTTAATTTCAAAAATGCATTATATGGTGTTCAGTTATAACATTTTCAACCTCTTCTTCTTATTGGGTTAATAAATATAAACATAATATTTTTAATGTTACTATTCTTTTTAGTAAGAATCTTGTAGGCCTGCAGGGTCATGGTAGGCATGCAGGGTATCAGTTACTGTAGACAGAGTGCCGATCTAGTCTTGTCAAGCATTAAAGGGGGTGTGTAGGTCTAGTCTTATCAAGCATACTGCAGGCGACTCAAATAAACTCAGTTGCATTTTCTATTAAAACTTACTCGTTATTAGGTTTAATATATTTTTAATTAGTAAGAATTTAATAATAATATTGAGTTAATAAATGTAAACATAATATTTTTAATGTTACTGTGCTATTTAATGTCAAACATAATACTACAAGTAACGTCAAACATTTAATTTCAAAATTGCATTATATGATGTTCAGTTATAACATTTTCAACCTCATCTTCTTATTGGGTTAATAAATGTAAACATAATATTTTTAATGTTACTATCCTTTTTAGTAAGAATCTCATAGGCATGCAGGGTATCAGTTACTGTAGACAGAGTGCCGATCTAGTCTTGTCAAGCATTAAGGGAGGTGTGTAGGTCTAATCTTGTCAAGCATACTGCAGGCGACTCAAATAAACTCAGTTGCGTTTTCTATTAAAACTTACTCGTTATTAGGTTTAATATATTTTTAATTAGTACGAATTTAATAATAATATTGGGTTAATAAATGTAAACATAATATTTTTAATGTTAATATGCTATTTAACGTCAAACATAATACTACAAGTAACGTCAAACATTTAATTTCAAAAATGCATTATATGGTGTTCAGTTATAACATTTTCAACCTCTTCTTCTTACTGGGTTAATAAATGTAAACATAATATTTTTAATGTTACTATTCTTTTTAGTAAGAATCTCATAGGCCTGCAGGGTCATGGTAGGCATGCAGGGAATCAGTTACTGTAGACAGAGTGCAGATGGTATCCAGAGTATTGTCTTGTCAAGCAGTTCACTGTGGCGCGCAGAGTGTTGTCTTGTCATGCAGCTCACCAAATTGTTATTAATACAGTAGAGAGACATGTATTATTATCATATCAATTAGTAAAACAGTCTTTCCAAACACAATTTTCGCTATGTCTCAAACACCACAATACATGATTTCTACACATCTTAATGGTGAAGTTTTTGAATCTGACATAGCGGGTTACAATTTCAGAAACACGGATGTTACGAGATTTTTAATTGACATAAGGTCAAATTTTTTACACTTGAAATCAAGATTAGAAAAAAAACAGCAATGTGGTCCAGTTGCCCAAATAATATACAAAAATCCAGTGTTTTTTGGGGGGCATGGTGAATGCAAAATTTTCCCATTAAAGGTTTGAGACGACGAAGATGTGCGTAATATGTTCTGCAGTCACGAGCATTCTGTTTTCTTAGATATCGTGTTACATGTTACATTACAACAACAACAACTGTCTCAACAACTTAATTATTCTCAAGTTTTTTGCGAATCTGATGAGAAACACGCTGAAGTCAATGTCATTGACGAAGAAGAAGAAGCAGCTGAAGTCACTATTGACGAGATGGTGAACAACGAGGAAGAGGGGGTTCCACCCGGCCATGTTTATTGCTCACCTCAACACATGACAATTCTCGACTTAGGTGACGATGAACCCTCAACAAATATTTTCTATAACCCCAACTACGCAACAGAAGGACAACTAAAAGAGGGTGACGAGTTTCGTACTAAAGAAGATTGTGTCAGGGCAATTAAACAATATCATATGGAGTTGTCAGCCGATTATAGAGTCGATCGGACAAATCCGACTCGGTATACGATCTATTATCGTAACGAGGTGTGCCTGTTTCGATTAACAGCGTCTTTTAAGAAGAGAAGTGATTCCTAGAAGATATGGTCAATGGGTCCAGCCCACACTTGTATAATCTCAAATTCGATGCAGGACCATCGCAAGCTCAACTCTCGATTGATTTGCGATGAGATTCTATCTGTCATTAGCGACAACACGTCTTTGAAGGCGAGTACCATAATTGCACATATGGTTCAAAGGTACAATTACACTCTTTCATACCGAAAAGCATGGATTGTTAGGACTAAAGCGGTTGAAAGGGTGTTTGTAAATTGGGAGGAGTCGTACAAGGAACTTCCAAAAAAATTTGGTGGCTCTTAAACAATACTCTCCCGGGATTGTTGCCATATTGGAGACAATGTCAGCGTGTACACTAGACAGGACTTGCGTTGGTGGAAATGGAATTTTTCACATACTCTTTTGGGCATTCGAACCATGTATCAGCGGGTTTGTATATTGTAAACCTATAATTCAAATTGATGGCACATGGTTATACGGGAAATATAAAGGCACCCTACTCATGGATGTGACACAGGATGGGAACAACAACATTTTTCCAATAGCCTTCGCTATAGTTGAAGGGGAGACCGCTGGGGGTTGGAGTTTTTTCTTAAAAAATATCCGCTTTTACGTTTCTCCCCAACCCAACTTATGTTTGATCTCGGATAGACACTCATCCCTCGAGAGTGCATACAGTAATCTTGATAACGATTGGCAAGATCCTCCCTCGACCCATGTGTATTGCATAAGACATATCGCGCAAAATTTCATGCGAGAAATCAAAGACAAAACACTACGAAAGAAGGTTGTGAATGCAGGATATGCACTAACAGAGCCCACATTCAAACATTACCGTGAAAAGATCAAACTAACAAACACGGATGCATTCAGATGGATTGATAACATTGATAAAGAGAAATGGACACGGGCATACGACAATGAGGTGCGATGGGGCCACATGACAACTAACCTCGTCGAATCAATGCATTCTATTTTCAAGGGAATTTGAAACCTACCGATAACTGTCTTGGTAAAGGCAACATATTTTAGGTTAGGCGCACTCTTTGATAGCAGACGTACGGAGTGGGGTTTAGTATTACAATATGGTCAGCTGTATAGTGATGGTTCAATGACATTCATGAAAGACGAAACTGCCAAAGCCAACACGCATGTGGTCACAATCTTTGACTGTAATAAAGGTTGGTTCAGTATTGCCGAGTCAATTGATCACAACGAAGGAAGACCTAAGGGATGTTACCGTGTTGAACTGGATAAGAGTTGGTGTGATTGTGGGAAGTTTCAAGCATTTCGTATGCCTTGCTCTCATGTTATAACACCATGTTCGAAGGCGCGGCAGGACCCAGCCAACCTTCTTCCGCAGTTCACCAAGTGATAAGTTTATGCAATGTCTACACATATAGCTTTCAGGTGGTGGAAAAGGAAGACTATTGGCCTTAATACAAAGGCGAAATTGTCTGGCATAATGATTTGATGTGAAGAAATAAAAAGGGTCGCCCTAACAGCACGCACATTCGAACGAAGATGGATACCGCAAACGAGATGGTAAGATTATGTAGTTCGTGTCGGCAACCAGGACACAATCGTACAAAATGTCCTAACGTAGGATCAAGCACAAGATCATATTGTCCAATGTAACCGTGTTCCTTTAAATCAAAAGCAAATTTCATTCCATTTAAAGCATACTTAATCGATTACAATTAGTAAGCAACAAAAATTAAATAAACATAACTTAATATCACAACAACATTCCAAAAATAACAACAACATAAAGACATAAAACAGAACAATGCACCAAGGCGTCTACGATATCACAACCATCAACGTTATCTTCTTTGGTGTTAACATCATCAAAAGGACACCAACATCATTTTCCACTTTTCTCCATTCACGAGTAACTTCGTTTCTCCATGCCTCCTCGACCAACCTCTCATTTTTCCTAATCTTTTCGCCTGGGGCAATATCTCCTTCTAGCCAGCGGTTCAATTCCCTATGCAAATGCTCCAATGTCTGCGTATTTCACAAGAGCACCTTCATCAGAGGCTTTGTTGCTGAAAAATAAATTAGGGCATTTCTTTTTATTAGAGGAAATGTTGGAAACGGTTCCTCCGATGCTGATGACGACGACGAAGAACGTTGATTTAGAAATGCAGACATTCTGGACTCCACTCCACTCAAAATTGTTAAGACTTCGGTCTTTTGGTATACAATATTGTGGAAAAATATATTCATTTGCAGTCGTATTTATAGAAAAATAAAATAGTATGTGCCCTATATGATATGTCTTAAATACCCTTACAAAATTTATATATTTTTTCAACAAATACCAAAAATTTTCAACGAAAGCTATAAAAATATCAAAATTCAAATGTGACCTACTATTATATATTTTAAATTTATATATTTATATATATACAAATCATGTTTTAAAAATATATGTTAATCATATATTTATTATGTTTTAAAATTTATACCTATTTATATTTATTATGTTTTAAAATTATATACAACTATGTTTATTATTTTATAAAACTATATCATAAAAACTATATTTATTATGTTTTAAAATTATATACAAATATATTTATAATTTAAAAACTATATTTATTATGTTTAAAATTATATCACAAATATATTTATTATTTTAAATATCATTTAAAACTAAATCAATTTAAATATATCACATAAAACAAAAAATATAAAATAAATAAATAAAAGCAAATAAAAAGAAACTAATAATTGAAAACGGAAAAGAAAAGAAAAAGATACAGGCATGATTCGCCAATTGGATTGGCGAATCAGGACAGAATCCCAAACACTAATTCGCCAATTGGTATGGCGACTGAGCCCAAAGGAGGTGTATTCGCCACATGATTTGGCGACACAAGGTTAAACTATAGCCACTTTGAAAAATTATTTGAAACTTTATTTTGTTTGGGAATAAATTTGAGATAGTTGGTTATATTAAAAAAAATCACCAAAAAAGTATTGAATAAATATTAAATAAATATATAATTTAGAAATATATACAAAAATCTAAATCAATTAAGAGGAAACAAATGGTTTCATTTCAATGATGTTTCTTTTATGTAAATATTAATATTAATGTAATTTATCACGTTGTAGTAATCATTGCTGAAAAATCAATTTCTTTTTTGTTTCACTTTGTTTTCGTTTAAAAAGTGAAAATATAGAAAATGATAATGATAATTATTTTTATTAATGTGAAAACAATTGATGCAATTTATAATTGTATATATGTTAGTAAAAAAAAGTATGGGTATGCATGTCATTTCTGTAAGAACATTGATACTTAGAGATCTTAGTAAACATATTATGTTATATGATGGTTAAGATTTGCTTGGGACGATGAGAAGTCATGTACGGTGGTATTTTGAGTTGGCTTAAAGGACATGCTCACATGATGTGAGAGGTTCTGTATATATGGTGGTTGTTTGTGTATAAGCTTGTGTAAGGCATGATATATATGAATTAATATTTTTCTTCCCCTATATGAGAGAGATATTTGTATAGGCTTTTTGAGCGCAGAGTTTAGGAAACTCTTAGGGGTGGAAACTACTCCCTCGTGACTAAGAGAGATTGTTGACCACATATTCTTTAGAAAATCGTGGAGGACTCCCTCTTAGGTGATAAATGGAAGACAACAGTATTGCACATGTTATCAGTCTCATAGGAAAGCCTCATGTATTATCCGGATGTTGCCCATGCGACATCGCTATTAGGCGAGGACTTCGAAGTCGCCCTTGTTTATGACTCTGACAAATATAACACTACACAGTCCCTCGAGGACGAGGACTTGGTAAAAAGGGAGAAAAACTTTCAAGGTTTTTTTCTTTGGTGAGGTACGTTCATTGGCTTGGGGTGAGCCCCTCAATTAAAGGCAACCTTGTTCATGAGAGGCAAGTCCCTCAACTTTTAGGCGACTCTCTCGGCTGAAGGCAACCTTATTCACGAGACTCGAGTCCTTCAACATTGGGGTGAGTCCTTCAGTTGAAGACAATCTTTTAATTGTGTAAGCCCTTAATTGAGGGATGAGTCATTTGTCAAATGTCTCTTGATTAGCTAAAAATGTCAGTTTGGGATGTGAATCAATCATTCAGCTAGTCACGCTTACTTTTGTTTAATGTAAGTAATGTTGGTTTGTTTTTTGAGACCTTAAACGTTATTGGTATGTGTTAGAAACGTGCTGAGTTTTTTCAAAATTATGGGGATGTCTAAAGGATCCCTTATGGTTTCAACTCCCCTATAGAGGCTTTCTTCTTTGATCTCATTTGCTCAATTTCGCTTCCTAATTCTGCAAGCTCATATGAATTTTCCAGTTCCTCATCTGTCATGTTTTCTTGTTCACGACCTTATTCCAAGTATGAATTTCCTTTTCTCTCGCTTTGTATAGTGAGTTGAGTTTATGAAGAAACATTTGAAATAGAACTTAGGTTAAGTGTAAGACCGTAGATGTTGAAGGTATTAGTTACCCTTTTTATGATTGCGACAGTGGTGGTAATTTCTTTTTGTCATACTATTTTATCAAGAATAGAGAGACAATATATACCTTATTCGTTGTGTCTAGGAACATCGAAGATATTAGATCTTGTTATACTTTTGATGAACTGGTCCTCTATTTCTGATCAAGAGTGGAGGTTATTTCTACCTCCATTTCATCAAGTATATGGGGTTATTTCTTCCTTTTCCATTGAGGTCTTAAGGGTTCTCAAAATTGCATTTTTTTCTCAACAATTAGGATTATATCAAAGGCTTCGAGATAATCTACGAGGGCCTGGACGTTACTCCAACTGTGGGAGTCATTTTCTCCTTTTACAACACTAAACTAGCAAAGTGTATATGGGTATATTTAAGTGGTCGATCGGGGAATGCCCTTTTATGTCCCACTTCAATCACTATAAGTATTTGAAAGACAAGTTCGCCCATGTGAGAGGTCTAGATGACTTTTTTGGGGGAGTTATGGGCTAACATCACCCCTCTCTTTCCCATGTCTTGGACGAATGACCTTGTAGAAATCACGAGATATGACAAGGTGTTCCTTACCCTCAAAGAGGAGAGAATTGCCTGCCTCATATGGAAGTTCAGGGTTATGGATTATTGAGAAGTTATTAGACTTTCATTTGATAGTAGAAAACACCTTGTTACTTATTTAGGCAAGTTATATTGTATTTTCCTTTGCACGTATTTTTAGATAGTATATGTAACCTTTGAGTATTGTTTTGCATATCAACTAGTGAAAAATTATACTAAACAAATGAGACAAAGGTGGGAAAAGATTCAGTTGTTCGTTCGGATACCAACAGTGCCCATAGTCACTCTAAGGGTTTTATTATCAAAGGGAGGAAATAAAAAGACGAGGACCTAACTCCAAACCTGCCCACGTGAAGGCTTAAAGGCTAAAGACGGGCCCTTTCTCTATTGCCAACATCGCCTCACCTACTTCTGGGAAGGAGATCACTCAGGCGCCTTCCATAGGCGAGGCTCCCCCACCTTCTGTGATTTTATGGATCGATGTCGATTTTGACACCCTCTAATTCAAGAGTTCTCACATTCCTTTCTCTAAGGAATTTCCTGCTGACTACCATGTCATTTGCTTCAAATCAACCTTGGCTTTTGTAATCATGAAGGAAAACCTTTTATTGATGGTGCTCTTGTTTGAGGATGTTGACCAGGAGATGCAAAATAAAGCTGAGAAAAAGCTAGATGGGAAGCTCCATAAGCATGTGGATATCTACAATGAGACTCAAAGTCTATTGAAGGCCTTCAAGAAAGACAATGAGAGATGAAATGAGAAGATGGTAGATGTGAAGTCCAAGGCAAAAAATATTTCCACTGAGAAATAATCCTTGCAGAAATCCTCCCTAAAGCCTAAAAGTCTTGCTTCATCGAAGACACATATGACAAGGAAGGGGCGACAAATGACAATGATCCTGAAATACCTCAACTAAAGAAATTTGTTGAGAATGAGATGACTTAGGAGGTGAATTGATGGTTCAATTGTTTTTTGGTGTCGCAACTGCGGAAAAAAAACTGGCGGAAACAAACAGAAGAGTCGCCACCGAACATTATTTATCCCAAAGGAGGGAAAGAAAACAATAAAATAAAACCTATAAGAAAGGAGAAGACAAGTTCATCGCAATAAAATCTTGGGTTTGGGAGTCGGTTATGCAAGGGAAAGGTATTAGCACACCCTCACGTCTATTGTACTCAATGGGATCCATGCTTGTTGTCTAATCAAAAAGTGAGTTATCTAAAAGCTACTGCTAAACGAAAACGGAAACAAAGAGTGAGTTATCCATGCTTGTTAAAAGAAAGGGTGGAAATTTTGAAAAAAGAAAACAACGAGGATGTCAAACTTGAGTTGGAGTTGTTACCATATCATCTTAAGTATGTTTTCCTTTATGAGGAGAAAAACAAGCCGGTGATCATAAGTTTGGATCTAACCATGAAGGAGGAAAGGTAATTAATTGTTGTTTTGAAGAAAAATCAAGAGGCAATGGGTTGGACTCTTTCCGAATTGAAAGGTATAAGTCCTTCCTATTGTATGCATCGAATATTCGTGAAGGAAGATTTCAAGCCGATAGCTCAACCACAAAGAAGATTGAATCCTACTATGAAAGAAGTGGTGAGGAAAGAAGTTGTCAAAATGTTGGATGCCGGCATGAATTATCCTATTTCCGATAGCCCGTGGGTTAGTGCAGTTCAAGTGGTGTCGAAGAAAGGTGGAATGAAAGTTGTCCACAATGAAAAGAATGAGTTGATTCCAACAAAAACTATAACGGGATGGAGGATGTGTATCGACTACCGTAGGCTCAATCAAGCTACAAGAAAATATCACTTCCCTCTTCCTTTCATGGATCAAATGCTCGAGAGACTTTTTGGTAAAGAATATTATTGCTTTTTGGATGGATACTCAGGGTATAATCAAATCATTGTCAACCCGGAGGATCATGCAAAAATAGTTTTCACTTGTCCTTTCGGAATCTTTGCTTATAGGAGGATGTCGTTTGGTTTGCGTAATGCACCAATGACTTTTCAAAGGTGTATGCAAGCTATATTCTCGGACTTGATTGAGAAGACGATCGAGGTGTTTATGGATGATTTCTCAGTTTTTGGACCGTCATTTGATCTTTGTCTGAAAAATCTTGATGTTGTCTTGGAGAGGTGTGTGGATACTAATTTGGTTCTTAATTGGGAGAAATGCAACTTCATGGTTACGGAAGGCATTGTGCTTGGGCACAAGGTTTCTTCAAAGGGACTTGAGGTTGATAAGGCTAAAGTGGAAGTGATTGAAAAGTTGCCGCCACCTATGAATGTGAAGGGAATTCGAAGTTTTCTGGGTCATGCAGGATTCTACCGAAGATTCGTCAAAGACTTTGTGAAGATAGCGAAACCATTGAGCAATCTGCTCAATAAAGATAAGTCTTTTCTTTTTTATGATTCTTGTATGACAGCTTTTGATTCTTTGAAACAAAGCCTAATAACTGCACCCATAATCGTCGCACTAAACTGGAAAAATGATTTTGAACTCATGTGCGATGCGAGCGATTATGCGGTTGGCGCAGTGTTAGGCCAAAGAAAAACCAAAATTTTCCGTGCGATACACTATGTGAGCAAGGTTCTTAATGATGCTCAAATTAATTATGCAACAACTGAAAAGGAATTGCTTGCAAGAGTGTACACATTAGAAAAGTTTAGGTCTTATTTGATCGGATCCAAAGTTGTGGTGTACACCGATCATGCGGTGATCAAGTATCTGCTAACCAAACCGGATTCCAAGCAACGGTTAATTCGTTGGAGTCTTTTATTACAAGAATTTGATCTTGAAACTCATGATAAAAAAGGATCCGAGAATTTGGTAGCGGATCACTTGTCCCGACTTGTGAATGATGAAGTCACAAAACACGAGTAGGAGGTGAGGGAAGAGTTCCTTGATGAAAAGTTGTATATGGTGAAGGTTAGACTTTGGTTCGCTGACATGTGTAGCACCCCAAAATTTGCCCTAGTTTTTTCTGATTTTGACTGGCTTTTGCTTCACGATCATTTGCATCATCATCAACTCATAGTTCGTAATCATACTCTGCATTGATATTCGTAGACATGGGATCAGGAGTAGTTCTAAATCAAATCATCAAGTATCAGACTTACTTTTTTCAAGAGTTGTCAGGCATCAAGGGCCTAAGAATTTATCAGTCCATGGGTTCAAGTTGGTTGGCAAGCTTATAGCCAGTTGGTTCATGATCAGGGTTTATTTCTAATCATGGATAGAAAATCAGGTTATTAGGGACAGTGGCGTGGTTTCGAGTCAAACATGGTTATTCAGTCACAGTTCGGATCAGATAGAAGTTTGACCTATTTTTAGTTAAACCATCAGGAGACTGCTTTAATCACAAGTTACATGTATTAGTGGCTATTTATCAGGCAGTGGCTCATGAGCAATTTAATTCAAGAGTCGATTTCATCATGATCATAGTTTCAACTGTGTTCAAGTTGTGGATTTATTTTCCCAGAGAACGATTCAGACCAATTCGAAGTGATTTAGAGCTTATTGATCAAATATTCAGAGAATTAAAGGTGATGGTTGTTGTTTCAGATGATTGTTCAGATGTGTTTGTGTTTCATGAGGCTTGTGAATAAAGAAGGGTTGAGATTGGTTTTAGGCTAAAATAAGGATTTCTTGTCCATAATCCATTTTTTATCCATCATTATCCACTTTTAAACCATTTCTTTTTAACCTATGTTCTTAATTTCATTCTTCCAATTTTCAATATCCATTTCAAATTATTTCAATAACCATTTTTTATCCATTTTAATTCAAAGGTCCATAAACCATATCCTTTTGTTAAAAACCATATCCATAATCCATAACCTTTTCTCTTTCATATCTATTTTCTTTCAATCTCTAAAACCATATTTATTTAAACCAAACCCATGATCCACATCCATTTCTAAACACTACTTCAATTATAAAAAGTCCATCTATTATCTTTTCTCCTCAAATAATCAATATTCACTAAACTGTTCTTTTAGTTTTAAGGCCCAAGTCTCATTAAGCCCACACACCATCAGCACAATTTGGCCTTTATTAAGAAAAGAAAAAAGAAAAAAAATACATAATAACCAAAAAGCCCATTGTTCCACTTTCGTACAAGATGAAAATGAAAGTTGTACCAACACCACACGATCAAGCCGGAAATTTTGCACCCACGCCAAACCAAGAAACATCTTCTGCCGCGAAGACGACAAATCTGCTAATTCGTACAAGAGCAACAATGACACATTACCATGATGGCCATGCACATATTTTTTTTGTCCTAACATCCCTCACAGAAAACCTGTGCAATCACGCAACAACATTTTTTTGGAACAAGACAAATCTCTGAAAAGAAAAGGAAACATCAGAAGAGGTTTACTTTGGCCGCACCACTATAATCCTCTTCACGAAATAGAAATAAAAACTCATGACCACTAAAGAAAAGAGGACAACTAGATTTTTCTTCATAACTGCCATTAGCTTTCAAACTCTTCTTACCTCACTGCAGAACATAAAATGGACATTCATAAGCCTCACAATTGATTGGACCTTTTGACTCACCTTCATCAAATCAACCACCTCCTATTATTTCCCTTCATCTTCTCATAGTCTCACTCTACTTGAAACTATATTAGACCTCCTTACAACACCAAAAAGCTTCAATCCTCCTCTGTATCAATCCACAAAGTTCATACATCAATGATAAACCTTCATCCATCTCTAGCTAAACCTTAACCCAATCGCCTTAACCTCACCCTCCTTCAACACAAATTTTCAACCTTTCGTATCTTTTTGGCTTCAACCTCAACACCCATCTAACATATTTCTCACACCATAAAGCCATCTCTCCATACTAGCTAACCTCTTCTCCCTCCATCAGATATCACTTCCATCACCGTCTGTCAATCATAACTTCATAATCACCTTCGTTCTTCACTTTTTGCTCGACCATAAAACTCATGTACAACGAGACGCGAGTTGGAAGAGGATAACGAGACCGAGAAAGACACACGTAAAACCAAAAAAGCAGAAGAAGAAACAAAATCACAAGAACGAGATTTATTTCAAAAAGGTTTCGGAGAATTTTGAGTTTTGAGGATCGTTTGAGAGGGTTATTTGAATCTGGTTAGAAGGTATAGGGTATCTTATGTGAGATAAAGTTTGGGGGTTTCAGATCGAAAACGAGAAGGCTTTGTCTTAGAGATTTGGGTTTGAAACGATGAGGAGAGGAGAGGAAGTGGAGGATGGTAGATGATGTGGAGAAGAAAATGGCGTCGACGTGTTGATGAGCAGGCGGTGGACGACGAAGAGTGGAGTGACATAGTGATGGAGGTGAAGCAGAAGAGGTTCGTGCGAAGGGTGAAGTGCAGAGGAAGAGGCTGAGTTCAGTTTTTCCCCTTTAGGTTTTCTTTCCAGCTGTGGATCGGGTTTTGGGGCTTCCAGCCCATATTTAATTCTCCTCATCACCCCCAGTTACTTTCTAAGCCCCTCTGACTCATGTCTTGATTTGGGCCTGGACTAGAAGGCCCATGTTCGCTTTTTTCACCCCTGTTTCTCCTTTTGCTTTCCTATTTATTTAACCTTTTGTTAATTTGTTAATTATATTTAGTTGTAGTGTAATTAAGTTTTGTTACTAATCAATTTACTTACTTAATTAATTAGGTTGCATTAGATTTTAGTTTATATTAATACTAGATTTTGGTATTAGACTTTTAATACTTGAATTAGACTTAATTTTGGATTTCAATATAAACTTAGGTTTAGATTAAGATTAATTATCATAGGTTTTTTTTTAATTAGTTTAGAATTTAATTTAAGACTAGATTAGACTTTAATTAGCTTTAGAATTATATTTAATTTTATAATTAGCTTTTTTTCATTTAGAATTAGATTAATTTTAGGATTAATTTTTAATTTATCTAACTTAGGATTTTTGGTTAGCTTATTATTTATTTAATTTAGAATTAGATTAGGATTAGTTCCAATTATTTAATTGATTTAGAATTAGATTTTAGTCAACATTAGAAATTATTTTTAAGTTAGAGTTAGATTAGAAATTAATTAACATAGGATTATACTTTTTAATCTTTTAATTTTTTACTGTTTCTTCTTTTGTTAATTCTTGAGTGCTTCTGTAAATACACTCGTATATATTTTTTGTAAATATTAATTTAAGTTTAATACTTGACGCTGTCTGTGATTGCGTCGCTTCGTGTTTACTTCATGTATTCGCATGATCCCTTAGGATTCCTAACTCGACTTAATTTTCGATTAAGTCTGAGGTGTAAGTACAGAGTATGCCTAAGAGGGGGAGGGGGGGGGGGGTGAATTAGGCTTTTAGGGACTTTTTCCGGTTTTTCGGTATTCTTGAAATTTTATTGGTTAGGTTCTTGATGATTAATGCAGTAGAAAGTAAAAGGACAGTGGACACTAAGATTTATAGTGGTTCCCCTCACAATCCGAGAGTACTCCACTCCCCTTTCAACATGAAAGAGAGTTTCACTATCAATGTTAGATTTCTACACAAGACAATCCTAACAACCAAGAACAATCCTCTTGGATTTACAATATTTTAAGTCCTACCGAGAATAAATATCTCACACAAGGACCTCTTGTATCCACAATCCGGATCACAAGGAAAACCCTACAAACTTATCTTTTATAATTCTAAGAATAAGTTGTAGTCAATATGAGTTTGAATATAAGTACAATTTGAATGTATATCAATGTGAAATATTGATCTTCTTCTTGAAACAAAGATTACTCAGAATTTATACAAGTGTTCTTTTTGTGTAAAAGCAAGCTGTAAAGATGTGAAAGTGTATTTCAATGGCTTCTTTCAAAAATTCTGGTTTTGAACACTTTGTGAAAATTTAAAAGGTTGAAGAAAGAGTAATTTTGAAATTTGTTTCTTGAAGGTTGTTTTGAAATTGAAATTGAAATCAATTTATACTGATCAAAAACCTTTCCAAAAAGGTGTGTTTTTGGGATATCAAAAATAGTCAGTAAGAAATTTTAGAACAATGTGCTCTTTCATGAAAAGCTGCTATTTTTGGCTGTTGTTACAGTGTTAATCGGTTAACCATATAGGTTAATCGGTTAACACCTTTCCAACGTGCAAAATATTCAAATTTTTCATGTGTTAATTGGTTAACCTATATGGTTAATCGGTTAACACTGTTAGAAATCCCAAAAATACAATTTTAACTTGTGGTAATCGGTTAACCTATATGGTTAATCGATTAACACTGAAGGTTTTTCCAAAAACACTTAATTTTAAAATAACAAGAGTATTTTAAAAGAGTTTAAAAAGTTTTTGTGTTAGTGGTGAAGTGAAGTGAGATTAAAGAACACTTGCATACATAATTCTAAGTAAGCAATGTTATACCGTGTCTTGAATCTTCAACACCACTTGAAATTTTGAAAGATGAAACTTTGATCCATAGCGATGTATGCGATCTTGCAATGTTCTTGATAATTTATTCTTGTTGATATGTTTGCACCTCTTGCTTTTTGTGGAGAGATTAAGATAGAGAAGCTTCTGATTTTATCTCCAGTGTATATACCCCCACGGGTATATAGAGAAAGTATCTTGCTTGCCAAACTTGTATGAGTTGTCTTCATCAAAACATAGACGGCTTTGAATCTTGATTCCACAATCTCCCCCTTTTTGATGATGACAACCATTTCTTTGAAAAATAGCTTTTATACTTGGTTCATAGCATTTCTCCCCCTAAGTTGAATCTCCCCCTAAATACAAGAAAGGTAACACTTTTTCTACAAGGAAAATGTTAGAACCACACTCCTTCTCCCCTTTGTCATTAGCAAAAAGGAAGAGGGACATGAAAGAAAAATAGCACACAAGCATGCAACAATAATCATACATGATTCACACATAAACCATTTAACACACATTTTACGAAAATTTTAAATAATTTTTCGTTTCTGAATTTTGAAGATTTAAAAAAAAACTGAATTAGAATTAAAAAACTAACAGTGTTAATCGGTTAACCCATATGGTTAATCAGTTAACACACGCGAATTTTAGAAAAATGCTTAGAAAACAGAATGCAAACATGTTGGAAAACATACATTATGCAAACATTAACATGAGAAAATGTTAGATATCACCTTCATCAAGAATCCCAATTTCTCTCCGAATTTTGTAGAATGGTTCTTTCGCCAAAGGTTTGGTGAAGATGTCGGCGAGTTGATTGTGCGTGTCGACGAAAGTAACATCTACATCTCCATTCAATATGTGATCTCGAAGGAAGTGATGTCGGATATCTATATGTTTTGTTCTTGAATGCATGACCGGGTTCTTTGTAATATTGATTGCACTTGTATTATCACATCTAAGAGGAATGCAGTCGAGATCTATACCGTAATCAAGGAGTTGTTGCTTGAGCCACAGAATTTGTGCACAACAACTTCCTGCTGCAATATATTCCGCTTCGGCTGTACTGAGTGCCACACACGCTTGCTTCTTGCAGGCCCATGACACTAATGCATTCCCGAGAATGTGACATGTACCACTTGTGCTTTTTCTATCGGTCTTACATCCTGCATAGTCAGCGTCAGAGTAACCAACTAAAGAACAAATACTACCTTTAGGATACCATAATCCGACGTTCATTGTCCCTTTAAGATACTTTATGATTCTTTTTTACGGCTGTGAGATGCGATTCCTTCGGACTTGCTTGAAAGCATGCACACAAACAAACACTAAACATAATGTCAGGACGACTTGCCGTCAAATATAGTAATGAACCGATCATACCTCGATATTTTGTTATATCAACTGGAGTACCGAATTCATCTTGATCAACGTACGTTCCGGATCCCATAGGAGTGGACATCACCTTGCAACTGTCCATATCGAATTTCTTCAACAATTCCTTGCAATACTTGGATTGGTTGAGGAAGATGTCATCCTTTATTTGCTTGATTTGTAGTCCAAGAAGATAATTCAATTTTCCCATCATGGACATCTCGAACTCTCCTTGCATCATAAGTGAGAATTCTTCGCAAAGCTCTTTGTTTGTTGATCCGAAGATGATGTCGTCGACATAGACTTGAACCAATAAAGTGTTTCCTTTGATCTTCTTTATGAACAATGTCTTGTCAACCTTTCCTTTTGTAAATCCCTTCTCACATAAGAAATTGATAAGGCGGTCATACCATGCTCTTGGTGCTTGTTTTAGTCCGTAGAGTGCCTTTTTTAGTTTGTAAACATGTGAGGGATTCTTGAAGTCTTCAAAACCCGGAGGTTGTTTGACGTAGACTTCCTCATTAATGTAGCCATTCAGGAAAGCGCTTTTGACATCCATCTGGAACAACTGAAAATTCATAGAACAAGCGTAAGCAAGTAGTAATCTAATTGCTTCTAACCTTGCTACCGGAGTGAACTTTTCATCAAAATCAATTCCTTCCTCCTGGTTGTAGCCTTGTGCGACCAATCTTGCTTTGTTACGAACTATGATCCCATTCTCGTCAAGTTTGTTCTTGAACACCCATCTTGTTCCTATGATGTGCTTATGGTCTGGTCTTGGTACAAGACTCCAAACTTGATTCCTTTTGAATTGGTTGAGTTCTTCTTGCATTGCTACAATCCATTGGTCGTCGGCTAAAGATTCATCAATCTTGGTTGGTTCAATTTGAGACACAAAAGCCATGTTGAGACAAGCATCCTTTAGATTAAGTCGAGTTGCAACGCCTTGACTAATATCACCAATAACTTTATCTATCGGGTGATCTCTATGCATTCTCCATTCCTTCGGAAGATTTTGATGTTCTTCAATGATTTGAGTGACATCTTCTCGTGGTATTTCTTGATTCTTCAAAATCTCTTCTTGTTGTTGTGAAGAACCTACTATATCATCATCATCATCCATAATAATATTATCCTCTTTCGAGGGGTTAGTCTCATCAAACGAAACATGAATGGATTCTTCAATAGTAAGTGTTTTCTTATTAAAAATTCTAAATGCTTTACTATAAAGAGAGTAACCAAGAAATATACCTTCGTCGGATTTCTCATCAAACTTACCGAGATTATCTTTGTTGTTGTTGAGAACAAAGCATTTGCATCCGAATATGTGGAAGAATGCTATATTCGGTTTTCTTCCCTTGAACAGCTCATACGGAGTCTTTTTAAGGAGTGGTCGAATATTGACACGGTTGTTTACGAAGCATGCTGTACTAACTGCATCCGCCCAAAAATATTTAGGAAGATTTGCATCGCTGAGCATTGTCCTTGCAAGCTCTACCAGTGATCTATTCTTCCGTTCTACGACACCGTTTTGTTGAGGCGTCCTTGGTGCTGAAAAATTATGAGAAATTCCATACTCTTTGCAATATTCTTCAAAGTCTGAATTTTGGAATTCTCCACCGTGATCGCTTCTTATAGAGGCTATGGTGAGTGATTTCTCATTCTGAATTTGCTTTACATATTTCTTGAATGCTTTAAACGCATCACTTTTCTGCACTAAAAACAATGTCCAAGTGTATCGAGAGAAATCATCAACAATAACTAAGGCGTAGAAATTACCTCCGAAGCTTTTTGTTCTCGATGGACCGAAAAGATCCATATGCAACAATTGAAGTGGTCTTGATGTAGAAACCACTTGCTTGGATTTGAAAGTTGTCTTGGTCTGTTTTCCCTTTTGACATGCATCGCATAACTTATCCTTGATGAATTTTATATTCGGAAGACCAACAACTAGATCATGCTTTATCAACTTGTTTAAATGCTCCATGTGAATGTGAGCAAATCTTTTATGCCAAAGCAATGCCTCGTTGTTGTTTGCCATAAGACATTTTACCTTCAAGGAAGAGTCATCAAAAGAAATCATAAAAATGTTATTATATCTTTTACCTTTTAGAAAAATGTCATGAGTGACTTCATGTTCTATCAAGCATTCCTCCTTTGTGAAGTTGATTCAGAACCCTTTGTCACACAATTGACTTATGCTAAGTAGGTTGTGTTTAAGGCCTTCCACATAAAGAACGTCTTCGATGATTGTACAAGGAGGTGCACCAATGGTTCCAACTCCAAGAATTTTTCCTTTATTATCATCACCGTAAGTGATGTATCCTTTGGCCTTTAATGATAGACTTGAAAATTTGTTTATGTCTCCCGTCATATGCTTCGAACAACCGCTATCAAGATACCATTGATTAGTGGTTGTCTTCAAGCATACCTACAGCACAAAATCAGGTAGAGTTAGGTACCCAAATTGTTGTAGGTCCTTGATAGTTAGTACCTTTTTCTACCCACACATAATTCCCTTTAGCAACACCAATATTGCGCACATAGCAAGCATTAGGTGTATGGCCTTTAATTCCACAATAAGAACATGTAGGTTGAAAGTGACTTCTATATCTAGGAAAATAATTCTTTTTCTTTGCAATACTTTTCTTGTTATGATTTTGATGTTGAACTTTAGAAGTGCTGGCCTTTTCTTTAACAATTTGTTCACTTGCTCTTATGAAAATGGTCTTATTGGTGCTTGGTTTCGAAAATTTAGAATATCCTAATCCACTTTTATCATTAGGATATCTTTGATGTTTTAGAATTTCTTCCAAGCCAATTTGACCTTTTTCGTATCTTTCAAAAACTCTTTTGAGTTGAACAATTTGGAAAGATAAAGACTCACACTTCTTACATACAAGACTTTGTTTTTCATCCATCAGTTTCTGTTTTTCATCTTCAATATTTTTCATAAAAACAGAGTTTTGTTCTTCTAAAGATGAGATTCTTTTCTTTTGTGATGAGATGTTTTTATACAAAGTCTTGCACTCTTTTAGAAGTTCATCTATAATTTCTTGTGCATCATTATCATAAACAAAAAAATTACTACTAACCTCATTTTCTTCATCGGAGTGGTGAAAGGCCATTAATGCCATATTTGCACATTCATCGTTTTCCAATTCCGATGATGAACTTACTTCGTTGTCGTCCCATGCGACATAAGCCTTCTTCATTCTGAAATCCTTCTTGCCTTTGAATTTTCCTTTATTTGTGAGTTTCGGGCAATCTGGCTTTATGTGACCTTGTTTCCCACATTCGTAACATGTAATTTCTTGGTTTGATGTGGGTGCCTCCTTTTTCCTGAAATGTTAATTCTTTTTAGAAAAAGAAGAAATTTTATTATTATTAAAAAACTTACCAAGCTTCTTTACTAGAAGCATGAAATTTTCGTCTTCGGAAGATTCGTCATTTTTGTCATCCCTTGTGTCAATCTTCAAGGCAATTCCTTTGGACTTCTTGTCTTGACTTTCATGCTTCTCAAGCCTACCAAGTTCCAGTTCATGCTCTTGAAGTTTGCCAAATAATGAAACGGATGTCATCGTTGAAAGACTCTTCTTTTCGGAAATAGCGGTCACCTTCGGTTGCCATTCTCTTGTTAAGGATCTTAGGACTTTCAAGTTGAGATCATCATTGGTGAAGGTCTTCCCAAGAGCAATCAGATGATTAGTTAGATGAACGAATCTCTTTTGTAAGGCAACAATGGATTCACCAGGCTGCATACGGAACATTTCATATTCTTGACTTAAAGTATTAAGTCTTGATCTTTTTACTTCGGCTGTCCCTTCATGCGTTTCTACCAGGGTGTCCCAAATTTCCTTTGCTGATTTACACTATGATATACGGAAGAATTCATCCATGCTAAGAGCGCTTTGAAGTATGTTGATTGCTTTCTTCTCATTCAAAATTCTCTTCTTGTCATCTTCATCATATGAGGATTTTATCTTTGGAGTACCAACACCATTTACCACACTTGTAGGAACATGTGGACCAGTTTCTACAGTTTCCCATATACCATCTCCTTGAGCCTCAAGATGTGCCTTCATACGGATTTTCCAAAAATCGAAGTATTCTCCAGAAAAGAGTGGTGGCTTGTTACTGCATCCACCATCTTTGAAAACCGGGTTAGTACTAGCGGAAGCCATTAGGATCGATAGGAACAGGTTACCTTAACCTGCTCTGATACCAATTGTAAGTACAGAGTATGCCTAAGAGGGGGGGGGTGAATTAGGCTTTTAGGGACTTTTTCCGGTTTTTTGGTATTCTTGAAATTTTACTGGTTAAGTTCTTGATGATTAATGTAGTAGAAAGTAAAAGGACAGTGGACACTAAGATTTATAGTGGTTCCCCTCACAATCCGAGAGTACTCCACTCCCCTTTCAACATGAAAGAGAGTTTCACTATCAATGTTAGATTTCTACACAAGACAATCCTAACAACCAAGAACAATCCTCTTGGATTTACAATATTTTAAGTCCTACCGAGAATAAATATCTCACACAAGAACCTCTTGTATCCACAATCCGGATCACGAGGAAAACCCTACAAACTTATCTTTTATAATTCTAAGAATAAGTTGTAGTCAATATGAATTTGAATATAAGTACAATTTGAATGTATATCAATGTGAAATATTGATCTTCTTCTTGAAACAAAGATTACTCAGAATTTATACAAGTGTTCTTTTGTGTGAAAGCAAGTTGTAAAGATGTGAAAGTGTATTTCAATGGCTTCTTTCAAAAATTATGGTTTTGAACACTTTGTGAAAATTTAAAAGGTTGAAGAAAGAGTAATTTTGAAATTTGTTTCTTGAAGGTTGTTTTGAAATTGAAATTGAAATCAATTTATACTAATCAAAAACCTTTCCAAAAAGGTGTGTTTTTGGGATATCAAAAATAGCCAGTAAGAAATTTTAGAACAATGTGCTCTTTCATGAAAAGCTGCTATTTTTGGCTGTTGTTACAGTGTTAATTGGTTAACCATATAGGTTAATCGGTTAACACCTTTCTAACGTGCAAAATATTCAAATTTTTCATGTGTTAATTGGTTAACCTATATGGTTAATCGGTTAACACTGTTAGAAATCCCAAAAATACAATTTTAACTTGTGGTAATCGGTTAACCTATATGGTTAATCGGTTAACACTGAAGGTTTTTCCAAAAACACTTAATTTTAAAATAACAAGAGTATTTTAAAAGAGTTTAAAAAGGTTTTGTGTTAGTGGTGAAGTGAAGTGAGATTAAAGAACACTTGCATACATAATTCTAAGTAAGCAATGTTATACCGTGTCTTGAATCTTCAACACCACTTGAAATTTTGAAAGATGAAACTTTGATCCATAGCGATGTATGCGATCTTGCAATGTTCTTGATAATTTATTCTTGTTGATATGTTTGCACCTCTTGCTTTTTGTGGAGAGATTAAGATAGAGAAGCTTCTGATTTTATCTCCAGTGTATATACCCCCACGGGTATATAGAGAAAGTATCTTGCTTGCCAAACTTGTATGAGTTGTCTTCATCAAAACATAGACGGCTTTGAATCTTGATTCCACATGAGGTAGGAGAGACATTAGGCTTTCAATCCAAGCATGCCAACATTAAGTTAGTTTTCCCTTTTAATCCCGACTTTATGGCCACTATGTATGATAACAAATTAGGGATCAGTTTCCCCTAGCTCTTTGTGTGCGTCTTCTTTTTTCTCACCTCAAAATTTCTTTAAGACACTTAATAAAGAATGGTAAGCGTCGTGCGCTACGAGCCTCAAGTACACGGGGAATGATGAGTGGGAGGTTTCTCCCCGCTTGTCTAGAGTGTTTAGCATATGCCCTTTGGGCGATATGCGACGCATTCGCCCTCGTTTCATAGCCTTTAGTGCGACGTGAGTCTCAAACTAACTCAATCCACTTCACTAAAACTCACAAACAAAATTCAAACCTTTTTATCCTTTAGGATTGCTTTTCAACTTCATTTTCGGAAAAGAGTATGTTGTTTTTCCGTTCTACCGCAAACAGGCATCATCCTAACTGCTGACTGGAGATTTAACGTCGCTCATAAAAAACACTTAACCAATCAGTGGTCTAAGTTTCCCGAACTACGTTTGCTCTGATTTCTCATACCAGACGAGGATACATAGGCACAAGACAACGATGTCTTGGCGAGTAACCTTCCCCCCTTCACCCGTAGTTTTCCGAACTACGTCGACTCTGACTTTCCCATTGCACGAGGGAATACGTAGGCATAGGACGACGATGTCCTATCGAGTCTATTCTTTCTCTTCACCCCCGTTTAGTAGTGGCTTTTAGATAACTTTCACCCATAGATTAGACAACAAGCGTGGATCCCGTTGAGTACAACGGACGTGAGGGGTGCTCATGCCTTCCCCTTGCGTAACCGACTCCCGAACCCAAGATTTGGTTGTGATGACCTTGTGTTTCCCGTTCTCTTAGGTTTTCTTCGATCGTTTCCTTTCCCTCTCTTTGGGATAAATAACGTTCGGTTGCGACTCTTTTGTTTATTTCCGCCGGCTCCCTTTTTTCGCAGTTGTGACAACATGGCTAACCACAAAGCCACCAGATTAATGTCGGACGGTTTAACTAGTCACCAGAGAAAAAAAATTGTCTGACACCAAGTACTTTGTGTGGGATGAGCTTCATTTGTTCAAACTCGGTGTCAATAATATTTTAAGGAGATGTGTATTTGAGGAGGAAGCCAAAGAATCCTGTGGCATTGTCACAACTCTCTGTATGGAGGTCATTTTAACGACACAAGAACGACCGCTAAAGTCCTCCAATCGGGATTTTGTTGGCTGTCCTTGTTCAAAGATGCGCATCTGCACATAAAAAGTTGTGACAAATGTCATAGGGTTGGTGGAATATCGCAACAAAATGAAATGCCACTGTAAATCATGATAGAAGTCGAGGTTTTTTATTGTTGGAGCATTGATTTTGTTGGTCAATTCCCACTGTAGTTTGGAAATGAGTACATTCTTGTTGCGGTTGACTATGTCTCAAAATGGGTTGAAGCCATAGCTAGCGCTAAGGCAGACGGAAAACCGTAATAAATTTTTTGAAAAAAAACATATTTTCTCGCTTTGATACTCCGAGAGTGTTAATAAGTGACGGAAGATCGCACTTTTGTAACACTCAGTTAGCAAAATCTTTGGAGCAGTATGATGTGCAGCACAAAGTTGCAACATCATACCATCCGCAAGCTAATGGACAGGCGGAGGTATCAAACCAAGAAATTAAAAATATTTTGAAAAAATTGTGCCTACCTCGAGGAAGGATTGGTCGAGCAAGCTTGACGATGCCTTGTGGTCCTATCGGAAAACTTTCAAAACTCCGACTAGTCTCACACCATTTAAAATAGTCTATGGTAAAAAATGTCACCTTCTGGTTGAATTGGAGCACAAAGCCTTTTGGGCATTGAAGTTGCTAAATTTTGATTAGAACCTGAGTGGCGACAAAAGAAAAAGCCAACTTCATGAGTTGGAAGAAATATGCCTCCAAGCTTATGAGTCGAACAAAATCTACAAAGATCAAGTGAAGGGGTATCATGACAAGAAGATTGTGACCAAGAAGTTTGAGGTAGGGCAAATGGTGTTACTATTCAATTCTAGGTTGAGATTTTTTCCCGGAAAGTTAAAGTCTAAGTGGTGGGTCCGTTTCGGATTCGCAACATTTTGAGTTACGGGGCAATCACTATTGAAGACATAAAGACCAAAGAGAATTGGACAGTCAAAGGCCAAAGGTTGAAGATTTACCTAGGTGGTGATTTCGAGCGGGACGCCACCTTTGTGCCTATTTGCGATCCGTGATCGCATCGGACCGTCGAGCTCCAACGACGTTAAACAAAGCACTTGTTGGGAGGCACCCCAACATTGTAAGTATTTACTGCTTTTTGTTGTGTAATTACTGTGCCTGATGTGGTGGACTTTTGCTTAAAAAAGTATGAAATGATAAGTAAAAAACCAAAACCTGTCATGTTTGCTAACACATTCACTGTGCGAAGAGCTTAGTGAACATGTTCGCTAGGAAGTTCGTAGTGCGAACAGAGCAAATCAGGTTTTGTTATTTTAAATTTCAGTGGACCACCCAATTGGGCTCAATCTATTTTGTTGGTTTTACGGATTTTAGGTGTCACTCCATTTCACTTTCACATTTTCACACTCCACTCTCACATCACAATTGTGCCATTCTCTTGAAACCCTAATTTTGTCTCACAACCTCAATCAAGCTTCCTCAACCAGGTATGTTTTTCTTTTTCAATTCTTTTGTTGATTAGGTTGTTTTAGTTTGAATAGAACATACCTTATGGATTGAATTAGGGTAGGACAGAATTGTTGAATTTGTGGTTGCATGTGTGTTTAGAACTGTCCCTAGCATGACCAATAATGATGTTCATGAATTTTTTATGTTAAAAATTGGGTTGTCTTGCTTATAGGTTGAAAATAGTGGGGAATTTCAAAAACCTGCAGCCTTCGCTAGCACCTTCACGGTGGGAACCTGGGGCGAGTATCCGCCAGGTCTTCGGACAACGAAGTTTGCAGCGAATATGACAATATTTTGTATTTCTGTTCTGATGGCTGGACTGATCTATTATGTGGTTGTCGTTTTTCTTCTCTTGTGTTTTTGTTGCGGATGACATCCAGGTCGATCGTATCCAAGAAGCGAAAGGTCGGTAGCACCTCACGGCCCCGACCAATCCAGTATGATAGTGAGATATTTGTGGGTTCAAAGCAAGCCACTCGTTACGTGGCTTTGGAAAAGCGAAAGATTCTGCCAGAGAAAAGGTTTCTAATTCATTCGGAAGGATCATACAGAACTTTCCCAGGACTCATAAACAACAAGAAATGGGACGTGTTGGTGACGCCGACAGACATCTATAACATATAGGTAGTGCGGGAGTTCTATGCCAACGCACTTCCAAACGATGATGAACTATTCACCTAGACCACAAGGGTATTAGGAAGACCGGTGAGCTTTGACAGAGATTTCATCAATAGGGTACTCGGAAGACCTCTTAGCTTGGGTGAAAATGAAATTGATGATTACCATCGAGATTTGAGACTTCATAGAAATACAGATCTGATTTTTGATGCGCTATTGTTGGAGGGTAAAATTGTAGAATTTAACCCATCTGGGGTTCCAAGGTGGTACCATAGAGAAGACATGAAGCCTTTGCCTCAGTTAGTGTTGTTGTTGATTTTGACGAACATTAAGCGAAAATCACATACGTCGAGTGTGCCGATCCCAATGGCATATTTGGTCCACTCTATTCTTACTAATGTCCAAATTGATGTGGCTCAGATCATTACCGATGGGATGAGATATGTGGTGGAGAATGGATTGAAAGCGGGGATGAGAGTTAATTGTCCCCTCGCTTTTCCTTGTCTCATCATGGCATTGTATGTTCAAGCGAGGGTGAAACTACCTTCGTGTTAACAGGTTACGATTCCGGCTGCTATTGATGACAAATATATGGACAAATACTATCGGCCCAAAGGTTTCAAAAGGGGTTCAACTGCTGTAGATACCGGGGCTACTGATGGCCCTGGTGTTGCTTTATCACAGAGTTTTGATCCATTTCAGTAGGTTGTCTGCAATTATAATTGGGATTGGATGGCGGCTACTCAGCGCACCATGATCGATATACATGACTCTGTGCAGGTACTTCAGTTGCAGTGTCATGACCTCTCCGTGGAGCGTAGCATGATGACTCGAGAGCAGTTCCTGGAGCACGCAAGCTGGCCTGAGGTCAGACCTACTTTTGGAGAGCGGACGGGTGCCTCTGGTCCTGATGATGGCAGCGGTGAGGTAGTGGAGGATGATGATGATGATGATGATGATGTTGATGGAGAGTCTGGTTCAGGCTCAGAGAGTGTGGAGGAGACAGAGTCCGAAGAGGACTTATTTTGTGTTATTTCAATTTTGTGAGCGTGATTTTGAGCAACTTCCTTTGGTCTTCGAAGTGAAGTATTTTTGTGCTTGAACCATTGCTTTTGCTAGTTTTATTGTATTTTTGTTTTAGATATTGGTTCTTGTACTATTTTGGGGCATTTTTTTTCTTCACCCATGCACATTTTTATTAAGTTTAATTAATGTTAGGTTTTATGTTTAAAATATTTTGTTTCTCTTTTCAAGTGGTTGTTAATATCTCCTGGCTGTTGAGTTTTCTACTAAACTTCTAAATTAGTTACTCTCTGAAAAGAAGTATCCAATGAAGATGCATTCGAGTTTGGATGACAATGATAATATTAAGCAAGCGAATAATGTAAGGTACATGGTTACCTTTGGTTAGAATTTTAGAATGCTTAGGAACTTAAATCTTGTTGTAAATGAATATTGTTCTTTTGGCAACTTGTTGAATGAATGTTTCACTTAGGACTTAGAAACCACAAATTGTGAGGAAACTTCCACTGTGCACTAAATGCTGGATTTCTAATAGACTTTGTTGATTCATTTGATTCATGCTTTATCTTGTATTATTGTTAATTTGTGGAAGCAATTAGAAATGATCAAGGCACTTGTTTTTATTGAGCACAACCAGTTCCAAATGCAACTTACCCGTGAGTAGAGAGTATTCGTTAACCCCTTGAGCCTAAATAGTGTGAATCTCAGTCTGAAATTGTGCGAGATTCCAAATTTTTTTTCTTGAACCCTTGAATTTTGTGTTAATTGTCCTATTTGCCTTAAAAAGTCAAGAGCATTCACTTGAGGGTTGAGTAAAAGTTAAGTTGGGGAGAATGAAAAAGAAGTATGGTAGGTTGCTACAACTTTTAAAAAAATCAAGCAAGCATTGAAAAAAATTATTATGTGAATATGAATGTAAAAAAAAAAAAGAACAAATAATGCTTGCTTGGAAAAGAAAAATAGTGAAAGAATAATTTGTGAAATAAGACCTGAGAAGGTTTTCAATTGAGAAAAAAGTGGAATGAAGTTGGGATGTGTAAATAACTTGTACAGTGAATGTCTCTTTTGCACCGACAATTTCGTTTAAATGGCCTTAGAAATATCTCTTGTTTGTAAACCCGACCAAGATACAACCGTAAAAGACCTTAGTGATCTTCTTGCTTCCATATTTTCATTTATGATTGTTAGATATTGTATGAATTATATTGATATTGGCATTGTTTGTTGGGTGAGTGAAATTGTCCTTGCGGTTGCAAACGCGTAATTTCTTCAATTCTTATTCGAAGAGGAGAGATATGGTGATTCATTTAAGGTGACATAGTTGTTAATTGATATATGTTTTGAATTACTTTAAGACTTTAGTTCTTGTGCGTTATTTGATTCTCACCATTGGAAACCTGTATTTGGTTGCATTCCTTGTGTTTGAGCCATTTAATCCATTTTTGGAGAAATCTTTTTCTTGAGCAAATCCTCTTGTTTCATCAAAAGGCATACTTTGCTTGAGGGCAAGCAAAGATCTAGTTGGGGAGAGTTGTTAGATGCCTAACTTTGCTTATTTGATCTATCAAATGTGGGAATCTTTCACTCCTTTTTGTTAAGAAAGTGTTAGAATCACTCTTGCTTTGGTTGATTTGCACCATTATGTGAAAATATCTTGGTTCCTTTGATTTGTGTGTTATTATGCAAGAATTAGGCATGAAAAATTGAAGAGTAATACACAAGAATGATAACAAAGAAACCAATTCAGCATGCAAACAACAGCAAGTTCGCACATCGAACTTGCTAGCGAAGCTTCCAGAAAACTTCATAAAGTTTGCACAGCGAACTTTGTAGCGAAGGCCAGGTAACCCAATGCACTGTTCACACAGAAAGAAAAGGGCACTAAGTTCGCTGTGTGAAGGAGGCAGCAAACAACTTGCTGGAGCGAAGAGGTAAAAACACTCCCATACTTGAGGCAGTAGGTGTTTGGATAAGAATTCGCTGTGCGAAGTTTGCAGCGAAGGCTTCGCACTGCAAAGAATTCTTCGCACAGTGAACATATGGAAATCTGTCTGGGGAGCTTTCACAGGACATAGACATTTCAGGTGCCATTTTGGTTGTTCGCTAGGCGAACAGTTTGCTCGCACTGCGAACATGACAACTCAGCAACCCTTCTATAAGTAGTTTGGGCTACTTTTTAAGAAAAATATCTTTTTACTTTTTACTTTCTTTTGAGAGGATTTTCAGACCTAAAAAGCTTGCCTCTCCAATTCTCATCATCTCTTAGCAATATTTCACAAAATTAAGGTGGATTCACATCCAATCTCGATTATTCGACTCGGATGTTGATCAACCTTCTTCTGAAACTTTTTGCTCAAGCTATCATGGAAATGGGTGGCTAAATCCCTCTCTTGTCAAGGTTAGAGATAATTAGTTCAGATTTTATGTATTCTTCTTGATCTTGTGTACGTGAACAATGTTGTAATCAATATAGATGAAGTTATTTGTCATCCTTTGTACATTTATGGTTTGGATTGCTTTAGACATGAACTTTCCAAGTCTTGACCTAATGTCTTCATCTATCAACTATACAAATTCTAGACATAGGTTTGAAAGTTGATATCCGCTTTGTATTGATCTTAATGATTATTGTTTCGAGTTTCGTTTAGAGAGATCATTTAACGGTCGAAACAATAACATTCACAAAATTGCTTTAGAAATGAACGTTTTTGCGAGGATATACGGTTATGTTGGTTAAGACTACGTTCACATATTTGATCGGTTTGATACAATTAGGACGGATTAGCGAATCCTAATCTTGGAATGCTCTTATCAAACTTAGACCGAATTTTATTCCATTTTATTTCTTGCAAACTCTTGTTACGAAAATAGAAACCATTTTAAAAACTCCTTTCTTAAATCATTAAACCGTTGAACGACAAGCATCTATATTCTCATCAATCCCTGTGGATACGATAAAACACTACCGCAAAATACTTTCTAAAAGATAACATCCAACATAATATACCAACCAAAAGTTAGGATTGACCAAGAATAAATGAAGTAAAATCAAACGAATTATGACCTGAAACAGAAACTCCGTTAGGGAAAGTGAGGTTTAAACAAACAAACTCTATCGGGGAGCAAGATGAACACACCCACTAGTGATTTTTGCTGGGGTAAAGATAGCAAGATCTTAAGCCATGCCATTATCTGCTGAAGAGATGTCTGGCAACAGTGATATCAAACTTGGCTTATGCTTCAGATGCATATGTTTAAAAATGACGTAATGCTCCATACGAAATGGAAATGTTACGCGCTTGGGAGGATGTAGTGTAAATGATATGCAAAAGAACCTTGCCAGAAGAAGCGCTGGAAAGAAAAACAACAAAACAACTCTGCTGAGAAGAACGCCCTGGATGGCTTTCTGCTGAGAAAAACGCCATGAATGGCCTTCCTGAATAAAACTCTTTTGGGAGAGAGATCCACTATGTAGGGAATGAAGAATAACATATGTTGGGGAATTGTTCCAAAAATCTGACCTTGAAGAATACCAATGATCATTGCACTTTATCGAGGATATCAACCACCCATAAGATACCTGTCGAGGAAATCAACGCCAGCCTCTGTCTAGGGGTAACCTTCAATTCTAACCTGATGGGATAATTGTAAGCCATTGCTGACAAGAATACCCTTAGTCTGACAACCATACTCGATGGGGGAACAAAAATTTTGTTGTGGGAAGACACATAATCTTCTACCAGCGAACTCCTGACTCCATAATGACACCCATGGGTTGTAGATATTGGTAGAACCTCACCATTGGGGAGATAAACTCTATTGGGAAAAAAGGATCATGTTATCCTGTAAACAATAAATAAATAAAAAGGATGTCCTGTATGCAAAATGGTTGTTTCAGTTACCATTCATGACATCACTCAAGTAAGTTCATTCTTTTCAATATGACTTGTAATGCCCCAATGTTTTCACATGTAAAATTTAACAAAAATATTAGACGTCCCTTTTTGCAAACAAAACAGTAAAAGTAAAAACAGGAAATGAAAAGCTCATTGAGTGAATAATACTTTATTGATTGAGAAGGCCTGTAAATAGGCAAATTACAACTGATGTAATTCCTGAAAAGAGGTAATTGCGCAAACAGTACAACTAGAAATATACAAATGTCGGCAATATGGAAACAGACAACCACCATGTGTTGATTCGACCATGACACGCATGTTTTCAATGTTTCACCAATGTTCTGCCTTCTGAAAAGACTGGCTGGATTGATTTTTACCCTTCAGGACCTCCATGTGTCAAAACGCATTTGTAGATCAAACGCAGACTATAGTCATTTGCTTTTAAATCCCTAACTTTTGTCTGATCTCCCTTGCGGGTTTTCAATCCACCAGGATACCCATTTTTGCCAAAGTCGCCTTTTCAGGTTTTCGACTTTGCGGGTTTATTCTTTTTCCTTTTATCCATAATTTTTTCCCAGACTTTTTCTTTTTATTGTTTAACGAGATGCCCCATTTTTTCCTGGACTTTTCTTTTTATGTCCAGCGGGTCTATTTTAAGCAAAGTATTTTTGACCACGTCTGTATTCACAAGAGACGTAAAATCTTCACCGTCCATGGTTGATAGTAGTAAAACTCTACCAGAAAAAACCTTTCTTACTACGTATGGACCTTCATAATTAGAAGTCCACTTGCCCTTGTAATCTGTTTGTAGAGGAAGGATCCTTTTCAACACCAAATCACCTATCCGGAAATACCGAGGGTGCACCTTTTGATCAAAAGCCTTCTTCAATCTTCTCTGGTATAACCGGCCATGGGCGATAGCTTCCAACCTCTTTTCATCAATTATACTAAGTTGATTCAACCTAGCCTTCACCCATTCTGCTTCATCCAGATTCACATAATACAATACTCTTAAAGAAGTAATCTTAACTTTTAATGGTAGGACAACCTTCGTACCATATACTAGCGAGAAAGGTGTTGCCCCAGTCGATATACGCACCGAAGTACGATAACCATGTAAAGCAAATGGAACATCTCACGCCAATATTTATAAGTCACCACCATCTTCTGTATGATCCTCTTGATATTTTTATGTGTTGCCTCAACAACGCCATTTATCTTTGGATGGTATGGAGAGGAATATGGTGTTCAATTTTGAAACTCTGGTACAGCTCCTTCATCATCTTGTTATTCAAATTCAAACCATTGTCAGTAATGATTCATTCTGGTATTTTGTAATGGTAGATGATATCCTTCTTTATAAACGAGCAACCACTTTTCTTGGTGACATTGGTAAAGGAAGCTGCCTCTACCTACTTGGTGAAATAGTCAATTGCTACCAAGATAAAACGACGCCCATTAGAAGAAGTCGACTCAATTTTCCCAATCATATCAATACCCCACATAGCAAAGGGCCAAGGAGATGTCAATACATTTAGAGGGCTCAATGACTCATACATTTTATCATCATAAATTTGTCATTTATGGCATTTTCTAGCATATTTAAAACAAACAGACTCCATGGTCATCCAATAATACCCTCCACTCAATAGTTTTCTAGACATTGCATGCCCACCAACATGAGTACCAAAAGAACCATCGTAGACCTCTTCCATCAGCAAGCTTGCTTCATGTTCATCCACACAATGCAACAAAACCATGTCAAAATTTCTTTTGTATAACACATCATCCTTGTTTAGATAAAAGTTGCCCGAAAACCTCCTCAGAGTCTTCTTGTCTTTACTTGATGCCCCAGGCGGATACTCTTGATTCTTTAGAAAATGTCTGATGTCAAAATACCAGGGCTTTCCATATGACGCTTTTTCAATTGCTAACACGAAAGACGGCATGTCAAGATGCACGATAGTGATTGTTGGAGCTTCATTCCAGAAATTCACTTTGTACATTGATGCTAACGTTGCCAAGGTGTTTGACATCTGATTTTTAGCCCTCGGTACATGATGAAACTCGACCCTATCAAAAAATGGCAGCAATCTTCTTGCGTAGTTCTTGTAAGTCACAAAGTTGTCCTGGCGAGTCTCCCATTATACCTTGATTTGATTGACGACTAATGTTGAATCACCATACACATATAGATTCTTGATTCTCAAATCAATAGCCTTTTCTAAACCCATGATGCATGCTTCATATTCAACTTCATCATTCGTGTAGACAAATGTCAATCGAGCAGTGAATGGTATATATGAACCGTGAGGAGTTGTAGTAATTGCCCTGATTCCGCTGCTGTATGAATTAACAACACCATCGAAAATCAATTTCCAATGAGACCCAATCTCGGGGCCCTCGTCAGGTAAAGGCTTGTCGTAGTCCTTCATCTTCAGAAACATTATATCTTCATCAGGAAACTCAAACATCATTGGTTAATAATCCTCAATTAGCTGCTCAGAAGATATTTTGACAAAACACTCCCTTTAATGGCCTTTTAGGAAACATATTAAATGTCGTATTCTGTCAGCACCATCTACCATCTAATAATTCTTCTAGAAAACGCTTGCTTCTCAAACACATATTTAATCGGATCCATCTTCGAAATCGACATGGTTGTGTGGTTTAACATGTATTGCCTTAAGCGTTTAGTTGCCCAAGCAAGTGCACGCCATGTTTTTTTCTAGCATTGAGTAGCTTGACTCGCAATCAGTGAATTTTTTACTTAGGTAGTAAATAGCATGCTCTAGAACCGATCGAGTACCTTGACCGAGCACACAACCCATCGAGTTCTCTAGAACCGTTAAATACATAATCAAAGGTCTCACGTCAATTGTAGGCATTAGTATCAGAGGCTCCTGCAATTACTCTTTTATTTTTTCGAAATCCTTTTGACAAATCTCATTCCAAACAATTGCCTGATCTTTTCTCAGCAATTTGAATATTGGCTCGCAAGTGGCTGTAAGGTGGGAAATGAACCTTGCAATATAGTTCAATCTCCCCAGGAAACCACGAACCTCTTTCTTTGTTCTCGACTCAGGCATTTCTTGTATTGCTTTTATTTTGGCAGTATCCACCTTAATACCCCTTTCGCTGACAATGAAACCCAACAACTTCCCAGATCTCACCCCGAAGGTGCATTTATTAGGATTCAACCTCAGCTTGAACTTCCTTAACCCTTCAAATAATTTTAGAAGATTGACCAGACGTTCTTCCTCCATCTGTGACTTTGCAATCATATCATCAACATATACTTCGATCTTATGATGAATCATATCATGAAAGAAAGTCACCATTGCCCGCTGATAGGTTGTCCCTGCATTTTTCAATCCAAAAGGCATCAATTTGTAGCAAAAAGTCCCCCACGGTGTGGTAAAAGTATCTTTCTCCATGTTCTCTGGGGTCATTTTGATTTGGTTATACCCAAAGAAGCCATCCATGAAGGAAAACACAAAATGTTGAGCATTATAATCAACCAACACATCAATGTGGGGGAGCGAGAAATCGTCTTTCGGGCTCGCTCTATTCAAATCTTGATAATCAACACACATCCTGACCTTTCGATCCTTCTTAGGTACATGAACAATATTAGTGACCCACAGAGGGTAATTGGTAACAACGAGAAAACCAACACCCAACTGCTTTTGGACTTCCTCTTTGATCTTGACTGCCATATCAGGTCTGGTCCTTCTCAACTTCTGTTTCACAGGCGGACATTCCTCTCGAAGAGGTAGACAGTACACCACTATGTCGGTATCTAACCTAGACATATCTTGATAAGACGAAGCAAAGACATCTTTATACTCACGGAGCATCTCAACCAGTCTTCTCTTAACATCACCTTTCAATGCGGCCCCTATTCTGACTTCCTTTTTCTCAATTAATTTTTAAATACATTTTCATAGAAAAATATTAATAAAAATAAACATAATATATAAAAAAAGTAATAAATAAAAAAATAAAGGAATTCCACGCAGCTTCTCAAAATTAAATTAAATAAAATTAAAATCCAACTAGACTGCCAAATCATTGAAAATTGGAATCTGGGTTCAACGGGGGGCATAGTGAAGAAATCTGGGTATTACGAGGGGGTTTTAAAAGATATATTTTTTTACAGGGGGTTAAAGCGAAACTCGCTAATATTACAGGGGGTGTTGTATATTTAACCATTTATTCTAGTGGCTTAAATGATTAACTAAATTAACAAAGATAATAAATTAGGGAAAGCTTACCAACCTTACCTTAATAAAGTTTCAGATGAAGGAAGAACTTACAAACCTCGACTTAAAGTCTGTGAAACTCATGGGAGCTTACAAATTGTGACCTGATGTTAAAATTTGTTGATTAAAGTTATAAGATTAAATTAACATAGATAAGGAGTGAATAAGAGCTTACAAACCTTGTCTTAATGGACTATCAAGCTTTGGGGGGAGGAGGGGGAGCTTACAAATCTAACCTTAAAGGACTGTTGTCATACCCCAAATTTTGACCAGGCATTTTTAGACCTGCATTCATCTGACTTTAATTTTGCTTTGCATCATCTGTAGTATAACATGCATTTTGTCGGGCTCTTAAGACACGGGATCAGAGATTTTCTGTTGATTTGGATTTCCTTTGTTCAGAGGTTATTTCATCCGGTTATTGTACTTAAGTTTGAGGCAAAGGTGTTAGATTTTCAATCATTACGAGCACTTTATATCAGAGGTTTAAAGCACAATGTCATCTCCTCCGAGTCTTCTCATGGATATCAAGTGTTCAGAGTTTCATCATTGTCCTAACAGGGAGGATGTTAGATTAGGGTTTTGGTTCCCATCAGTTTTCTAAATCACTATTTTATCACTATGTGCCTAAGGCAAGAAGATTTTGGTTTCTTACTACTTTGTGTTTGAGATAAGGTGTAGTACGAAAATGGTGGATTGATGGTGAGTTTTTATCTTCTGTTGTTCTTTTTTTTAGTTTTCACGTAGCGATAGCTGACAACTCTGCTGGGGAATAAGATCGACATTCTCTGCGGGGATATATGATTGAAGATTGATTCAGGGTTATGATTGTGCCAAGTGTAGTTGGGTTTTGAAAGTAGTGTTGAAGATTTTTTGAGACACAAATCTCCATCATATCAGTACATATATGCCCAATAAATCCAATTTTCCAATTTCTAAACCATTTTCCATTTCAATTATCCATTTCCATTTTCATATTCACATTTCACTTTTTCTAATCCAAACCATTATCCATTTCTTTAAACCAAGTATCTAATCCATATTCAAATACCCAATATACATTTTTGTATCCATTTTTAATCATCCATACAACCCATTAACCATTAAAGCAACAATTGCCAAATAAATTCAAAAAAACCAATCATCCATACAACCCATTAACCATTTAAGTCAATTTCTATTTAATATCCATTCCAATACCATTCACACAAAAGTTTACAGAAAAAATACAAAGCCCGAGTTACATTTTTTTACAAAGTCAAACTCCACGTTACAAAGCCCGTTACAATCCATGACAAAAAAATACAAAAAAAATAAAAGGAAATTTCTGCAACAAAGCATAAGCCATGCACACCACTTGCTACACTCCAAACACAACAATCCAAAACCAAACATTGCACAATCGTACCACCCAACACAAAACCAGAACTTGATACAAAACGAAACCTGGTGCACACCTTGACCAACTGAGCCTACACGCAACTTGCACCAAAGCCACAACAATCCAAAAACTTGATAAAACACTCTACAACACAAGACAATACACACAACTTGCTGCTACAAACCATACTCAACACACTCCAACCTTCAAAAGAACTCTGCATCAACAACAAAACAAAAAGATCTGCTACTCCAAGATAAACCCTACATCCTGCAACATAATGACAACCAACATCCTGCCTTGAAAGTAATTACATAAGCAATACAGGACAAATTCAAAATGAAGATACAAACTTGTTTGATTTTTTAAAAAGGATGAAGAGAAGTCATAAGAGGATAACAACAAGAGAAAATCAAAAGAAAAAAAAGATATATGTAGTTATATGTTGGAGATGCAAATGGATAGTGTGTTCTAATATGCTTGATATGCAATTATAGGTTCTCTGGGTTTAGGTGAAAAAGATTGAACAATGGTAACCAGTAATGAGGTAATGGTAACAGTGAAAGGTAGGATGGAGGCAAGGTAAGACCAACGGGTCTATGGATAGGAAGTATGACGAGGTGTAGTACAAAAATGGTGGATTGATGGTGAGTTTTTCTCTTCTGCTGTTCCTTTTTTTTTAGTTTTCAAATCCTCCCTCATCCTTTTTACTTGTTGTTGTTGCTCTGCTTTAAAACAACTCAAAAACTTTTTTTTTCAAATTCTGAATTTTTGTTTTCATGACAAGCTGTAGTTTTGGCTTAGAGTGTAAGTTTAATAGTAGGTTGTAGCAATTGTAGGTTATGTTTGGAGTTTTGTGTTAAACATGGTTTGTGGCAGCAGACGCTTTGCAGAATTTTAGATTGTTGTGGCTTTGGTTTAGGGAGGTTTTGTTTGGGCTTGAAGTTGTAGCATGTTGGTGTCAAGGTTGTAACATATGGTTTCTTGTGTATGTTATTATCACAGGGTTTTCATAGACTTTAGTACAATACACATCTTAAATTTCTTTTTAAAACCCTAACAAATACACTCCCACAAATCCAAATCTTTTTGTCCTTCGCGATTCCTTCAAAACCTTTTCAAAAAGGGCATGTTATTTCAGTTTTACCGCAATATAGGTAACGCATAAGACTGCATGAGCGAGTGGTAATATACTTAACTGCTAGAACGCAAACATCATCATCGTCCATAAAAAACACCAACAACCTGTAGTCTCGTGAACTACAGATGCTTTGATTCCTCATTCCTTAATGAGGATAAGTAGGCACAAGGGTCTCTATCCTTAGCCAGCTCACTAACAACTAACCGAGCCTTTTTTCTCGCCCAAGTGCGATCGAAATATTTTCTAAGCCGTAGTCTCATGAACTATAGACGCTCTGATTTCTCATACCTGTTGAGAATATGTAGGCGCAAGGCCTCAATCCTTGGCGAGCAACCTCTTCACTTTTCACCGTAGTCCTCTGAACTACGTTGATTCTGACTTTTCCATTGCACGAGAGAACACGTAGGCATAGGATTGTGAGATCATATCGAGTCTCCTTTTGTTTTTTCTCTATTTTTCATTTGCGTACTCTGTTAGCAAGTAGGTCTTTAGATATACACATCCTTTGATTAGAACAACAAGAGTGGATCCCGTTGATTACAACAAACACGAGAGGTGCTAACACCTTCCTCTTGCGTAATCGACTCTCGAACCTCAAACTTGGTTGTGATGACCATGTTCTTTCCCTTCTGAGGTTTCCTAGATGTTTTCCTTTCTCCGTTGGGGTAAATAAAGATTGATGAAGACTCTGTGTGTTCGCCAGTTATTTTTCACGTAGCGACACTCATTAAATCATATTTTAAAGTGAGTTTCATGTCTTATTTCACATAGAAGTTATAGAAGTTGTCTGGAATCGATTAAAGGTGTCTTGAAAATGATTCCAAAAGAACTGGATTATTCCAGACTTCCAAAAACACGTTCTCATTAATTGATACTAAAATTTTGAAATTGATTAAAAAAAATTTTATGCATAATCTTGAAATGTGAGAATTAAAGCTACACGTGTTGTGAATAATTCCACCAGTTAAATATCTAATTTTAGAGTGAGCTTCATTTTGTATTTTTCACATTAATAAATATCCATATAGCTCACTTTCTCATATATCATTCTAAGTTCTTCATAAGTGTGTAACTTATTTAAATTTTATTATTGATTTAGCACACTTGTTCACTTGATTGCACTAGAAGTAACACCTAAACCCTCTTATTTATGTATACAATGGATATTGTCTTACAATTGTGGATTGATCCTAATTTATCATCATTTGATAATGCTAGATATAATGAGTAAAAAATAAATGAAACAAGGTTCAAAACACCATGAAAAATGAAGCAAGATAACCATAGCTCGAAGTTCATATGAGACCAACATTCAGGCTCATTTCTTTGGACGAGCACCTCTCGACCAACGAGTTTGAAACAAAAATCTCACATTGAAAAATAAGACAAATTAATTAGTAAAATCACACATATCTCAATGAATGAAAGGAAGTTTAAAAACTACTTAAGCGTGAAGCATGCTCAATTTGCTGAGTGAGTCATGATTCGCTTAACAAATGAAGATGGAATAAAAAAATCTATAAATAAAAGATTAGGTTGTAAAAGAAGATATATCGTTTTTAGTATTATGATATTTTGTAAATAGTACATCCGTGAAAGAGAATTAAAAGGTTTGTAACGCCTGTGGCATGTCAAAGTGAGTTCAACAAAGAATTGAGAGATTGTTTGAGGTCATTCTACTCCCACTCCTTTTGCATTGCTATTGTTAGTGTGAGTCACTAAGTTCTCTTTTATCAGGATTAAACTTATACTATATTATGACATATATGTATTACTTTTTATCATGACGTTATAATCATTTTAGTTATTCAATCATATTAGTCGTAATTCACATGTTTAATGTTTGTTATATCTTGATCATGTTTGTGAATCTACCATGTTATTTAGAAGTAATCCTAGGTTTACACCAAACATATGTATTTATGCCTAAAATGACTTTATCATTTAGGACATGTTTTGTGAACTTAAATATTGATGAGAAACACTATATAAGTTTAAATCTGGAATATTCACCTATCAAATTCTAAACTCTAAAGATAGATTTATGTATGATATTCACGTATATTGTATACTCATAATGTTATTGTATTTTTTATTTTGTTAAGAGATTGTCGAATAAACAATACGATTAATATCACAACATTAATTCAAACATGAACAATGTTGTCTAGTAATATGTGATAATAAAATGAATTGATGGTTAGACTATCAATGTATAAACTCAATTTTATTTTATTATTGTGTTTAGTTTTGAAACACTTCTCAAAAGAACATTGAAATTCAAATTCACTTAAAATAGTAACTATTACTATAAGTTGTTTTATCGCTTCAGTCTATCTGAAGATAATATAAAATACTCACTTCATTGTATTTTTCTTTAAATAATATTAATGTATTACAAACATTATTAAAAAAAATGACCTCGTTGTCGGGGGTGGTGTTTAGACATTACAAGCTTATTAGTATTTTTTTTTATCGTAAGTTATTTTGTGAATTCTAATAGTATTGTATATGCATTTTTTGTTATTTTCCTTGTTATTGCTGACGTGTTTTCTAGTTTGCAATAAAATTATATATGTAAGGTAAATACCCATTACTATTTGATTATGAAATTGAAAGGACGACTCGCCGCAACTTAAGAAAGTTACAACAATACGATATTGACCAAGTGACTCCAAACACAAGACGACTCACCACAACCTTAAAAAATTAAAGCGATAAACTATTGATCCAGTGACTCCAAACACAATAGGTTAAGGCGGGGTATGTGTTTTGATGATTAAAAATCGAAATCCAATTATAAAAACTTTGTTGAATAAAAACGTTTAAGTTTTAATTTATAAAACAAACAGAGATTAAACAACGAAATAAGTAAATAGAAAAATATAAGAGAGATAGAGAGAAAGAAATACAATCGAAAGAAATAAAGAACAAAAAAATAAAGAGATGAGGAAAGACAGAAACACACAAAATATTTATACATATTAGACCTAACTACTTGACCTACTCATGTCTCTAAGAGTTTCCTCTAAAATGATTTTGAGTTTTTCAAAGAATTTACCCACGAACCTTCTTACAACCAAACAAAAGATTTTTCACAAGTTAATCTCCAAACCAAACATATATTTTAAAGGGCTAATCTCATGTACCAAACAAAGCTTTTACAAGGATGAGCTCAGGAAGTAAATAAAGTTTTACACAATCTAAGATGAATAAGCAAACATATATTTTAATAGGCTAATCTCAAGAACCAAACAGAGATTCTAACAGGCTAATCTCAAGACCAAACAAATATTTTACAGATTAATCTCAAGAATCAAATAAAGATGATATCGGGTTAAGCTCATGAACCATACACCAGTTCTTACAAAGATATTACATAATAGAAATACCCTATTAAGTAAAAGTTACAATATTAGCACAACATCAGTACAACAAAATTTTCACAAATATTTTTCACACTAAGGCAGTTTTGGTTAAACTACATAAAATGTAGAAGAAAAGAGAAGAAAGTGGTAAAGAGAGATTTCAAATATAAGTAATATTTATATATAAAAAAATTGGCTAAAAAAGAAAATGATCCATCGACATTTTTAATGTTCTAATCGATTTACACTAGTTAGTAATCGATTAGGCACGCCAAATATGGAAAGTTTTTGAGTTCTACCTTTATTAACCGGTTAAAGACTTTTATAATCTGATAGATGCGTTACAAATGTGTTAATAGATTAACTCTAATTTGATAATTGATTAACTACTGTAAAAAGCATTCATAATTGATTAAACAAGTCTGTGATCAATTAAGTACGCATATAAAGTGAGGCTTAGTGTGTGTGTGTGTGTGCGCGCGTGTGCACGTGTGCGTGTGCATGTGCGTGTGTGTGCGTGTACGCGTGCACGAACTTACTTAGTATCTTGAGAATTAATCTTATACATTTACATTAAACTAATAACCAAGACACATGCTAAGCGTAAAACAAGACGATCTTTTACATTTCCTCACTTTTACAAGTTTGGAGTTTCAAGTCCATTTGATATATTCATCGATGACTTAGCACTTCATATTGAACTTGACTCTTATAATTTATGAGGTTTAAGATAACTTTTTAATCAGATGCCATCATCGAAGATTGTTGGACAATTTTCACCAAAGACTTCACTGGACGTTGTTTGACATAAGGTGTTGTCATCGTTGATGTGGCTTGACTTTTGACCTCACAAAGAACATCTTGATTGTTGAAACATCTTGATTGATAAAGACTTCAATGAATGTTGTTTGATATAGCGATTGCAACAATTATTTTCGAACAAGATCATCTAACGATTGCAAACAAATACATACAATTTGAAACGGAAAAGACCTCAAAATGTCTCAAATATCAAGCAAATATACAACATTTGTGCCGTAAACAACAAGGCAATAAGAGGATCAAGAACTAATATTCAATAGTTGTTGAAGCTTCGGGATGATGATCACTATGTTTCTAGGTATAAATTGAGGGAGAATGAAGTCATTGTTCGAGATATATGGTGGACTCATCCTAATTCCATCAGTTGTTCAACACATTTCTCACAGTGCTCATAATTGATTCAACATACAAGATCAACAAAGTATAGGCTTCCACCTCTGAAAATTGTTGGTGTTACTTCGACGAAGATGACTTTTTCAATGGGTATTTCATTTTTTGAAAGCGAAAAAAATGACAATGTTACATGGATTTTGAAAGTGTGCAAGATTAAGTTGAAGAACCAATAAAACATGTCAAAAGTCATTGTAACTAGTTGCGATACTGCATTGATGAATTCTGATTTGCATTTTTAGACTCGCCCCATTTTAATTGCAAAAACTTCTTTAAAAAGGGGTAATTTAGAAATGCATATCCGTAGAAAACCTTATTTTGAAAAAAATAAAATAAGATGAGTGCGAAAATGCATATCTGAATTATCCTTTAAAACATGATAGGGACTCTAAGGTCCATAATGAACTAAAACTATATAAATATGGGGTCTTTATCTCATGTTTACAAAAACACATCAAACCAAAATGAATGAATATTTCCATCTTGAATTTATGTATTTCAACAAAATGGGAAGTATATTTTAAGGGTTATGAGAAGTATATTTTATAATTACACAACAAAGGATTCGATTAAAATGAATGCGGATGGGGTCTTTATCTCATGTTTACAAAAACACACCAAACCAAAATGAATGAATATTTCCATCTTGAATTTATGTATTTCAACAAAATGGGAAGTATATTTTAAGGGATATGAGAAGTATATTTTATAATTACACAACAAAGGATTCGATTAAAATGAATGCGGTGATTGCAAGATCGACCGAAGATATTCTAAAAATGTTGAAATGTCACGTACCATTTGTTCATAATGAAATGTAAACCATTTGTTCGTAATAAAATGTAATATAAAATTTATATTAATAATTATCTATGTAATATTAAGTATTTTAATGTTAATTTATGCTGTTCTATCAAAATTCTATGGTTGTGATAAAACATGGCATATTTCAAAAATGCAAAAATGCATCTCTGTGAAATTTCTTGACTTTATTATGAATGCATCCAGATATGCATTTTCAAAATTCATGCGCATTTTTTATTTTTCACAGCGCACCTGATAAGGTGTACAAAGTAGCCCCATAAATTGACAACTCTAGTTACATCCATATAAATCCATATAACTCAAGTGAGACATACCAATTTAAACTAAACATACATATATTTAATTAAACTTTTCCCTCACCTCTTTTGAACCAAATTTGAACCAAATTGACCCTAAACTCATACAATCTCTGCATCAAGGCCTCCAAGGCACGGGAGAAGAATAACTAACAAAACTTGAAATTAAGAGAACATGAAACATCTGACATATAAATTTCATTTCATTGAAGAGAGCCACAAGGTCTAGAAAAATAAAACTAGTAATGCAGTAATTCTAGAGGAGTTCATAAAAGATCTACCAGTTTCTTGAAGAGCAATCAAACTGAAATACCTAAGATAAATTTTAAACCCTCCTCACACAAAAATACAAAAACTCCAAAATGCATGCGTATCCTTGTTATTGGTTTAAACTTAAGCAGTCTTGCTTTCAAGAAGCTTCTCAATCATATCTGCTGCTTCTTGAACAGTGGTAATGGCCTGGGCACTTTCTTCTTCGACACTGATACCAAACTCCTCCTCAAGTCCCATCACAATCTCAACCTACATAAATAATCCAGAGAATAGTATATCATAAAAGATAAATAACAGATGCTTTATTCTCACATGCAGAATCATGCCCAAGTTTTGAATTAGGCAGCTTATGTGGTACAACTGACAAGGTGACAAGTGCTAGAAACAACTCAAAATACATTTTCATTACAGTTATCTATGTAGATTAAAGAATACATGTCAAAATGTTACTCTAACCAGGGAAGGGAAGGGAATTTAATAGCCTAACAGTGTTAATATGCATACTCTGTCACTACAGTAGTAGCTCCCTTACTTTTGTCGACGTGTCTTTGATAGTATTGTGTCTGGTGTTCCTGCTTTATAGGCATATGAGCCCATAAAACAACAATAGATACAATCCGATCAACTGTTGTGTCTTGTGAATGAATGTTTGAGTTACAATTTACGCCTAGACAAAAGAATTATGAATATGACAATACCGTGTCGAGAGAATCGGCTCCAAGGGCAGAAAATTTGGACTCTCCGGTAACCTCGGTCCCATCAGCCAATGCCAATTGTTTTTTGACAATCTCACTTACCTTAGTTACAGTTTCTGGTTTAGCCTGATGCAAAATGGTAAAAAAATCCACAGCGATTACATCATAAGAAATAATACAAATATAGTCCAAATAAGTACTACACAAAATCAAGAATTACAAGTACAAGCAATCCTTATTATTCCAGCAGAATAATATACTTTTCAATAAATTACAAGGATACCAATAGCTTTTGTCATAAGAAGAAATCAAAATCTCTTATTTGAAGCACTAAAACAAAACAACAAAGATAAAATAAAAATTGGTATATTTGTAAGGACTAAAATGAAATAAAATTACAGGACTAAAAACAAAATAATAGATTTAGCAGTACCAAAAATATAAATAAATAAAAGATAGAATTGAGCGAAGGGTTTTAGACTTACTGCACATGTAACTTGAAAGCGGTGTACCCTAGACTGCAATGTAAGTGACGGAAAAGCTCTCCCTTTAATCGAAAGGGAAACTGATTTTGCGTTAGAGAATCTGGAACCAGCACCGGACACCTGTTTTATATCATAAAAATCCAGATGAAACGGTTAATTGGATCGAATGGATTGGATAAGGAGAAGAGATGAATAGAATTGTTACCAGTGATGGTTGGAATGCGGTGACGGAAAATGAAGTTCCTGTGATGGAGGCCATTGTAGAGAGAGATCTGGAGTTAGAAAGAAAAGAAAAAAGGACGGAGGCGACGAAGAGTGTGAATTGTTGTTGTTGGAAAGAGAGAAAGAGAGAAGTGTGGTTTTTATAAGGAGAAAATGTTGGTTGTTGAGGTTGGCTTCGTTATTTTCGAAGAGCTTTTTTTTCCTTACACATTTTATCTTATGTGAAGTATGTCGTTTTCTCTCCGTTTCGTTTTTCTCGTAACTCGTAACGCCCGTTACCCCAACTAACCTTCTAGTCGGTGCATAATAGCATTCTCATTTTAATATATATATATATATATATATATATATATATATATATATATATATATATATATATATATATATATATATATATATATATATATATATATATATATATATATATATATATATATATATATATATATTACAAATTTCAAGGAATAAGGCAAAGATAGAAGAATGTCTAATAAATGTAATATATATATATATATATATATATATATATATATATATATATATATATATATATATATATATATATATATATATATATATATATATATATATATATATTACATTTATTAGACATTCTTCTATCTTTGCCTTATTCCTTGAAATTTGTAAATGAGTCTTTTTTTTTTATTAGGCTTTTAATGGACTTAGAAGAATTACTCTTAAAACTTGTCTTAAAGAGTCTCAACGGGGAATTTTCCAAATTTGATATTATCGCATAATTTTTGACATAAGTTTTGATTATAAAGAGTTAATAATATTGAAGATTGTTCAATTTTAACTTAAGTCGAAGTGGTCATTCCACTCTGAAATTAGAATGAGCATTCTTAATGAGTTGATTGCATCGATTGATATTAATGATTTTGGTTGAGATTCCAATCAGTTAATTAAAGACCAAAGATTTTGTTAGTTTTGAGAATTAGTGAAATTTAGAGTTTCCAAAAGGTTATTACTTCACGCGGTCGAACGAGACGTAAACGGATAAAATCAAACAGTTATCTGAGAACATATGGAAGCTTGTCGAGAATGAAGATTGCATGAAGAAGAAGACGTGACATAATTTTCTGAGCCCACTATTACAAATAGTTATGTTAGGACTAGTATATAAGTAGTGTTCACTTATAGTTTTAAGGGTCCACAATTTTACACAAAATCTGTAAACTCAAAGTATTAGTGTGTGGTGAGAAAAGAGTTTTGAGAATGTATGTATATGTGTTTCACTTTATTAATTGAATTCTTTACTTTCAAGTCATTTATTACTTTTAAAGTTATTTTTTATTTTTCTTTCATTTTTGACTTTAATGTCAAATAGTTCAAATTTTCACACAATATGTCTTATGATCTTTTCGAGTTTAATCCCTTAAATAAACTCAAACTTGGTTTCGTTTACCGAATTTTCCAGCAAACAAATTGGCATACCTGGTGGGACCCTCTGTGTGAAAATTTACATTCTTCTTTTAAGATTTGCATAAGTTCTTCATTCATGAAACTTCTCAAATTTGTGAGTGTGCATGAGATTGAGGAGTGATAAGATGACCAAAAAAGACATTAGAAAACCGACGAGGAGATACGTTAAGAGGATGGATAATCCTAGAAACAACAATGGAGAACAATCATCCAATAGCACGGGGGCAGGCACAGTCGCTGCAAATTTGACTGAACCAGACGCCTTCATATCGAGCACGACGACCATATCGTCGATTGCATAAGAAAGGATGGTATTTCCCCCCTCAATACTACAAAGTTACCCTATGACTCCTAGACCGACTATGGCCAGTGACTTGAAGTCTTTTACCATAAGTTTCGCAATGTCTATGCCTGGTCGCGAACAACCTTATGGCATGCCAACATCAATGATGGAAAAACTTGCATAAGAACGCTTCGACATTTGCTGGCAATGCTGTAACTGCATGTTTTCCACTATTAGTATCAAGATCAGCTATAGGTAACCCTAGTCGAATAATGCATCCCTAATTAGGGATGTGATTCAGTTCCCAAGCGATGCAAACGTTCACCACAAATTCTGTGACGACGATGAGACAACAAATGGACGAAAGTAACCACGATATGGTTAACTTTCTTACCCGACAAATGGATACTATCCAACCCTTTAATTCAAAATACTAATCGGAGTTACCAACAATTGGCAACTCAAATGAATGAAATTGTTGATTTCTTTGCCGCTAGTTTAACCAATTATACAATCCCAAGTGGTTGGGCCAATTCAAAACGAGGGAATAATCCTTGAAGAAAACACAATAAATTAGGGTCAACAATTTGTGCCTCATGTAATCGAACAACAGAGGCTTGGAGAAGTCGATCGACTGCCAATTTTAGTGGTTAATAGAAATCAGGATGCCGGCTAAGTGGTTCATCAAGTCCAACAAGAAAACCTGGTAGGAGAGAATAATCTTGCAGCCATAGTCGAAAGAATAATGGCGCAAAATGGTATGAGTTTAGGCTTGGAAAGGCCAAATTTTATATGTTCCCATTGTCGGGGTACGTTTTACATACAAAACTCCTAAGGGGTTGGAAAGTCCCTAAGTTAACCAAATTTGCTGGTGACACTAATGAATCTACAGTCGAACATATCACTCAATATTTGACTAAAGCGTGTGATATAGAAAATAACGAGAATTTGAGGATGATATATTTCCCTAATTTTCTTACAAAGAACGCTTTTACGTGATTTACGATGCTCCATGCACATTCCATTAATAATTAGACTCGTTTAGAAAGATTATTCCATAAACAATTTTATATTGGACAATCTCAAATCGGCCTGAAAGAGTTGTTAAGCGTGAAGTAAAAGTTCGTTGAATCGATCAACGATTAGCTAAATAGGTTATGACTTTTGAAAACAAGGTGTTTTACCCAAGTGACTGAGCACGAACTAATTGAGATGGAAGCTAGGGGTTTAGACTATTCTATTAGAAAGAATTTGGTTACACAATATATAAGGGGTATGGCCCAACTGGCGAAGAGGGTTTGACAAGTCGAACGGTCAAAGGGTGTGAAAGCCAGAGCGGACATAAGTAAGAAGGAACGCGTGAATTATGTCGACATGGATGACAATGACCAAGGGTATGATGTCGAATATAACCATGTCGAATGGAACAAGATCGATTTGACCGAGTAGAAGCCAGGACCCAGTAAATAGGAAGAACCTTGTTGAGCCTGAAAAGAGTGATAAATTCCCCAAGAAAACCTATACTTTCGATGTGACCAAATGTGATGAGATATTAGATTTATTGGTTGCAAATGGACAAATATTAGTGCCACAAGGCGCGAAAGTGCCACCATTAGAACAAAGAAAGACCATAGGTTTTTGCAAGTATCATAATTTTTTGGAGCATAAAACTTCACAATATTTTCTTTTCAGGGATCTTGTCCAAAGTGCTTTGAATGATGAAAGGTTGAAGTTTGCTAACAAGAATAAGGAACCTATGAAGATTGATTCTGACCCACTGAGTTCAAAGAGGCTCGCTATGTGGAATCAGTGGAGATCAACATGGTCAAAATTACTGAAGATTTCGACATGGTGTCATACCCCAAAATTTGCCCTCCCCTTTCACTTTTCATCTAACTTTTGTCTTTGATTCATCTAATTCCTCATAGGTGTAACACCCCAAATATAACCCAACGAATAATTAAGGAAAACAGAATCAGAGTGCAACAAATTTTGAAAACATGACGGTCGTAAGGGGACTGCTACGACCGTGACGGTCATGACGATCGTGAGGAAATTGTGACGAACGTCACACTCACAAATTCTGGGCGTTACAATTTCAACTCAAATAGCCGGTCATACATTTGCAATTATTTTAGTAACATACATAGCACAGATTAGGATGAACAAACAACAATAGCTTGATTAATATTTTGAAAATGCGACAACCCGTCATTTGGCAGCAGAACCTAAATGGCTTCCAACAATTCATAATAAATTCAACAGCTCATAATAAATTCTTTTAGTTTCAACCGTAAAATCAGTAACAAGGAAAATCAACTAAAAACAACACAAATAATCGTTCATCCCTCCCCAAGAGTGCTACGTGTCAGAGCGACCGACGGCACCTTACACGACGCGACACCTTATTCCAGGTTACCTGCAAGTCACCCCCAACGGAGGTAACATACAACGTAAAGGGTGAGATATCAACAATATAACATATGGCATGATAAAAATCATGTCAGAAATCATATCACAGCATTATAATCTTCGCAAATTTATAAACATTATCTACAATAAACTGCAAGCAAATCCATATCTCATATATACAACGATGATTACGAAAATTCAGCAACCATCATGACTTACAATCAACACCACGATGCGACCTCATGCGACTCAACTATGCACATGCATGTGGTACCATTTCGGAGTAAAACTCCACAACCAATTCATTTGCCATCAAAGGCTGCCAATACAGGCACAACCAATGCCAATACAGGCACAACCAAATGCCAACACAGGCCAACCAAAATGATATGCCATGAAATGCATCTATTATGGACTACAACACAACCATAACAACCATACAACAAGGCTTTTAGCCTACAGCCATACTGTCCATAACAGAGCATCATAATTTCATACAACTCATGAAATCATCAATTTCCACCTGTTCATATACGAGAACAATGACAACATACTTTTGACAATTACAAATTCAACACATTATCGTAAGAACAACATTACAACTTTTACTCACTAAATTAATTATAGTTTCTGACAAGGTTCGTTAACTACGGGGCAACTAATCTTGCCCAATTAAGGGCAACCATACAGCATCGTACAAAACTAACGATATAACACATTCATTCCTACACAGACAAACCTCGTCCCTAACATTTATCGATTAACGAAAACTATATCTATGATTCGATTCCCTACCTGAATTCGATCATACCTACGGTTATAGAATTGAACCCCACCTTTACCTTAGAATTGAGGCCAACTATACGCTTCCAGCTCTGGTTCTGCTCTCCGGCGACTTTTCTGCAACTATCTTCCAATTCCACCGATGAACAATTCTTCTATTATCAACTTCTCTCAACTACGTTACTTTTTACTTTATGTTCTGTTGTTCCCCAATTGAAAACAGAATTGAGAGTAAGTGAAAATACGAATACGTTGGTTCCACTTTCTCATCCTTTCACGTGCATGTTCTAATTCTGCAAGTTACGGACTTTGTTAGTGTGACGAACGTAATGAACGTCACGAACGTCAAGGTCATGATGGTCGTAACATTCCCATGATGATCGTAATGAGCGTGATGACCATGACATGCTTGTGACGAGCGTCACATCAGCAAAATCTACCTTTCTGCTCTTTTGCTTCTGTTTCACACTAACAGTCCAATCTTTCGACTAACCTTCACCCAATACACTCGAATATAATTACGACACAACGATACACGACAAAATATCATAATTAAATTAATCGAAATAAACGGGCGTTACAACTCTCCCCTACTTAAAAGAATTTCATCCTCGAAATTACCTTAACCAAACAGCTCTGGATAAGATTCCCACATCTTGCTTTCAAGCTCCCACGTCAAGCTTTCGCCAGCGGTTCCCACCCAGACTACTTTCACCAAAGCAATCTCTCTTCCTCTTAACGTCTTCACCTCTCGATCATCCATTATCACCGGCATCGTCTCTACAGTAAGATTGTCACACACCTGCACGTCGTCCATGGGAATGACATGCGACAGATCTGAGATATACTTTCGAAGCTGTGACACATGGAACACATCGTGCATATTCGACAAATTAGGCAGCAACGCCACTCGATATGCAACCTTTCCAACTTTGCCCGATATCTGGTACGGACCAATAAAACAAGGGGTAAGCTTCTTAGATTTCAAAGCTCTACCAACACCAGTCAAGGCGTGACTCTCAAAAATACATGATCTCCAACTTCAAATTCTAAATATTTTCTGCGCTTATCATGATAACTTTTTTGCCTACTCTGTGAAGCTTTCATCTTTTCTCGAATTAACTTCACCTTCTCCGTCGTTTCCCGAACGATTTCCGGTCCAAATACCACACTCTCTCCGGATTCATACCAACACAACGGAGTCCTACATCTCCGACCATACAAAGCTTCGAACGGTGCCATACTGATACTAGAGTGGTAACTGTTATTATAAGTAAACTCTATCAATGGAAGATAGGTATCCCACGAACCTCCTTCTTCCAAAACACATGCCCTCAGCAAATCTTCTAAAGACTGGATAGTCCGTTCGGTCTGACCATCTGTTTGAGGATGGTATGCTGAACTCAACCTCAACTTGGAACCTAATGCCTCTTGCAGACTCTTCCAAAATTCAGAAGTGAACTTCATATCTCTATCCGACACAATACACAACGGAATACCATGCAACTTAACAACTACTCTAACATAAGTCTTTGCCAACTTCGATACCGGAAAAGTGATGTTAATAGGAATAAAGTGAGCTGACTTTGTAAGCCTATCAACAATCACCCAAATAGAATCACATCCTCTCAAGGTGTTCGGCAAACCCATTACAAAGTCCATCGAAATGTTGTCCCATTTCCATTCTGGAATCTCTAACGGTTGCATCAACCCAGCAGGTTTCTGGTGCTCAACTTTCGACTTCTGACAGGTCAAACATGTGTAAACAAATCGTGCCACATCACGCTTCATACCAGGCCACCAAAACAGATTCTTCAAATCATGATACATTTTAGTCGCTCCTGGATGAATGCTCAACTTACTTCTGTGACTCTCTTCCATGATCGCTTTCTTCATATCTGCACTATCAGGAATACAAATACGACCACGAAAACTCAATACGCCTTGCGCATCCAACTGATAATCATTATTTTCCGAATGATCTACTCCAGGCATTAAGCCTACCAACTTCACGTTAAATTTTTGAGCTTCTCTGATGTTGTCCAGAAATTCATTATTAATCTTTAACATGCCCAACTTTACGCTCCTCGGTGTTACTTCGCAAACTAAACTCAGATCTCTGAATTGCTCAGTCAATTCTAACTCTTTAGTCATCATTGCGGACATATGCAAAGTCTTGCGGCTTAAGGCATCAGCTACCACATTGGCTTTTCCCGGATGGTAATTTAAACCAAAGTCAAAATCTTTTAACAGCTCTAGCCATCTTTGTTGTCTCATGTTCAGTTCCTTTTGATCAAACAAGTACTTCAAACTCTTATGGTCATTGAACACTTCGAATCTCGAACCATACAAATAATGTCTCCAAATCTTCAGCACAAAAACAACAGCAGCAAGTTCTAAATCGTGAGTAGGATAATTCTTCTCATGGATCCTCAACTGTCTTGAAGCATAAGCAACTACTTTGTTACTCTGTATGAGTACACCTCCTAGACCAAACATAGAAGCATCACAGTATACAACAAACGGTTCTTCGGTATTAGGCAAGGTCAACACTAGAGCCGACGTCAATCTCTTCTTCAGCCCTGTAAAATCTTCTTCGCATCGAGCATCCCACACAAAAGTTTTACCTTTGCAAGTCAACTTAGTCAACGAAAGGGCCAACTTAGAAAAACCTTCAATGAACCTTCGGTAATAACCAACAAGTCCCAGGAAACTTCTAATCTCGGTTTCCGACTTCGGAGTTTCCCATTGCAACACAACATCAACCTTAGATGGATCTACATCAATCCCACTACCGGATATAACATGACCCAGAAAGCTAACTTCTTCCAACCAGAAGTCACACTTCGACAGTTTCGCAAACAACTTGTTTTCTTTCAACACTTGCAGCACTAATATCAAGTGCCCAACATGCTCCTCTTTCGACTTAGAATAAATTAGGATATCATCAATGAATACTACCACAAACCGATCCAAATACTCGTGGAAGATACGGTTCATGTACTCCATAAAAACTCTCGGCGCATTCGTAACACCAAAAGGCATTACCGTAAACTCATAGTGTCCATATCTAGTTCTGAACACCGTCTTCTGAACATCATCATCTTTTACCTTAATCTGGTGATACTCCGACCTCAAATCAATTTTACTCAACACCCGCGCACCAACCAATTGATCCATCAAGTCATCAATTCTTGGAAGCGGATATTTATTCTTAATCGTCACTTTATTTAGTTGTCGGTAATCAACACACAACCTCATACTACCATCCTTCTTCTTTACTAATAATATCGGAGCTCCCCACGGCGACACACTTTGTCTGACGAACTTCTTCTTAAGGAAGTCTTCCAACTGTTTCTTCAACTCAATCAATTCAGATGCAGACATCCTGTACGGTGCCACAGACACAGGTCTGGTACCATGTACAAGGTCAATAAAAAATTCGACTTCTCGTTCCGGAGGAACTTCAGGAATTTCATCTGGAAACACTTCAGGAAAATCACGAACTACTTCTAACTCACCAATTATTGCTTGATTCTCAACGGATAATGATGCCACCAACGCAAACACCTGGGCATCTTCTAGCAGTATCTGCCTCATCTGCTTTGTAGTTACTAAACGGGCTCCTTCCTCCTCAGGAGTAGAAAATCTCACCGACTTATCAAAGCAATTAATATGAACACAGTTATACTCCAACCAGTTCATACCCAAAATTGCATCTATCCCACTTAGTGGTAAACAAACTAAGTCCACAAGGAAATCTCTATCAAATATTGGCAGACGACATTTCAAACATACAAGAGACATAGTCACTGATCCCTTAGCTGGAGTTTCAACTACCATCTCCTCATTCATACGAGATAACACAAGACCCAAACGTTCAACACAATCAGCAGCAATAAAACAATGAGAAGCACCAGTGTTAATAATAGCAATTAAAAGAGTACTATTAATGAAGCAAGTACCTTCAATGAGTCTGTCATCGCTGGATGTCTGAGTCCCAGCTAGAGCGAACACCCTTCCACCAGTCTTTTCTTTCTTAGGCTTCTGACACTTGTCACGCAGGTGTCCCTCTTCACCACAGTTGAAACAAACCATTCCCTTGCGCTTGCACTCGGAAATAGCATGTCCAAGATCACCGCAACAGTAACATCTCACCGATCCAGAATTACACACATTACTCTTGTGACCAGGTTTCCCACACTTATAGCAAACAATACCCATAGAAGCATCTCCCCTACTAGTCTTCTTGCCGTCAATTGCTCTCTGTTTTCCTTTACCAACTGGAGGATCATAAGGCTTACTACGATTTTGATGTAACTTGCCTCTCCTCTCACTAAACAGCTTGTAATGAGCATTGCTATCTTCTTCATAAATCCTACAGCTTTCAACCAACGCATTAAAAACACGGATCTTCTGATACCCGATTGCTTTCTTGATTTCAGACTTCAAACCGTTCTCAAACTTGATACACTTAGAGAACTCAGCGGTCACTGCACTGTAGTGCGGATAAAACTTAGCCAACTCCTTGAACTTCACAACATACTCAGTAACAGATCTGTCTCCCTGCTTCAGTTCAAGAAACTCAATCTCTTTCTTACCAGGGACATCTTCTGGGTAATACTTCTTCAGAAATTCCCTACGGAATACAGTCCAAGTGACCTCCTCACCCGCAACTTCCAATATCGGACGAGTCTCTAGCCACCAGTCATCAGCTTCAACGGCTAGCATATGAGTCCCATAACAAACCTTCTGTTCTGGGGTACAATCCATCACACGAAAGATTCGCTCCATTTCCTTCAACCAATCCAGCGCACCATCAAGATCATGCCTACCCTTAAAGGTAGGTTGATTTTCCCGCTGAAACATTGCCAAACTGGGAGACCCAACATCTCCAACATGGTTCAGCTGATTTTCTATAGCATTAGCTAAAGCTTGCAGGCAGCAGCAATTGCATCATCATTCCTTCCAGCCATGTCGACTTAAACTGCAGCAACTACAGTTAGATCTCATAAACGACGATACTCTAATGTTAGACACGACAACTGACTCGATAACTTGGTCGAATGGAACAACCAGGCTCTGATACCACTAATGTAACACCCCAAATCTAACCCAACGGATAATTAAGGAAAACAGAATCAGAGTGCAACAAATTTTGTAAACATGAAGGTCGTAAGGGGACTGCCACGACCATGACGGTCATGACGATCGTGAGGAAATTGTGACGAACGTCGCACTCACAAATTTTGGGCGTTACAATTTCAACTCAAACAGTCGGTCATACATTTGCAACTCTTTTAGTAACATACATAGCACAGATTAGGATGAACAAACAACAATAGCTTGATTAATATTTTGAAAATGCGACAACCCGTCATTTGGCAGCAGAACCTAAATGGCTTCCAACAATTCATAATAAATTCAACAGCTCATAATAAATTCTTTTAGTTTCAACCATAAAATCAGCAACAAGGAAAATCAACTAAAAACAACACAAATAATCGTTCATCCCTCCCCAAGAGTGCTATGTATCAGAGCGACCGACGACACCTTACACGACACGACACCTTATTCCACGTTACCTGCAAGTCACCCCCAACGGAGGTAACATACAACGTAAAGGGTGAGATATCAACAATATAACATAAGGCATGATAAAAATCATGTCAGAAATCATATCACAACATTATAATCTTCGCAAATTTATAAACATTATCTACAATAAAACTGCAAGCAAATCTATATCTCATATATACAACGATGATTACGAAAATTCAACAACCATCATGACTTACAATCAACACCACGATGCGACCTCATGCGACTCAACTATGCACATGCATGTGGTACCATTTCGGAGTAAAACTCCATAACCAATTCATTTGCCATCAAAGGCCGCCAATACAGGCACAACCAACGCCAATACAGGCATAACCAAACGCCAATACAGGCCAACCAAAATGATATGCCATGAAATGCATCTATTATGGACTACAACACAACCATAACAACCATACAACAAAGCTTTTATCCTACAACCATACTGTCCATAACAGAGCATCATAATTTCATACAACTCATGAAATCATCAATTTCCACCTGTTCATATACGAGAACAATGACAACATACTTTCGACAATTACGAATTCAGCACATTATCGTAAGAACAACATTACAACTTTTACTCACTAAATTAATTATAGTTTCTGACAAGGTTCGTTAACTACGGGGCGACTAATCTTGCCCCATTAAGGGCAACCATACAACATCGTACAAAACTAACGATATAACACATTCATTCCTACACAGCCAAACCTCGTCCCTAACATTTATCGATTAACGGAAACTATATCTATGATTCGATTCCCTACCTGAATTCGATCATACCTACGGTTATAGAATTGAACCCCACCCTTACCTTAGAATTGAGGCCAACTCTACGCTTCCGGTTCTGGTTCTGCTCTCCAGCGACTTTTCTGCAACTATCTTCCAATTCCACCGATGAACAATTCTTCTGTTACCAACTTCTCTCAACTCCGTTACTTTTTCTTTTCAGTTCTGTTGTTCCCCAATTGAAAACAGAATTGAGAGTAAGTGAAAATACGAATACGTTGGTTCCACTTTCTCATCCTTTCACGTGTACGTTCCAATTCTGCAAGTTACAGACTTTGTTAGTGTGACGAACGTAATGAACGTCACGAACGTCAAGGCCATGACGGTCGTAACATTCCCATGACGATCGTAATGAGCGTGACGACCGTGACATGCTTGTGACGAGCGTCACATCAGCAAAATCCACCTTTCTGCTCTTTTGCTTCTGTTTCACACTAACAATCCAATCTCCCGACTAACCTTCACTAAATACACTCGAATACAATTACGACACAATGATACACGACAAAATATCATAATTAAATTAATCGAAATAAACAGGCGTTACAATAGGCATCTAGATCATCCTGTCATTTCATTTTTAAACACATTTTATTAATTAAAAGGTCCCCCATGCCACAAAGATTGGATTTCTGACAATTGGCTTAGCAAGTCTCATGGGCTAGGGTTTACTTCTATGGCATATTTAAGGGGCCAGACTTTAGGATTGTGTTAACTTGACTTGGATTGTCTGGAAACCCTAATTCTTGGTACAATTTTTAGAAAGCATCATGGTTTGGTTAATTGTGAAAGTCACTTTTTAAGCATGACCTTTGGTGATCATTTTCAGATGAAGTCATACTTTATGATTATTATTGATCATGGGTGATTCATGATATGGCATTCAAGCAAAGATCCAGATTCATTCCAAAAACCAACATAATTTCAAACTTTCATTTTAAAAATCCAAGTCTTAGAGGGAAAGTTGTCAAACCATACACACATTCATTCAAAAATGACCATTTTCATTCCATAATATCCAATTACTTCCCAAAAGAAACAAACTATTAGACTTTACACAAAAGCTACAATCTTTGACCTACATTTGACTTTGGTTAACTATTGATTTTGTGGTCAATTATAGCTTTGACCTACAATTGACTTTGGTTAACTTTTGATTTTTTGGTCAACCAGTTGACCAAAATCAACCATTTCTAATCTTGATTCTACTTTCTTTCAGCCACAAGACCCTCAATTTCTTCATGATTCTTGATGCACTTCATTTTCTTTACCACACGCCAACCTTTATACAAAGCCTCCTCCTTTATGATGCCATGCAAAAACCAAACCAAGTTTTCCTTACCAAAATGCAAACCAAGTTTTCCTTACCAAAATCACAATCAATCCTGCACTAACTTCAAACCTGACTGCATAATTCAACTCATAGCATTAGAATAATCAACAATTCAATCACAACAAAGCTAGCCTAACATTCATGCATAGTCAACACATTACAAAATGACCAAAAGCTATCAATATATAATATCACAACGTGCCAACATAACTTTCATCAGTATTTCACTAATTACTTTCTTTTAACATTTTCCAAGTAGTTCACTAATAATAACATCATATGGCTCGCTAATACTAATTATTCTAACCAGTGTTTTAAAAACCGGACCGGTCATCGAACCGGTGAGGGTATTGGATCATTGGTTTATTGGTCGAACCACTGGGTCACTGGTCGAACCGCATGATCAAACCAGATTAAACCGGATAACTCGGTTGAATAGACCTGTCATTATATAGATATAAAACCGGTCGAACCAAATGATTCAGTTTTTTAAAAAATATAACTAGTACTTAAATTTTTTGAAAATATCATATCATAAATTCACAAGTTCATAATTTAAATTCAAATTTTAAATAAATATATCACACATAACAAAATAATACAAAATTACAAAATCTAATTGCAAACAAAGTCTAATTTCAACCGCTTCCCCATCAATGATATCATTTATTGATTATTATGAAATAAGAGGTAACTATTTGCAAGTAAAATATGATTCTTCTAAAAAGAAAACTAAATAAAATTCAATATGTTTATACTATTTCACTTTCCTTTTCAACAAAATACATGCTTTTTTCTATTGTTAATATTTTGACACTAAATATAATTAATTATAAATTATTAGCAGGGATAAAATATAAAAAGATAAAATATAAAAAGATAAAATATATAACAATCTAAAAAGTTAAAATAATAAGGTAACTAATTTGTTACTAACCACAAAGTTACAAACTATTTAGGAAAATTAGCAAAAATAACAAATAACTAATAAAGTCTGTAATTTGTCATTAACGAAAAATTTTCATGTGAGAATGCTATTTAAGTAATACACTATTAAATATATTTTAAAAAAAGTTACATTTTTTTTTTAAAACGAAAGTGAAAAAAATAATAATTAAACCGCCGATTTTTCCGATTTATACCGGTTCGCAACGGTTCAATGGCGAGGCCGATCCGTCAAATGAACCAGACCGGTTAGTGTCCCGGTTCCCAGTCCGACCGGCCGTTCCGGTCCGATTTTCAAAACACTTATTCTAACTTCACATTCAACAAATAACTTCTAACAATTGTGATTTAACATAGATAACAACAACTAATTTTAGATCATTAACGGTTCATTTTCATCTTTACATTGCAATAACTTCTTAACTCACATAGTCACATGACCTTTACTTCATAAACTAAGTTCAACTAACAATTCTTCACTATTTCATTCTAACAGCCACTGCAATTTCAAAATCGAGATAACACGAGGTCTATAGTTTTCAACTTCTAACATAAGTTTTGCAGCAAAGCTTCAATTGGATAGCAAGCTATGACAACATTTCATATCATTAGTTCACATCAAGTTAACATAATAAGTTAATTTGTCCCTAACTAACTGATTTCAGAGAGTTATAATCTTTAACCAACTTGCATATAGAAATCTAACAACTAGCTGTCACAAAATGGATTTAACAAACAGAGTTAATAAAGTCTTAACTCATAACTAACATTGCCTTGGTAATGTTTCTTAACAGATCCCCACCTTCTAACTAATATTAACTGTAATGAACTGAAGCTAAAAACTAACATAACTGAATCTAACAGAATCATTTAACACCCTTATCAACCCTAGCTAACTTTTACATGAAAAATCTAACTCTGTTAATTCTGCTACACTCTCACACTCCTATAATCAGTGCCTTCATCATTCAATGGATGAATAATCACAATTCCAAAAGTTACACAAATTACTCTCTGAATTCTCCCAATTCTATGAGATTTCTCTGAATCTCTCTGCATCACCCTCAATCAATATCAATCTATGCATATCTCTCCCTCTCCCTCTCACTCTCCATCACTCACCACACAGATTCAACAGCACACAGAGCATCAATCACAAAGCAACACAACGACATCCTACAGGCTAAAGAAGAATTAAAGAAGAAGGAGAAAGAATTTAAGCGTGAAGTATTTGTGATATTGAAGATTACCTGAAGCTTTCTTTGCTTTTATTTTCACCTTCTTCAACTTCTAAGGTTTGTTTGGTTAAGGGTAAATGGAGGTGAGAGTAGGAGGGAGAATATTTAATAATTTATGTGTCTCGTTCAAATTTCAAGAGGGGGAGGAGAGGTAGATGGAGGGGATCAAAATCCCTCCTGAACCACTTTTTGCTTCTCCCAATTTGAAAGGATTTGGAGGGGAGGTGTTTGATTTTAATTATGATTATATTTACATATGTACCCTTATTATTTATTTAAATATAAATTTAACTTATAATAATGTTAAAAATTTTATTTTGAATAAATTTAATTTAATTTTTTTAAATATTTTTTGTATTTTTATATTTCATCTTTCTGTTTAAATTTTTTTATTTTACTTTTTTTATTTTTATTTATAATAATAAGGGGACCAAAACTGTAATTTAACCAATTATATATTATAATTGTTACGTTTTTATAAAATATTTCATGATGATCTCTGATTGAACATTTATATTTCGTCAATAAATTTGTATTTGAATTATAAATGGTAAATATCACAAATTTTATGGTAAAAGTAGAAGGATAGAAAAGTAAATTAATTTTAAAATACTTTTCATCCCTTTGTGAACTAAACATATTTGTAAATAAAATGCTTTCCCTCCCCTCCCCTCCCCTCCCTTTTCATATTTTGAACCAAACATATATATATATAATTAAAATCCCTCCCCTCCTTTCCTCTCCCTTCCCCTCCTCTCGATTGAACCAAACAAACCCATAGAGAACCGGGACTCTTCTCTTCCTCGTAGGTTGGTGATCTTGGTTTCCCCCTCTCCTTGCTCAATTTCGCTCTCCATAATGTAGCATCAAGCATAAGGAATCAAAGCCCTAAGGTGTTAGGCTTTGATTCCTCCTCCGTGCGTTTTTATTTTGGCTTTTAGGTGTTAGGGCTCTTATTTTATACTGCTCGGTTTAGTGAGATGGTTAGAGATTGAGGCGAATCAATACGAGATCTTGAAAGATTGGACATAGACGATTCTATTGATGTAAGGTTGAGGTCCATCGAAGCTTTATTGCCGCTGGAGGAGTTTTTCGGCGTGGCAGAGGAGTGACTAGAATTTGCCTTTGGAAAAGAGAAAAATTGGGAATAAAATGTGAATGCTTTCTCTTTGGTTTTGCCCCTGCGTTTTGGGCTTATGGCCCCTGGCCCAAGCAGAATTTGCTATTTCACACTCCGTTTCAATTTGAGCCCCTCTGCTTACTTGGCCTTGAGCTCTGGGCTTTAGGCCCATCAACTACTCCATTCACCCTCCAGTAGGCACATACCCCCTGAGCGCATTGATTTTACATGCTTTGCACCCTGTTTTGCAACAATACACCCCTTTGTCCCTTTCTTCTTTTTTTTTTTCTCCCTTTTTTTTAATTTCATTTTAGATTACTTTTAATGCATTTTAACATGGAAATATTTTGAAAAATACTTAGGAGATAATACCTAGATTGTATTTGTTTCTTAGTTAATTCATACATTAGGAATAAAAAATAATTATGCATATTAGTTAAAAATTAACTTTCGATTTTCATGTTTAAATTTCAATTGAAAAACTTTAGAAAATAAACATTTGTTCATAGTACTTTTTAGATTAGTATTAATGTTAGAAATTAGTTTGCTTGATAATACTTTGATTTTCTTAGGTTTTAAGCTAAAAATCTAAATGCTACTTAATTGGTTCTATCAAGTACTAGATCACAGGTTAATAATTTCTCTAAGTACTTTATTTTCATTTCTCATATTGAACCTAAAACAACATCTGATGCTTTACTTGACAAGGGATGATTACTTGTTATGCAAGAAGAACTTATCTAGTTCAAATGTAACAATGTTTGGGACATTGTTTCGTGTTTAGTTGATAAAACCATCATTGGAACTAGATGGTATTTAAGAATAAAATGGATGAAAATGACGTAATTACTTAAAATAAAACAAGACTAGTGGAAAAAGGGTATAGTCCAGCTGAAGGAATAAACTACAAGAAAACTTATTCTCTGGTAGTTTGTCTAGAAGCTATTAGACTACTTTTGAAATTCACTTGCTGCCTAGATTTTGAGATTTATCAAATGGATTTTAAGTCTACTTTTCTTAACAACTACATAAATGAAGAAGTTTACTTCTCATAACCTCCTAGTTTTAAGGATCACAAAAATCCTAACTGTAACACCCTAAACCCACGGTAAAATTTTCTTCTTCTTTATAACACAATGCATAATATAATAATACAAGACAAGGGTGTCACAACATAATGCTTAACTTTTTACTCAAAATAGAAATTGAAATTCAAAACATAATCATAAGGCACGATTATTTGGTTTAAGACAAAGTAGAGAACATAACAAAACAATTCCAACCCCGATGTTACAATATTAGAGCTATTATTATAAAATAAACTACTAGTTGACTTAAGGTCCAGCAGAACATAAAATCAAAGCAAGCATCTGAAGTGGCCATCTACACCATCTTCCATAAACAAACATAAAAAATCGCTCCTCAGTAGTAACATGAGAATAATCTGCACATGATTTCGGATAGAGGAACACAAAAAATAAAATAGGTGAGAATACATTCTATAAAATCACATGATATAATAAAAACAAGGATATCATTTAACATACATGTACATTATTCAAAACTAATCACACTCACATAATATCATGAAACATATACAAGAAAATTATGCAATGCTCATCTCCTCTACTCCTATGCGTGTGGTACCATCGCCGACTTCATAGTTATTTTACTGAAATTCTAAAACATCGACCCGAAATTCTAAAACACATGACCGAAGTCCTAACACCAGACTGAATTCCTAATACCGGACCTAAGTCATAACCTAATTCCGAAAAATATGATGCATGATGCTTCAAACAAATGCAATACTGTCGGTTAAGGCTAACATTGATTCTTGCGAACCTAATAACACCATCAATTAGGCTAGAACAACGACTCTTTCGAACCTAAACATAATCAACATTGGTTCTTATCAAATATAAACATAATCGACAGTGAGTCTTATCGAACCTAAACATAATCGACACCAGTTCTTATCAAACTTGAACATAATCAAGGCTGATTCTTATCGAACCTAAGAGCATTCACACGATCATTCATAGTTCATAAATTGTATCTCATCAACATTGGACTTGCATCCTAAAACATTAATCACTTAATTCACATAAACATCTTATCAAAATATTGTACTCACGTCCTAAAACATTTACAACTTAGTTCATACAAGTATTTATTGAAGCACTGGACTTATGTCCTAAAACATTACATTACTTACACAATTAATATTTTTCCACATCATTCATACATAGAAACACCATAAAAACAATGACCACATTCACAATATCCCTCACCCCTATAAACATCATGAGGCATTATCATATTCACGACATCATTATGTGATTTCAAAATTTTCTTATAAAATTTCACATGAATACCACATCAAAATTATTGAACTTCACAAACAAGGAATAATATGGAAAGAATCAGATATGCAACATAAAACAAAGTGCAACAACAATTTCACATAGCATACATTTGGTCATTCAATTTGTGTAGCAATATTCCTATAAAAACACCTATGAATCATGTTTTCTACTAATCGGACCTCAACTTTGAATAATTATTTAAAATATCAACCTAAGTCAAAATCAAGCAAATGAACATGTTTTAGAAATCTTAGAATGTCTATTTTAGGACTATGATTTTTATTTTTGGACATAATGTCTCAATTGGTACATTTTAATCAAACAATATAGATTGGTACAGACACCGGACATAATATTTTGTCAAATTTAAAACTAGTATTTCTCCTACTGAATTTAATGAAATGAGATGCTTATTAAGTGTAATACTATGTAGTAAATTTGGTCTATTTTCTTATTTTATAATTTTACTCTTAAAGAACTTGTGTCGATTGACTTATATCCAAATTACTAACAATATGTCAAATAATTATGCTGCAGAGTTTCCAAAACATTAGCTCAACTTGCCGTTCAGTTTTCTAAGTTTTGATACAACATGATTGATCCAAATCAAAATCTATCTTTGTGATAAATTTAGTCTATGATTTATTTGAGTTATATTTCTAAATACAAATTGCCCTTACTTGTTAACTGAATTACATAAAAATCAGAATTCAGAACAATGTATCGTAAATAAGGGATATCAAGATATCATTTATGTTAATATTTATAACATCATAATTTGTGAGTTTTAAATTTGAAACTTTATTTTTCGAGTCATTTACTACCGGTAGCTAGTAGAAATAAATAAAGTACCAAAAATAGTTAAAAATAAAAAAAAGATGAAATAATTTGGTACAACCGCAGGGTGTGAGCCCCACCCACTCACTCACTCCGTAACCGACCCCAACCATCCCATTCTTCAATCTAACAAGTCTCTTCTCTCTTGCATTCCAAACTTCCCTTTCTTTCCTTCCATTTTTTTTTTCAAATTCCAAATCTTCAACAACAATACTCATGACTACAGAACTTCTTCAAATCGATCCCTCCGAGCTCAGATTCGTCTGTAAGTCCTTCTTTTCTTACTTCTTACTCATATATCATCATCGATTACAGTTTTATTCACAATGCTGTTACTCTTTTTTTTCCCTTTTCATCTAGTTGAATTGAAGAAACAAAGTTCATGCTTGATTCAACTCGGAAACAATAATGATCACTATATTGCTTTTAAGGTACTAAGTCTTTTCAAAAATCTCCTCATTCTTGAAAAATATGTTTCTGATTTTCTTGTAATTCACTGGTAGGTTAAAACAACGTCGCCCAAGAAATATTGCGTTCGACCTAATATAGGCCTCATCAAGCCAAATGAAAAATGTGATTTTACTGGTATTTTTCATGTATCTTCTTGTTAAATAATAAATTCTTTTGTTATTTTTGTTTTCAGCGTGATTCAAGTAACATAGATTATTATTGGTTTATGTTTATTTGTTGGATTTAGTTACTATGCAAGCTCAACGTACTGCACCGCCTGATATGAATTGCAAAGATAAGTTTCTTATTCTAAGTACAGTTGTTCCCTTTGGAACTACAGAAGATGAAATTTCATCTGCGGTGAGAATCATGTTTTTTTTTTTTTTTTTCAGTTTTAAGGATTGAAGATATTGTTCGATAGTTTAACTCTTTTCGTTCGGTTTTTTATTTGTTGAATGATTTTGGATTTCTTTGGGTTATAGTTTGTAAACTACAGTGGAAAGTATATTGAGGAGAAGAAACTGAAGGTAGTCCTCATTAGTCCACCGTCTTCGCCGGTTTTGCTTCCGGTAAATGGTGATATGAAACAGGATCCGTCTTACCAAATTAATGTGCTAAAAGATAGGGTGATAAGTGGAATTGAAAACATACCTCCCCCTCTAAAAGTGAGCTCCTCTCCTTCCAAGTTTCAAACATGAATCACTCTCACAAGTTACTTGGATTATGATATAATGTTTTCAACATTGGATGGTTGATGATTAGTTCATGACTCTTTCGTTTTTTGTTTCTTTTTATCAGGCTACCGCGGAAGTTAAAGGTTTGGAACCAGTCTTGGACACGAGAGAGGATAGAACAGATGAGGATAATGTCCCAAAACATGCTGAAAACGAGGGTGACATGAAGCCAGCAATAGATGATGATGTGCAGTTGAATTTAGCAAAGGGTTGTGAGGAATTGAAATCAAAGCTTTGTTTGATGGATTCAAAGTTAAGAGAGGTTAGAGCTCCTGAATTTAGATTAAGCATTATGAATGTAAGTTTTCTAGTCCATGTGCCTGTCATACTTAAAACGTGATTTTCTCAAATTGTTGGTTGGTAGTATGAACTTTATTAGGCTACTATCTAGAACGGAAATTGATGGAAAACATGAATTAACCCGCATAATTTTAAGCTATCTAATATCTATTAACTCTGCATTTTACTAATATGTGAGAATAAGCAGGGCTAGGATCATATCATAATGCCATATTGTTTAGTTCCTTTTGAGCCAAAAAAATAGACTTTATCATCAACTAATGCATGTTTCATATCACGGTGGAATTGTAAAAATCACGGCGAGCCACCATGTTTTCGACAAACCCACCGTGAAATCGAACATGCACAAATGTTCTACGGTATATTTTGAAGTTAACACATTTTTGTCTATGTAATGATTATTCCCTAGGGCCTTAAGTTGCCTTAAAAGGTTGTAATATGCTTATTCTATGCCAATGTCGGTTTATAAAGATGTTATCTCAACTTATGTATGGTCCAAGGCTTGGAGTCAGTTCTTTAAGTTGCATTTTTTTGATATTTTATTGTAAAGTTCAAAGATGGAAGCAACTAACGTATTTAGTTTTGATCTTTGTAGGCTGAGGTAACCATGATGAAGTTGAATGAGGAGAAACACGCATACAATAAAGAAAAAGATATGCTAAAGAAAGAATTGGTACGTCTGTTTGTTATTTTTAATGTTATGTTGATGTTATCACTGCATGAATTTTGGCTTCCACAATTGCATCGCAACCACAATTGATTTGTCTGCTTTTTTTTTCTTCTCAATATTAAGGTTAACAACATAACTGCAACTGTAGTTTAAACCTTTGAGGGAAGGGGAAAGCATAGAAAGCCTATTTGATTATTGGTCATTAGTTGTCATCTTACCTCCACACATCCTTTTACTTGCCCAAGTCTGAAGAATGATAAACTGAAAGATGAGTAGATCTTGTTAAAGCTTACTGTAAAAATTGTCCAAGTTATCAAGTATATTCAGAATAGAAGTTCAACCTATTCTTTTATTCAAATAACCATTAAAAGTTTTCTAATCGACTGCGCTTGATTTCTGTCTGGCATTTCATACCCAAAATGGGGGTTTATGCTGATTGTTGAATGTTTCCATGTATATATCTTATTCTTTAAAGCAGTGAAGTTATGTTTTGAGCTGCAATACATTTTTTATTGACGAAGATGATTGATCAATGATATTTTTTAATACTTGATATCATATTTCATTTGTTTTGTTAGGAGGCATTGAAGAGGAAAAGTAACGCGAAAGTTCAGAAAGGCTTTCCATTACTGTTTGTCTGCATGGTTGCTATTGTCGGTGTGGCAGTTGGATACTATATTCAGTCATAAGGCATATAATTGCTTGCGTATGATAGAAGACGTTCTGAAAACTATGGTTTCTCTGTAATTGTTTATTATGATAGTTTTACTTGTGTTAATATGTGACATGAGAATGTGTGTAAAGTGAACTAAACTTATCAATAGAAGCATATAATAAGCAGCCTTATGATATTTTCAGTGGATGATTAATAAATAAATAGTATTCTCTACACATATTATCATTCAGTGGATGATTAATAAGTAAATAGTATTCTCTACACATATTATCACACGGATCCACAATCTTTCTGCTCCAAATATCAGTAACTTAGAAATTCTTATTGCACAATCAAGCAAATGTAAAATCTATATCTTCTGTCGGGACTGTCGGGGCGCTCGGTGTTTTCACCCACATGTACAAGCCAAAAATTTGAGTTCACAAGCAAACAACTCCTCTCTATATCTGTAAGTATCCTCCTACAAATCCTTTCTTTCTTTGTATCTTCATTTTTTTCTCTTTTCCTAATTAGCATCATATAGAAAGTTGAAATCTTCTAAGAATTGACAAAACTACACAATCAAAGCCAAATTCAAGCCATACCCACACCACACCATTTATCACACATGATCAGTATGTTAATGCCATTGATGGAACGCTTTGTTAAAGGGGAGAACCAAGAACATATGGTACAAAACCCCGGCCACCAAAGACAGGTCGCATGAAACAGTTGTCAAATTTGCGCCAGTAATGATGCACCCCATAGCTTGGAATCCGAAGGAGCGAATGCAATCTGTTTGGTCTTTGAGTCCCATCACTGCCCCCTACATCATCCTCTTCATTGCCAAGAAGTCTGTTTGGTCTTTGAGTCCCATCACTGCCCCCTACATCATCCTCTTCATTGCCAAGAAGTCTGTTTGGTCTTTGAGTCCCATCACTGCCCCCTACATCATCCTCTTCATTGCCAAGAAGTGGCACACTGAATGATTTCGGGCTTGACGGTGTGGACGGTATGCTGATTATTATGTGTTTAGATGAAGGAAGCAATCTGTTTGGTCTTTGAGTCCCATCACTGCCCCCTACATCATCCTCTTCATTGCCAAGAAGTGGCACACTGAATGATTTCGGGCTTGACGGTGTGGACGGTATGCTGATTGTTATGTGTTTAGATGAAGGAAGCAATAACTTCACAAGTGGCTTTGTCAATAACCCAAACACCTGCACATTTCAGATGTTCAAAATAATATTTGAAAATGACACTTCTCCTAATCTACCAATGTGCCCATTTTCTTGAGCAGAGTAAAAAAGTCTAACCACTGTGCTGAAGAGTACAACACTAATAGTACTAGTGATCATGATCGCATTTTCGTGCAATTTAGTATGGCCGTGCCTAGTAAACTGCATATAAAAAAAATGTTCATTAGTACGAGTCAATTACAGAATTCCAGGATGTTGAATTGGAAGCTATGAAGTTTGATATTTCACTTGATTGTAAGCAAGTGCAATAGAAACAGCGCCACGCATCAGACCAGCCCACCAAATCGTCACCTGTGAAACAAATTGTCCGCGAGCGGAATGTAACACATCAATTGACTCGGCTATGAAAAAGATCTTGAAATATGAAAAAGATCTTGAAATGGAAATGAGAAAATTAATACATACTTGTTGCTTAAACTCAATTTTCTCAGATTGAGACTTCTTAGACAAGTTGGATATGAAGGAAAGAGGGAAAACAAATGCTGCTCTTCCCACTAGAATAAGCGCCAACAACAACGAACTGACTCCAATTGATTTCCCCGGACTAACGAAGAGATCAGAATGTTAATTTCACATTTGACAGTAATATCAATATAGTTGAATAACTCTATCATTCTAAAAAATATTTTACCTTTCACTAACAAATCGCCATTTCTCGATATCTAGTGCATCCATCCCAACATAAAGGAAGATAAAGATCTCGGCAATGAATGACATAGTAGCAAAAGTATGCCTACAACAGTGTAATCAGTAGTAATCCTTATACAGATATAAATATGCTACGAAATTTTGCTTACTTTGTTGTTATTCTTGAACTTTCTGTCACATTATGCCAGGTATAATGCGACATAAGAATACCGCAGAAGAACACAGTGAGAATGGCACTTAAAGAAAATAACTGCCAAATAGATAATAAAAATGATCAATACTAGAATCAGTTAGGCTCGAATTCAAGGAAAAAAGATCTTACTTCAGCTAGCATATACGAAAGGTAAGCCATTAGTATCATCAGAGTTAGGCTCAAATTTAAGGAAAAAAGATCTTACTTCAGCTAGCATATACGAAAGGTAAGCCATTAGTATCATCAGAGCAACCTCGCGATCCGTAGAGTGTCTGAGATGTGTCATAAACATGCATTAGAAAATCAATAAAGACAATTTCTGAAAAATGTTTGAATATGTTTAGTCAACCTTATCAACTTTCCAAAATAGAGTTTTTTAATGATAAATGCACTAAGCAATCCAACCTGAAAAACATTAGACGAGAAAGTTACTTGAGTCCCAAGCAAATATCATAAAAAGACAGAATTAGAGATTCAATAGAAACACTTACAAAGATTCCCAACACAGTGCTTGCTATGAATAAATACCAAAAGTTTCCTATTAAGTGTAAAGCAGTGGTGAAATCAATGTGGGAGAGATCGAAACTCTGAATTGCTTTGAAGAGTACCACGGAAGTTGCATCATTTACTACTCCTTCTCCAAACACCAAACTGTATAGCAACGGCGTCTCGTCCTGGTTAAGAACCTGATGCAAACATATCGGCAAAATTCAAGAAACGTCGCAATGTCGCGTAAAAGGAGATGCAAAATGTGTTGAAATTTACTATACCTGCAATGTGCAAACAGAATCTGTTGCTGAAAATATTGCTCCAATTGCTGCATTCAGCAGAATCATGCAAGTGTAAGTGTTCATATGTGTGCATAAGTTCAGCATAAAACTATATAACCTAAGTATATAACCACACATATAGATATATACCTAGATAATCTCCAATCTTGAGGGAACCAATATTTAACTTTTGGAAGAAGTGCATGGCACCTAATGATATGATGCAGAATGATATGAGTGTACCGACTGCTCCGAAAAGCATTATAGTCATAAAATTGCGGAAAAATTGTTTCTTCTTGACCTGAAACCTAAGACAGATAAAAATAACAGTGAAGGTAAATAAAGCATGCAATCTGTTAAAAGAAATACAGTTATAGGTAAAAGGAGTAGAAAACAAGACGGACCCGGCATTGAAAATGATGGGTGGGAGAAGGTAAATAAAGAAAAGATCTTCACTGAAAACCATTATATGCGAGCTTCTTCCTCCGGTCGTAAACAATATTAACACACCGGAACACAAACCCTGCGATCACACGCCATCAATAACATTTCATACAAGGAAACGAAAGGAATAAATAACATAACAAAACATTAACAACAATATAATACTTAGTACTTACAATGAGAAGAGCAGTGATGGATTCATTAATCCAACGATTCTCCTCTAACATATGACCGATGACGATGCAAGTACAAAGAAGAGCAACAAATATGTTTAACGACACCACGGAAGCGTGGTCAGAGGTCATCATCGTTGCGAGTTTCTCGTATAAAGCTCCTTCTCCAGCCATGTTCACTTCAATGAGGAAGGAAGAAAAAGAAGAAGGAAGAGTGTAACATATGTATAGAGATGAGTGGAATATAACGAAGGATTTAAATGAATTTAGCCATGTTCACTTCAACGAGGAAGGAAGAAAAAGAAGAAGGAAGAGTGTAACATATGTATAGAGATGAGTGGAATATAACGAAGGATTTAAATGAATTTGTATTGTTTAATCTAACAGAATTAAAACGGTGTACCTTATAAAATTGAAGAGACGTTGTCGAAACTTGTGAGTATGAGAGAATTATTATCCTTATTGTCGTTTAGGATTTTCAGAGTAGTTTAATTGTCTAATGGAGAGACACTTAAATAGCTAAACGGTGAGGACAGGAACCTCTATTTGGGCTTAACTGTTCAGGCCCAAAACCCAATCAAACAATTCATCTATTTAATATTTAATAACCATAGACTATAATATAATTAATTTCTATTTAATATTTAATAACCATAGACTATAATATAATTAATTAATAATTAATTATGTCAATTCATATTTGATTAATTAAATAATTAATCTAACATGTAAGTCATAAATCAGTTTGAACTATTGTTGATTTAAGAGAAACTGATGAATATTGAAATGAAGTGTGGTTGATGTGATGAGTTGGAATACTTTTAAGCATGCCTTTGCCTTTGTTGTATGCAACACTCATCATTCTGCTGTTTTCAAATCTCACACACACTCGCCTTCACTTTTTCTATTTTAGTTTCACCGTTTTCATTATTCAAATCTCTCTCCCTCTTTTTCTCTCTCTTTTTATGATATTATCCTCCAACACAACAAACTATATAGTATTTATTATTGACCCAAAAGGATTCAATTGCCCCTCACTTTGAACGCAAGGTGAGACATACACTCATGTCATGCATTTTGAATCTTTGATGATGAGTGTATGTTGTCGTGTGGAAGACTCTCATTGATTTTTTCATGGAGTATGATGTATTGTGTACCATTAACAATGCCATTTGAAATTTTAAATTCCATAATATGATTCAAGTAACGAGTTGACTATAACTTTATAAGTGCTCACAACAAAAGCAGTTTCTTCAAATTTGGAGCTAATGGCTTCCAAAAAATATTCTTTGTTGCGCTTTTTTTGGTCATAAAATAAAGCTTAAAATTGAAAAGTACATTAGGAACAAAACATTTGATGTGTGAGATAAAGAACCGTCACAATCAAACAAATGGTTTAATACAATAAAATATTTGTGGTATTTTAAATTGAATTTTAATTCTGATAGAGGTAGTTTTATAGTTCAACTGGAATGTGCATGTTATAGTCGAAGTCTGATCTAGCATGTTGTAGTCGAATATGTGTATGTTGTAATCGAAGGCTATGTAACACACAAAGACTTAAGTTAGTTATGTGCTAATCACGTGGAAAAAAACACGTTGTCAAGTGATTCCCACCTCACTAAACTATTTAAATAATAAATTATCCAGACCTAAAATCTTCAACCAAAAATTGGAATAGACCTAAAATCTTCAACCAAAAATTAGAATTTTTAAGAGAGAAGTTTGAATTTTTAAAAAATTCAATTGTGGCGTGCAAAACATGTGGGAACCGAAAATTCAAAAAATCCTTTTATTTCCCTACATGTAAAGCACTTCGCAAATCTGCAAATAAAAAATGTCCCATTAATTGAGATACATTAGGTGTTGGAATTGAAAGTGACAAGTTTGTGAAAGGATTCCCACGTCGCAACTCACTACCATAAATGTTCTGACGGATTTGCACGTCACACATGTTTAAGAAGCATTGTTCCCACAGGTTCCCGCCGTCGCATGCTTGAGATGCTTTATTGTTCCGATGTGGGAATGCTTTATTGTTCCGATGTGGGAATCACGTGAGTACCTTCCCGTCGCAAATGCTTAAGATGCTTTATTGTTCCGACGTGGGAATCACGTGGGTACCTTCCCGTCGCAAATGCTTAAGATGCTTTATTGCTTTATTGTTCCGATGTGGGAATCACGTGGGTACCTTCCCGTGGGAATCACGTGGGTACCTTCCCGTCGCAAATGCTTAAGATGCTTTATTGTTCCGATGTGGGAATCACGTGGGTACCTTCCCGTCGCAAATGCTTAAGATGCTTTATTGCTTTATTGTTCTGATGTGGGAATCACGTGGGTACCTTCCCGTCGCAAATGCTTAAGATGCTTTATTGCTTTATTGTTCTGATGTGGGAATCACGTGGGTACCTTCCCGTCGCAAATGCTTAAGATGCTTTATTGTTCCGATGTGGGAATCACGTGGGTACCTTCCCGTCGCAAATGCTTAAGATGCTTTATTGTTCCGATGTGGGAATCACGTGGGTACCTTCCCGTCGCAAATGCTTAAGATGCTTTATTGTTCCGATGTGGGAATCACGTGGGTACCTTCCCGTCGCAAATGCTCCCGTCGCAAATGCTTAAGATGCTTTATTGTTCCGATGTGGGAATCACGTGGGTACCACCTTCCCGTCGCAAATGCTCCCGTCGCAAATGCTTAAGATGCTTTATTGTTCCGATGTGGGAATCACGTGGGTACCACCTTCCCGTCGCAAATGCTTAAGATGCTTTATTGTTCCGATGTGGGAATCACGTGGGTACCACCTTCCCGTCGCAAATGCTTAAGATGCTTTATTGTTCCGATGTGGGAATCACGTGGGTACCTTCCCGTCGCAAATGCTTAAGATGCTTTATTGTTCCGATGTGGGAATCACGTGGGTACCTTCCCGTCGCAAATGCTTAAGATGCTTTATTGTTCCGATGTGGGAATCACGTGGTTACCTTCCCGTCGCAAATGCTTAAGATGCTTTATTGTTCCGATGTGGGAATCACGTGGGTACCTTCCCGTCGCAAATGCTTAAGATGCTTTATTGTTCCGATGTGGGAATCACGTGGGTACCTTCCCGTCGCAAATGCTTAAGATGCTTTATTGTTCCGATGTGGGAATCACGTGGGTACATTCCCGTCGCAAATGCTTAAGATGCTTTATTGTTCCGATGTGGGAATCACGTGGGTACATTCCCGTCGCAAATGCTTAAGATGCTTTATTGTTCCGATGTGGGAATCACGTGGGTACCTTCCCACGTGTTCACCACGTCGCAAAAGCCCCTATATAATATTTCACCAGATTTTCCTTCAACACCATCTCGTTTCATCTTCTTCATTCTTCATGCTTTCTTCATTCTCTTCATTCTTCCATTACTACTGTCTCCCTCACAACTCCATTTTTAACAAAAATTTCACAAAAAAACTTAAGGTGATTGGTATATATGTTGTTTTTGTGAATGTTTTACAGTTAATTTTATGTTTATCTTATTATTAATTGTTAATTGTTGATTTTTTTTCTAAGATTTAAGAAGTTCAATAGGAACAAAACATTTGATGTGTGAGATATGAAGGATTTAAATGAATTTAATAGATAAAAATTATAGCATATTGTTTAACCTAACAATAATCAAGAATAATTAAAATGGTGTACCTTATAAGATTGAATAATTAAAATGGTGTACCTTATAAGATTGAAGAGACAGTTGTCGAAGCTTGTGAGTATGAGAGAATTACTACCCTAATTGCCGTTTAGGATTTTCAGAGTAGTTTAATTGTCTAATGGGGAGACACTTAAATAGCTAAATGGCTGAGGGCAGGGACCTCTCATTGGACTTAACTGAATGATCCAACCCACTACGGTCCATTCAGGCACAAAACCCAATCAAACAATTCATCTATTTAGTGTTTAATAACAATAGATCATAATATAATTAATTAATAATTAATTATGTTAATCCATGTTTGATTAATTAAATAATTAATCTAACAATCTCCCACTTGGATGACAATAATTAATTATTAAAAATATTGATTCTAGTATTAGAATATCAATAATGGTCAAAACACAAATCAATCAAAAGAAGTAAATTTCAACGTTGCAGAAATTGTATCCGATAGGGAAGACAAATCATACATGTTAAAACTCACAACTTTATATAAAAAATGATGACTTTAGAGTAACATATTTAACTTCAGAGTAATATGTTATAAAGAATGACTCAAACATATGAAAATGCTATTGATAAACTCCCACTAACCCAAAGTATCATAAGACTTACTCATGTGTATAAGTCTATGGTTAGTGATTATACTAATGAGTTTTAAATTATAGGTCATAAAATATCCACATAGGTCTAAGAATAGTAATTACATATAGGAATACCCTATTAACAGAGTAATTACATTTAATTATAAGTACTTTCATAACACAATATCATACTCGATAGGAGTATTGATATTTACTTGTACTTTCATATTATGACCTGACAAATGTAGACTATTGAAGATATAATAACACAATATTATTGCACGATAAAAAATTATTGTGTCTTTTCAATATCAACCTAAACATCAAATTATGATGTTTCCTGAGATTAAGAGAATAATATATCTCTCAGTATAACAGAATAAGACTTCTTATAATTATTTTATATTTTGAAGTCCTTTTAGAATATGTCATATTTACAGTGCGCGCAAGAATATATGACACTATGAGAATAATAATCCAAAATTTTAGATTATATGATTGTGTTCACATGCAATCCACTCCCACTAATCCAATATGATAAGGATTTATCAGAGGCCACTAATATTAAATACTCTGATCGAACAACAGGGGTGCTAATGTTATATTTAGTGCAAAATTATACAGAGAAGTGGTTCTATAATATATCATCAAACTCAACCACATATTTTGCACGTCAATAGAATATATCTTTATTTAGATAATTTACATGAAAGAATATGATGGTCATATAAAAGATTTACCATCTTTTGAGTGAGATCAAATTCATAACTCGCTCAAAACTCAAATGCTATAAGTATAACTACACACATTTGAGAAACATATTACGTTATACGCAGCAGAAAAATATGAAACTTTAATCAAATTTAATATTAAGGATATAGCATAAGACTAAAATATCCTCAATATAAGTCTTTATAAAATAATATTATATATTAAACAAATAAAATTTGTTTCTGAAATCTATATAATTGACATGTTAAATTCTCCCACTTGATAGAGAATAATAGTTGAATTATTAATATTAGAATTTTAAAATATTTAAACAAATATCCAACTATTTTCTGTATCACACAATAATCATTCAGGTAACGTCACACCGATAGAGTATGTCCATCACTCACATAATACATAGAGAATTGAAATCTATTTTAATAAAAAAAATTATTTGATTTCATAAAGTATTCAATGTCTTCAAAAAATATTTTTTTTCTTAAATAATACTTTCAACAATATGAAATAAGCAATATAACAATGTATAAATATTATGTCATCAAAAATTCTAATACCGATAGGGTACTTGAACTATAATTTACACAATCATAAATCATAAGTGCATTAAACAAAACAAATTATACTAATAATAATATACCGATTGGGTATAATTATTATCAATATAATATTTATTATAACTAAAATTAATTTAACAAAATTTGAATTACTGTACCACAATAGGTGAGTTACAATCATGCAAATTAAGATTAATTATATTTTATTCAAAATAAGAAAATTTATATAATTGTATCCACGATATGTGAAATTACAATTATACAAATTAATATTGATTACTTAATTTTCCATAATAAAAATCATAAAATAATAAGATTTCTATATATATATATATATATATATATATATATATATATATATATATATATATATATATATATATATATATATATATATATATATATATATATATATATATATATATATATATATATATATATATATATATATATATATATATATATATATATATATATATATATATATATATATATATATATATATAATTGCATAATTTTAATTTCAAAAGGAAGTGAATAATATTTTAAGAAATTCCTCCTTCTTTGCAATTATTATATAATAGTCACAAGAGATTCAAAATTAATAAATAATCAAATACAACTAACCTCGAAGAGAATGTGACATTTATCTTTGTGAGTAGAGGTATTAAACTTTAATGACTTTTAGAATATTATAGTATCATATCAAAATGATTCATAAACAAAGAATAAATCGTTATATCAAAATATAAAATTATATTTATAAATAATCATAGTTCAAGGATAATACAATTTAATTTTATTAAAAAATATCTCAAAATCATTATATATGAAAATTTTAAATATATTTAAAATTTGAATTAAATCAATAATTTTATAATATATTATATTTAAATATTGGAATATGCCAAAACATCAAAATAAATAGAATATCTAATACTATTTATTTGACATCAACTTAGGAGAGAGTTGTTGAAGCTTATATAGAAACAAGATTATAGGCCAATATCATATTCACTAACATAAAAGAACATAAAGAAAAGAATTTTATATTAAAATCAAAAACAATTCTTTACGTCTTTATAAATATAGTATCATGTCAGTATAAATTTATCCATCAAAGTGACTAATTTCTTTTATCACAATATAATACGTTTTAAAACTTCCCAAAAATCATGCTATGTATTGTCACATACTTTTGAAAATGAACGTTCAATTTGGCGATTAACTGTGATGGTAGAAAAATTCATCATAATTTTGTGTGTACGCCATCATTCAATTGAATGAAAAAGGTTAATAATTTGGCAATATATTGTACGTGAGTATTAGCAATATAGTGTGGTTAGAAAACAAATTGTTCAGTTCATCACCTATATTTACTGATAATTTCAAAACATATTTACTTTGAATTAACTCTCTTATATAATTTCAAAAAAAAACTTGGATCATAGAGAGTAGCATGATATACATAGATATTACAACCAAAATTTGTTATATTATTAACTAATATCAAACAAAAGTATTTAAAATATATTGAATAAAATAACTAATTTGTCATTCAAAATTCATTTCTGCAACGAAATATCTAAAATATATTCCGTTCATAATCTTTTAATCAACAATAATAAATATATCATAATTTTAAAAGTTAACAAAATAATTGAAGAGATCATACAAATCTACCACTTTTGTATGTTAGAGATTATAAATAAATCAATTAAGTAATATTCTGCAAAAACAAATAAAATATTTAATATTAATTATTAAGCTAAAAAATAGGATCACCTTTTCAAACTCTTCTAAATAATTCTCATTCCACCCACAATAAAATGCAATTATTTAAGAATCAAACCTTAAAAATAGGTGAGACATAACAACCTCTTACTAATATACACCTAAAATATAATATACCTTGATTCTAAATATGAAATTTACATGTCAATAAATTTCTAATATCATTAGATCAAATTATTTAAATATTAGATCTAAATTTTTTCTAATTTTAAGAAAACCCACCATTTACATTCAATATGAATTATATAAAATTAGTGCATCAAGTTTAATTATTTAACTTGTGAACTCAAAACAAATAGAAACTGAAGGTGAGAAAATATTTAGAAGGGGGGTTGAATAAGTATATAGAAAAACTTATAGCAATAAAAAACTCAAGAATTTTTATCCTGGTTCGTTGAACTCAACTACTCCAGTCCACCCTATCAAGAGTGATTTGCCTTTCTCAAGAAGGACTTAATCCACTATTAAATCAACGGATTACAATAGCAAGCACTAAGAGCAACTGTTCTTAGTCTTCTTAAGAACAACTGATCCCAACTGGATCTTCTTAAGGATCTTTTACAATCAAATGTAAGAATAATACAAGTGTTTAAATGCTTCTCATTAAGCTTTATCACAACTGTGATTTTACACTTAAGATTTAAGAACTTAGAAATAAATTCAGCAAGATAAAGATTTGTATGAGAGCTTGTAATGAATTTCTTTCAAGTGTTTCGTCAACTGAAGAAGAGAGATAGAGTCTTGCTTTTATAGGCACATAGGTCCAAGTAGCTTTTGACGTTGAAGGATGTGTACTAAAAAGGTCTGAGCCTTTTTGTCTTCACATCACATGACCTTTCCTAGAAATAGAATGCACAGAGAAATCCTTTTTGTCTGTGTTCTTGTGTCTAGCATAAATGAGGAAAGAGTCGTTTGGCCATACCAACAGACATAACTTTTAATTCTTCTTCAACAAGTTTTCAGCAAAAATATCATCAGAGTCTTGAATGGTCAGAGCCTTCTGATGTCTATTAGAGTTTGCTGAATCAGAGCAATGCAGCAGTGTGCTTTCAGCGTGTAATTGTTCAGAGCAGAGTTTGGGATCAGATCCTCAATACTGGCAGCATAGTTATCAGAGTCTTCTGAAATAACTGTGCTTGACACTCTTCATACATAATTCTTCAATGCTTCTGGCTTCTGCTTCAGATTCTTCTGTAGCTTCTGCTTCAGATCCTTCTGTAGGCAGCGCTCAAAATCTTCTGTAGACAGCATTCAGATTCTTCTAAGAGATGTTTCTGATGCTTCAGAGCCTTGCATATTTTCATGTTCAGATCTAATTTTCTTCTAGAATAATTTCACTTTAATATCTGCAGCAATCAATCTTAAACAAATTTTAGAGTATATAATTCTTTAATACAAAAGTTCATAAGAGATATCATCAAAACATAGAGATATAATTAAGAACCAATCTGTGTTCTAACAGTCTCCCCCTTTTTGATGATGACAAAAACATAAGAAATTTTGTTCAATAAAAATATAATTATAACTCCCCCTGAGATAATGAATCTCCCTCTGAATTGAATACTTAGAAGGAATAGAAACTTCCCTTTTTGCATGAGTATTCTTTTCAGAATTAGAGCCTGATTGTTTCAAAAATTAGATCTTGACTTGGAAGGATGTTTCAGAATCAGAGCCTGATAGGTTAAAACTTGATCTGGGGATCTCAGAGTTACTTTTAAAGGATTTGTCAGATTTTTCAAATATTCTGAAACACTAAGAGTTCACGTTAGTTAAAATTGATATGTCTGAATTTTCATTTAGGTAGAGTTTATTTGAACAGTCAGATCCATTTTCTCCCCCTTTTTTGTCATAATCAAAAAGTAAAACTTTTTAAGACAAATAAAAGGAAATACAGAAAAGATATATTCAAGTAGAGAAAACACAGAATCATTCATTCATATTCAACACAGAAACAGACAAATCATCAGATAAATTCAAGTACATGTGCACAAACATCAGATACAGAAAAAACATAAACTAGGTTTGCTTGGACAAAATCATCTTCAAAAGGTGAGTGATCTCAGATGAAGACTCTTCTTGCTTTGTCATCCACTTAGTCATATTGTCATTCTTCTGAGATTTTTTAAATATTGTGTTGTTGATATATTTTTGAGATTTTTTGTTTATTGTGTTGTTGTTGAAAGAAAAAAATAAAAATAATTTGTAGTAGAATATATATTTTTAGAATATATATATTTTGAATTAAAAACATAATAATATATATAAACAGAATATTTATTACAAACAAATTAAATATGTAAAATATTTTTAATTTTTAAAAACAGAATATTTATTATGTTAGAAAAAGTAGAACTTTTAAAAATATTTTTAATAAACAATATCGTAAATAGAAAAAATTAAAAGATATTTTTTACAAAACATAAAGAATAGGTATTATATTTAAAATGTGTTATTTTTAAATGTATTATTTTTTCAAAAAATATGTTTATTAAAAAATAATGAATATGCATTATATATATATTTTAAATGTGTTATTTTTAGTAAACCAATTATATATATTATAGAATATTATATATATTTCATGTGACTAAATATTTATATATTAATAATGTATATTATTTTAATTTTAAATTTATATTTAATATTTAATATTTATTTTAATTTTATAGTTGTTTTCAGTTAACATTATTTTTTTATTATTAAATTTAATAGTGAAGTGGATCCCATGTCACTAATTAGTGACGTGGGAATCACATGGGAAAAATATTTATTCAGTGTGATTTCCCACGTGAAAACAAGGCCACAAATTAGTGACGTGGGAGTCACATGGGAAATAAATTCAACTTGTGTACATGATTTTCACGTCACTAATTAGTGACTTGGTTTTCATGCGGGAACCTTTTTTTTTTGTTATTTGCGACGTGGGATCTATGTCACAACTTTGTGACCTGTTTTCCATGTGGGAAAAAGTTCCCACCATTGCATTTCCGACGTGTTTTACCCACGTCGCAAATATTGATTAGTGAAGTGATTTTTAGGTTAGTGACGTGAAAATCACTTGGGAAAATACAACATTTCTTGTAGATATGTATAGGTGTTATCATCATACATACATGAGATACATATACTAGAAGTCTATATAGGTTGTCCAGTTAGAGTAGAGAGGTAAGTTGTTATCTATGTAGGTTGTCCAGTTAGAGTAGAGAGGTAAGTTGTTATTCACTTGTAGCGTGTTAACCCTAATTAAAAAAGTGAATAGAAAAACTGTTATAATCAATTCTCCCTTCTTTTTCTTCTATCTTCTTCTTGAACCATTTTTTTGATTATTCAAGAACTCTCTTTCTCACATGTTTGTTGCGTTTGACATCGGTTGTCACAATTATAAAAGATGATAACATAAAAATTGTTTATTCGATTTGATCAAATTGTTCTACTTTGAGGAGAGGATAACTCTTCTATTCACTATATTTTTAAAAAGAAACTTTATTTTCTATTCAAATATTATTTTAAATTTTCAAAATCTCAATATATAAAACACACAAATTCAAAGTCTTTAAAGTATTCATCAAAACCTTTTGAGAATCCTAAAACCGTTAAACTCTAAAAGTAAAAACTAGAATAGAGAGGACTTGAGATTTTCTACACCTTCGAGCATATCATTTAGAGCTATAAGATAATTTGGTAGTTTGAAGGAAATGTATAGATGTTGGACTCATTAGAAGGTCATGATTATAGCTAATAAAAAAATCATTGAACCAAATTGAATTGAAGTTAAAATAATTGAACCATTATATTTAATTAGTAAACTGGATTTGTGTTGCACAAACAATTATAAAATCGAACTAAATGAAAAAAAAAAACCAAACTAAAACTAGAAAATAAAAAATGCTTAAGGATAACATTTTTAATTAAAAAGCATTTGAAAAAAATATAACGATTCGTTTCTTTAACGAATAACTCAATTTAAAAAAAATGGTTTTGAAAATTTAAAACAGTTTGGTTCAGTTTTATTTTAGGGACCATTTATAATGGTTCGGTTTAATTTGGTTTTCTTACCGAATTGTATTAGAAAAGAACATGGGAATAAAATTCTAAAAGATGGTGAGGATGAGGTTGAATAGACGTTTGACCTAAAATAATTTTCAAAAACCTTTCTTTGAAATTTGAGGTTTACAACAGAAACAACGCATTGGAATTATACAAGATGTAATTGGATTGAGTTTACAGGATATCAGAAAGTATAATGAATGTGATAGATTGAGTTTACAGGATATCAGAGAGTATAATGAATGTGATAGATGAAAATGGTCAAACAACAATTCATCAAGTAAATAACTTAATTTGCACACAAAGTTTAAATTAAATCTCAAATAGAGAATTTAACATTAAGTGTATATATAATCATAATCACAAATGAGTAAATCTATCACATGCCTATGTTTTCACAATAAATTTGTATAAGCTGGTAAAAACCTATTTACATGTGATTCTAGAAAAATGATTAAATTGAAGTCATACAAATCTATACTGAAATTTAAAAGAAATAGGAAAAGAGATATTTGTGCACCAAATTTATACTAGTTCAGCGCTGCGCCCTTGCTAGTGATTAGTCCAATCTTCAATGGTAAACCATTGAAAATTTTGCACATCTTCCACTATTTTACAAATTAATATACAAGAGTTTTTTATACAATGGACAATCAAAGCAACTCTAAACACTTTAAGCCAAATAATGCTTAAGCAAACACAAGTCTAAATTTTAATTTCTTTTCTATTTAGCAAAACACTAATAACTGTCAAATCTCCAAGATCTTGAGCTAATTGCCTTCATATATCCAAAATTCTTCTCCAAGCTTCCGTTTGTAGTGGTCTTAACTCAACCCTACCGAAAGTCACTTGTCCAAGCCTTTGTTATAGCGAATGATCTTAGAAACTTCCAACTTCATCTGCAACAACCTTCACTTGGTTCTACCAAAATCTTTAATGGAGAAGAAAGCAATATTTTTTCTTAGTGGAAGTCAGTCTCTAAACACCATAATTAAAAAAACTAATTCTTCAATCAAATATACACAAGAAACTTCACAAAAAATATTAGATTCTCTAATGTACCTTGCAACTACCACTGATACTCAATCTTTAAAGTGATTACTGCAACAATGGTATTCTTGATTCAAGGTTGAACATGATTGATTATCTAAAGAATCTCACACAACTCCTAAATAGGACTAACTTAATCAAAACACTATGAAATTTTTATATAGGCTTTACTTGAGAGAGAAGGTGTGAAAGAAAGAACTTATGATTTTTCTAGATTTGTGAAAATATGGATTTTATGATTCTAATTAAATCATCTATAAGTGTATTTGGAGAGAATGACACAAAATGTTTATGTTGTGAATCAGATGTCTTGAAACAAAGTATAAACAGTTTGTTTATGATCAAGAAACACACAAGGGTTAGGGTTAACAAAGAAACCAAGGTAAAACAACAAGGATTAATTATAAACTGTTATTATTTCCTTACTCTTAGAACAAGATTACAAGTATACAAGAATATCAATATAACCTCTCTTTCTTGAAATTAGGATTTTATCTTCCTATTTTCCTTATGCCAAGATTGAGAAATTAGCATCCTATTTATAATAAAAATAGCACACTAAACTAATGGTTTTTTTTTAACAATTACCCATTACAAGCTAACTTAGGGTACAAACTAACTTAAACAATTGGACTTACAAGCAAGACCCAATCCAATATGCTAACAACCTAGCAATATTGATTAATGCATGTTAGAACAAACTTCGACTATAACGGGCATTATCTTCGACGGCAGCATGCGAACAGACTTCGACCCCATGCTTAATCCCTGTCGAACCAGAAGCTACCCTTCAACCATATTAGAGTTCGATCCAACATCTCACAAATCTCAAACTTTGATCTAACTCTATAACATCAAGAAACTAGCTTTCTTCATGCAGCTTTATCAACTGCATATAGTGAAAAAACTTGCAATTGGGCAACGTCTTGGTGATCATATCAACAACATTATGATCTGTTGAAACCTTGAGCACTTGGACTTCTCCATGCTCGATTACCCCTCTGACGAAATGCAGCCTCACATCAATGTGCTTGGTCCGCTCATGATAGGCTGAATTCTTCGACAGGTGTATTGCACTTTGACTATCACATTTAACAGTGATAACTCGACCATGAAGTTTCAGCTCCTTTGCAAAACCTTCAAGCCACAATGCTTCCTTCAGAGCTTCAGTTAGGGCAATATACTCCGCGTCAGTGGTTGATAAGGAAACAACCTTCTGAAGTGTTGCTTTCCAACTGATTGTTGTCCCAAACATAGTGAACACATATCCAGAAATAGACTTTCTGAAATCCATACAACCTGCATAATCAGAGTTGATATATCCTTCGATTTCTGTTTTACTACCTTCACCCAAGTCTCCACCATAAATTAGGACTCTATTCAGAGACTCATTTATGTACCTTAGAATCCACTTCAATGCTTGCCAGTGAGCCTTTTCAGGATTCGCCATATACCTACTTACAAGACTTACTGCATATGTTATGTCGGGTCTAGTACAAACCATAACATACATCAAAGAACCCACTATATTAGCATATGATATGCTATTCATATAAGTTCTTTCAACATCAGTGTTGGGACACTAATTTATATTCAACTTGAATTGAGGGTTTGTTGGAGTCACAACAGGCTTTGAATTCGACATACCATACTTTTCGAGAATCTTCCGTAGGTATGCCTCTTGAGATAAGCATAATCTCGACTGCTTTCTATCTCTTCGGATGTCAATCTCAAGAATCCTAGACGTAACTCCCAGATCCTTCATGTCAAACTCCTTATTGAGTTCATCCTTCACCCTCATTACCTCTTTGACATTGTTGCTTGCTATTAGAATATCATCCACATAAAGCAAAAAAATAACAAATGAATTACTCGGTCGAAATCTGAAGTAAACACAGTGGTTAAACTGACTTTTGATGAAACTTATGCGTGCCATGAACTTGTCGAATCTCCTATTCCACTTTCGAGGAGATTCTTTCAGTCCATATAATGATCTATTCAACTTGCACACATAATCTTCCTTCCCTTTTTCGACATACCCTTCAGGTTGCCTCATCAGGATTGTTTCATCTAAGTCACCATACAAGAACGCAGTCTTCACATCCATCTGTTCCAGTTCAAGATCAAACTGTGCCACTGTGGCAAGTAGCATTCGAATGGATCTGTGCTTCACAATAGGAGAGAACACATCTTTGAAGTCAATACCTTCTTTCTGAGCGAACCCCCTAGCAACCAATCTTGCCTTGTATCTCTTTGACGTAACTCCTGCGATTCCTTCCTTAACTTTGAAAATCCATTTACAGCTGACTAACCTGGCTCCAGCAGGTTTCTTGATCAGTTTCTAGGTGTTGTTATCATGAAGCAATTTCATCTCATCATCCATGGTCTTCAGCCATTCAGTCTTCTTTCGACTCCTCATAACTTTCTTATAGTCTCTAGGTTCTTCGTCTAGAACCTCACTTGTAGAGATTAAGGCCTAAGCCATAATATCTGCATACCCAAGTCTCTGAGGTGGCTTGATGACTCTCCTCGACTTGTTTCTTGCTAGCAGGTAGTCATTATCAGTCTCCTCATCTTTAACAACATCTTCTGCGTCTTCTTCGACTTTATCTTGGGTACGCAATTCAGCATTAACATGTTCCACCTCAACAGGAATCTCTCCCTGTTCCAGCTCTTCGTCAGCATTATCAGTTTTCTTGAAATTCATCTCTGCTTCATTGAAAACTACATCTCAACTGGTGATACACCTCCTGTGACCTGGATCTAGGAACATAACCTGTAAGCTTTGACTTCTTCAGGGTATCCCATGAACATACATTTCAGAGCTCTAGGTTCAACCTTGTCTTGCCTAATGTGAGCATAGGCCATATAACCAAATACTTTCAGTCTGTTGAGGCTAGGTGGATGTCCCGACCAAAATTCTTCAGGTGTCTTCATTCCCAAGGCAGTTAAGGGACATTTATTTATCAGGTAAGCTGTTATCGAGATAGCTTCCGCCCAAAACACGTTCTTCAATCCAACACTAACCAACATGCATCTAACCCTTTCAAGGATTGTTCGATTGAATCTCTCAGCTAAGCCATTTTTTTGAGGAGTACCTGCTACAGTCTTATGCCTTGAAATCTCAAACTCAACACAGTAATTGTCAAACGCTTCATTGCAGAATTCAAGGCCATTGTCGGTTCTCAACCTCTTAACCTTTCTGCCAGTTTGAGTTTCTACCAGAATCTTCCAAATTTTGAAATTCTCAAAAGTCTCATCCTTCGTCTTCTGAATGAATACCCATAGCTTTTTGGAATAGTCATCAACGATGGATAGAAAATACTTTGCACCTGAGTGTGAAGGATTCCTTGCAGGCCTTTAAAGATAAGCATGAAAGTAATCCAGGGATCCATGTGTTCTTTGATTGCCTTTGTTAAACTTCGCCCTACAGGATTTATCAAATACACAAGATTCACAAAACTCCAAATTTTCGACTTTGTCACCTCCTAGCAGATTCTGCTTCCCCAAATCGAACAGGCCTCATTCGCTAACATGGCCCAATCTCATGTGCCATAATTCTGTCTTCGACACAGGTTTCATGGATGCAACATTTGTTGAACCACTTACAACCTCAGCCTCAAGGGTATACAAGCCTTGTTTCTTCACGCATCTCAATACTTCCTTCAACCCCTTCATGACTCTTAGGATACTTTTCTCTCCTTAAAAAATGTATCCCTTTCTGTCCAATTCACCAAGAGAAATCAAATTTCTCTTCAAGTCAGGTACATACCTGACTTCAGTTAATAATCTTATTGACTTATCATGGAGCTTGAATCTCACAGATCCAATACCTGCAATTTTGCAAGATTTGTTGTTTCCCAGCATCACAGATCCACCATCTTGAACACATAGCTCCTCGAACAATTCTCTGTTTGGAGTTATGTGCCAAGTGCAATCTGAATCCATAATCCATTCTTTTCTCGAGTAACCACTTGAAACAACAAGAGCATCAGATGATTCGAAGATATCTTGAACAACGGCTGTGTTGCCATTACCTCCATGATCTTTCAGGTGTTCAGGGCATACCTTTCTTGTGTGACCCTCCTTCTTACAGTGATAACATCGAATACCATATGTTTCGCCACTAGATTTCTGTTGACTTTTACCTTTCTTCTTGTCGAACTTACCATCCTTTCGCAAGAATTTTCCCTTAGCGGGCAAACCTTCACCCACCGTCGAAGGTTTATTCTCCTTTCGTTCGTTCAAGTCCTTAGAATATAAGGCTGATTGAACTTCTTCAAAGGTCAGGGACTCCCTTCCATACAAGAGAATTTCTTTGAAGTGAGCACGTGTTCTGGAAAAAACACATAGCAACAACAGTGCTTGATCTTCATCATCGATCTTCACATCAATATTTTCAAGATCAAGAATCAGCTTGTTGACATATCCAACTGCTCAGCCGACACTTTATCTTCACTCATCTTGAATGAATATAAAGCTTGCTTCAGGTAGAGTCGATTCAACAGAGATTTGGTCATGTACAAACTTTCAAGTTTCACCCATAATCTCGATGTTGTAGTCTCTTTTGATACCTGTCGAATAACCTTATCACCAAGGCTTAACAATATTGCAATGTGGGCTTTCTCGATCATGCCCGTCTTTTGTTTTGTCTTTAACGCAACGTCCATGTCTGCCTCTCTCTTTGACGCTTCCAAACAACCCTGTTGAACCAGTAGGGCTTTCATCTTCAAGCGCCACAGACCGGAGTCATTCACCCCGGTGAACTTTTCGATCTCATACTTTGTTGAAGGCATCTTCTCCATGTTCACCGCACCAATTTGTTGTGAATCATATGTCTTAAAACAAAGTATAAACGGTTTCTTTATGATCAAGAAACACATAAGGGTTAGGGTTAACAAATAAACCAAGCTAAAACAACAAGGAACAATAAGGATTGGTTATAAACTGTTATTCTTTCCTTACTCTTAGAACAAGATTACAAGTATACCACAATAACAATATAACCTCTCTCTCTCTCTCTCTTGAAATTAGAATTTTATCTTCCTATTTTTCCTTATGCCAAGATTGAGAAACTAGCATCCTATTTATAATAAAAATAACACACTAACCTAATGAGTTTTTTTTAACAATTATCCATTACAAGCTAACTTAGGGTACAAGCTAACTTAAACAATTGGGCTTACAAGCAAAGCCAATCCAATATGCTAACAGCCTAGAAATATTGACTAATGCATGTTAGAACAGTTTACATATGTGCAAAAGTTAAGGCACATAACAGGTGAGAAATCAAGCAATTTATTCAAATCAGATCATATAGTTATGATTTGAATCAAATGAAAGAATGTCTTGAATCAATGTGTTAAAATATGGGTTTGACTTATTTGATTCATATCATGATTTGATACATGTGATTAGAATCAAGAAATTATATGATTGGAATTACACAACTATATATGATTTTAAAAAGAGTTTATTTAATAATGATTCAAATCAATTATAATTGTGATTCACATCAAGGTGTCGTTGCGACAAATCAAACATACCCTTGATTCAAATCAATATTACAGTGCCAAATTCCAAATTTCAATTTAATTCTTTATTCTAATAGGCTAAAGTGGTGATCCAAATCAAACTTCAAAAGACACCCTATTTTAAGACTTCTAAACTTGTGGTTCAAGGCACACATAGTTGATGTTTGACCAATTTTCTAAAACTAAAAAACATTGCAATGGATTCAACCTAATTAAATGTAAGGGATAACTCAAGGTACAGTTAAGTGATAAATGATAAAATCAAATTACAAATAAATTATTATTTGAAAATATCAAAAATGCAACAAATCATCAAAATACACAGATGAAATTCACTGTTACCAATGAATAAATTTTAGTCTCACCTTTTTTGATGTTTGGTAAATTTGAGATATTATTTGAACAATTTGATTTAAACCATTGAGCAACGCACAAATGATACTTAAACTCTTTAGCTCTCAAGCTTTCTTTACATTCAACACTTAACGTGTGTAATGATTTGATAGATATCTTTAATCTTCTCCATCTTTGACCAACATAAAAAAGGGTAGCAAAAATAATACCAAAACACACATAACAGATGAAACCATGTCAACTTGTAATCACACTACCAATTGCCTCACAATGAAACACACAAAATTTATCAGGGTTACGCAGTCGAGCAAAACAAATATAATACATGCAATTTCACATACTACATTTAATATCACAACAAAGATACAAATAATAGATATGAAAAATACTAATATTAGATGGATAAGAAAAAATGGCTAACGACATGCCAACATATATATATATATATATATATATATATATATATATATATATATATATATATATATATATATATATATATATATATATATATATATATATATATATATATATATATATATATATATATATATATATATATATATATATATATATATATATATATATATATATATATATATATATATATATATATATATATATATATCACCATAAACTAACACATTTACTTTTGTCTTGTAAATCATTATTTGGTCAATGGTGAACTTCACCCAACTAACCTCTGAACTAGTGAGTAAAGTTCACATAAAAAATAAGTCATTCTCATCAACCCTTGCCCAATTTCTTGTTTTGTGTACATAATCTTTACAGTAATCCACTATAGCATTCTCATTTCAAACGTCATTTGGTTTATCTAAAAGTTAGAAATGTCCAAGTGATATTTAAATAGAGACTTGGAGACGGACTCCACAAATGGAATTCGGCACAACTCCTTAGTTAGTTATGATGATCAATTTACATGTCTTTGTTCTCTAGTTCAAGAACCTCATGAAAATATTTGAGCATGAATGAGACAAGTCTTCCATGAAATTGACTAAACCACTTTCATTAAAATGTGTTAACCTTAAATCTCATAGCCTAGTTTTGTCATGAAATGCTTGACTAGATAATGATACATGACCAATAACATTGGAACCATAAAAAATTTACAACCCACACATTTTGAACCCTTTAGTCACTATCAATACATAATGCAAAATTTTCAACACCCCATTTCAATTCTAGAATAGTAGCTTAGATCATCAAATATGCCCGTGGACAAATTTGTTTGCTTAACTTCGAGATCATACCTCACATTATGTAGAAGGAACTCAAAGTCATCGAAAATTTTCATTTCGACTGTACCAATATCTTGAATTTGCAAGCCTTATTGTTTTTAATTTGAACGACTCCACCTTCTTTCAAATCGAAAGTCTTAAAATAATATTTCCTTGGACACATGTGATAAGAGAATCTAAGTCCATAACGCAACTCTTTTATGTATTCAAACTTGTTGCCATTAGTGTGTCATCACTTTCATAACAATCTTTATCTGAGGCAACCACAATCTAAATTGAATCACCATTGCTCCTTCTTTCGGGACAATCCTTCTTGAAATGATCAGTTTTGTAACAGGCGAAACATTTAAAATTTTATATATAAATTTTTTAGACTTGGGCTTTGACCTGGATCTCTTTCATATCTAGTTTTCTTTACTCTCACTCCTTCCTCTTGAGACACTTAAGCCTTCACCACCATCATCAATATTTCTTTCATCTTTGATAACTCCTTTGATCTTTTGATTGTTTGGACTTGATCTAAAGTTATATTATTTTTCTTGCCATAAAGAAGAACATCCTTAAATTTCTCTAAGGGTATGGGTAATGAGCTTAACAAGAGTAGATGCATGTCCTCATCATCAATTTTCCTCTTAATATTTTGCAAATTATCAATGATCTTGTGAAATTATGCTAATTGCTCCATAATAGATTTATTCACCACCATACAGAAAGAATAAAATTGTTGTTTTAGACACACTTCGTGAGTTAAGAACTTGGTCATATAAAATGATTTATGCTTGACTCACATCTCATTCATGATCTTCTCCCTCGCGACTTCCCTTAAAATGTTTTCTCTGAGGCACAAGACTCACCATGTAGTGCTTATACACACCTTTGTTGAATCAAGATTTTTTGTGTCTTTACATTCCAAAATCCAAAGTCATTGTTTCTGAAAAATTTCTCGATGTCCCATTTGAATCCCATGGTACTCACTTGTAAACTTAATTTATTTGCCCCATGATTGGAGTCCTTGTTGTGAAATTGAAATGTTCAATCAGACCAAAATCTTTGATGTGTGGCACAAAAAATAGTGGCAACCAACAAAATGACGTCAATGCAATATAAATAAAAAAGGTGAGATCACAAATAAATTTTTTACTTATCTTAATCAAATTGATCTACTTTGGAGAGAGAAAGAAAGAGAGAGAGAATGAGCGTGTGTGTGTATGAGAGAGAGAGAGGGTGAGTGTGTGTGTGTGTGTATATGTGTGATAGAGAAAGAAAGAGTGTGTGTGTGTGAGAGAGAGAGAGAGAGAGAGAGAGAGAGAGAGTGGGTGCGTGTGTGTGTGCGTGTTTGTGTGAGAGAGAAAGAGAGAGTGTGTGTGTGTGCGCGTGTGAGATATATATATATATATATATATATATATATATATATATATATATATATATATATATATATATATATATATATATATATATATATATATATATATATATATATATATATATATAGAGAGAGAGAGAGAGAGAGAGAGAGAGAGAGAGAAAGAGAGAATGCGCATGTGTGTGTGTGAGAGAGAGAGAACATCTCTTAGATTGACTATACTTCAAAATTGTTATAAGAAATTACAAGATGAGTTACAATAAAATACTCCCTCTATCCAATTATAAGTTACTTTGTCAAAAAAATTGTGCCAAATTATAAATCACTTTATATGCAACATTAATGATTTTTTTTCCTGACATACCCTCTATTATTTATTCATTTAATTCTTTAAATTTCTCTTTAATCTATAATAAATGAATGACAATATTGTAAAGTCATGCAAAATTTCTATTTCTCAAACAATAATAGTTATGTTTTTTAATTTGCGTGAAATATTCGAAACATTTTATAATTTGAGATAAAGAAAGTAGTCATCAAAATTTCTAACAACAAAAGTTGTTTTATTTGCAAGTGTTTTCCAATATTTTCCACTCTCATATATGATCACAAAAATTCACTGTAATTAAAATGTCTTTCAAATCCTTTTGATAATCTCAAAGTCCGTCAAACTCCAAGAATAAAATCCTATAAATTTATGCTCTTACTTCTCAATAAAATTTATATATCTTATACAACTCGTCTTAATAACATGTGAAAAAGAAACACATTTATAATTTTCAAAATCCTGGAAATTTAATTCAAATCCAAAATACGATTCATCACTGAACGGATTTGAAAATCGAATTGATCAGTTCAATACATGTGAACTTCAAACCTCCACTATTGTCAAGCCTATGTTTCAACGGAGCTTATCTTCTCCACACCAGATGTTGTGACACTTTTTAGAAAAAGTAATATTACTAAAACTTTTTTTTCACTTAAGATTTAAAAACATATTAATGTAAAAAATACTACTAATTTCGTCCTATAATAAGTGACTTAGTTAAATTTTTTACGCATATTAAAAAAAAGAATAAATGAATTAGAGAAAATGATATTTTTTTAAAATTATCTTTAACATGTATTAAAAATAATAAAAATAAATTAAATAATAAAATCAGAAAATATTGCATTAAAAATTAAAATAAATTATTCATTTTAAAACAGCTTTATATTTTAAAAGAATCACTGGGACGGAGGAATAAATATATTTTTAATAATAAAAGAGTATTATGAATTTTATTTTATTTTTAATAAGCACTTTTAATTCTATTTGTACTATATTTTATTCCAATTCCAACTTTTCAGGTAGTGGAATTGTACGACAGGCTGATGGAAACAATGCAATGATTATTGTCGCGCTTAGAAACGACAAGATACCTCTTTCATTCAACCCACCGCAACGCCATCATACTACACAATAAAATAAAAGAAACATTACAGCTGAGGAAAACATAGACTTACATTACATTAATATTTTAGAGTAATGTCATTGTTAATAGGTTACTATTATATGTTTTTTAATAAATAAATATAAAGGAATAAGTTTAGCACATTGTTTTATTCTGTCATTAACGGTTTAAGCTAATTATATATGGTGGTGGGGCAGTATGATATTTGACACAAAAACTAATTAGGTTCGGGTTTGATGAATGGTAACTATTTACTAACATGAATTGAAAGGTGTGGTCAATGTATGTCATGCTTAAAATGTTAAATTTTCACTTCATTATTATAGAAATAATATTCATTGTTCATTCCATCCCCTAGGTCGTTAGAAAAAAAGTTAGAGCAAATTTTAAATTTGAGCAATGTTAATTTGTGCTCTTAGGACACAAGAGATAAATATAATATTTTTTTTTGAAAATTGTGTAATAAATTTATTACAATTTTATATTTAATAATTTTATTGATTTTTTCAATACAAATATTTTATTTATGAGTTTTTAAACTTATGTCTTTGGGGCATAAGTTAGTATTACCTTTTAAATTTTAAGGCATGTTTGAATAAATAATTTATTTGAGTTTATACTTATTCTGGATTGGACCAAGACCTGTTCCACAGTCGGGCAGGCCCAATCCAATACAATGAGGGAAGGTCCAACGAGACCCAATCCTCTCCAGGTCGGGCACACTTGACTCTACCGTCAGAGAGACCACTACTTAGCACGGGGAGAGCTCACACATTTTTTCCACGTTCTCCACGTGTTCCCCACGCGGGGACACGTCATCAGGCAACTGTCCACTTTCGAAAGAGCTGGTCAGCCCACCTTCCGAAGATCACGGGACAGTTGATCTAGGACAAAGACCATGTGCTGGTCCTCCCTACGCCACGTAAGCCTTGACAGTTACTCTATTGGGCCTTGCAATCCAGCCCAATGTCAAGTAACCGATGACCCTGCGCTGGGGGCACATTATAAACATCCTCTTTCACTAGAGGGTCAGATATTCTATTCTCTACACCTATTTTGTTCGTACTTGCGTTTTCTAACTCCGTTACTCACTTAAACATCGGAGTACCTTGCAGGCACACCCTCTTCCTCCTCCACAACACCGGTGATCACAGGAGCTCACGACGCGTGGCAGACTGCTGATTCCTTTCTGATCAGGTAAGATCAGTGGCGCCGTATGTGGGAAGCCTTTGCTCCCCTGTTCTTTCTCCTATACAAGCGTAGAAGCTCAAGAATCAAAGCAACATCCAACTTACATTTGATCATGGCCAACCCACGCAACAACGATGCTCCAGAAATCGCATTCGTCCCCTTCACCAACGGTGTCGGCCACGATCTTAATGTGACCGTTCACGTCGAAGAGGGCGACTCCAGGGACGGTCACACCGTCTCTCCCTCCTTGAAAGACGCGACCTTTAACGCCGCCCACCGCTTTGATAGCCCGACTGTCTACCAGCCAATCCCGGTGCCACCCAGCGTCAACCCCACCATAGTTACCCTGTTCGCTACGATTAACCAGACCAACCTGATGATCTTCCAACAGAATGATCACATAGGGATGCTCGAGAAAGAGCGACAATCACGCTCTCCCCCGCGGAGACATCGTCGCCCCATCTTTAGTAGCCTCTCTCCTCTCCCGCGAAGGACGCGACATGACAACTCTCGGAGCCTTTCTCCCTGACCTACTAGACGTCGCCCTCGCTTGGAACGACCTCAGCCAGAGGCCTCCGAAAAGCGGAACCGCTCACCTCCCCGGAAGGAGTGACGCTCCCCCGTGCAGAAAAGGAACAAAGCTGAAGGAGGCACCGGGAAGCCAAAGATCCGCCTGAGGAGTCCTCCCCGGCGAAACAGAAACAATTTCGGCGACCTTTCCCCTTCTCGGTCACCTGTTAGGAGCGACGAGGATGACCAACTCTCACCACCCTTTAGGTCCATCAAGGAGACTCTATTTCCCGTCAGGATGGAAAATCCCCCGCCCTTGGAGACATACGATGACACGACCGACCCGGACGATCACATAGAAAGCATCAATGTGATGCTCGACTATCAGAACGTATGGGGAGCCATAAAGTGCATGCTTTTCCCCACTATCCTGAGGAAGGGTGTCATGACGTGGTACAAGCGCCTCGCGCCCGAGTTCATCACTTTCTGGGGCAAACTAAAGAGGCTGTTCTCTAGGCACTTCACAGCTTCTCGATGTCATCCAAAGACAGAGACAACCCTAGAAGTCATCATCCAGGGAAAGAATGAACCTCTTTGGAACTACATAGAGAGGTTCAACCGATAAGCTATCCAGGTGGCCACCTCGGACGACATGAAGAAATTCCTGATCGAGCGAGGACTAAGTCCTTGCACCGACTTCGTAAAGGTCGTCGAGATCGAACGACCATGCACCTTTAATGCTCTTCTCCTCAAGGCCCAATCATACATCCAGTATGAGGAAATAGAGGTTGCCCATGATGCCCGCGACATGCAGAATCAAGAGGGAGTTAAGGGTGCCAGGCACGAGGATGCCGCTGCTCCTCGAAGAGGTGGAGAAAGAAGAAGAGAAGATCGACCCCGTGAACAGAGGGGGCCGTGTTCGCACACGGTTTTTGCGCGAACAACCTTTGGTCTTCTAACGTAAGTTTACTTGCGGGACCGACCAAACAAGTCGCAGAATAATCTGGTCGAGTCTATGCGATGTTGGTAGAATGTTTTTTGTTTAAAGTAAGTTGGAAACAAACTTGAAGAAAAAGTGTACATGAATTGATAAATAAGCAAGTAAACAAGTAAAAAGGAAAGATATCTTAAAATTTGGTAATGTAAATTGCTTTAAAAAGAAATGTGGGCGCTATTATACATTTCGCAGGAGTGAACTTTTTTCTCTTAACGCTTGGTACTCAGAGTGTATTCTTTTACCAATGTTACAAAATGCGACCCCCTAAATGAAAATGGACATTGCTTTAAATAGAAAAGGAAAATAATTGTTTTTCTCTCAATGTTGGTCCTGGTGGTGACATGTGTTGCCCCACCATCTTTGTAACTTCCCCATGTTCTCAGGCTTACAAATTCCTTCTCGCTTAAAGGTTCTCACACTTTGTGTCAGTTTCATTGGCCATCAATCGACACTTTCGACGACATAGCTTTGGGTCGACTCACAATACATCTCCTGTTGGCGTCGACTTGTGATATATCTTCCGCTGGTGTCGACTTGGATATTTTCCTTCAACATCTTCCTGACTTGTCGACCCACATGTTAGCCTTTTCATCAACTATTCTCAGTCGAAATCTTCCAGCCAACAAGCCCCCCCCCCAAAAAAAAAAGCCAGTTTCGGCTGAGCATTATGTCGCTTGAGAAACTTGCTATGAGATTTCGGTTGTACCTTGGTTTTGACCCAGTAACTCAATCATTTCCCTTCCGTCAAATCAGCCACACGTTACACGATTCTTGACATAATAATGGCACCTTTCTGCGCCACGATTTCTAAGAAATCTAATTATGTCTAGTCTTGTCCTAAGTTATGGGCTTTAACCCACTCCCGCTCACTCTAGAATTAGAACAGTTCTTTGTCCTTTCAGTTGCATGCAATTTGTCTATAAATACTCCTTACCCACGTTTGGTTTTCTTTTCCATATTCTCTCACACTTTCCTTTTCTTCCAAGCTTTCTTTCTCCCAAAGTTCTCTTTGCTTCTCTTTCAATGACTTCTTCTGCAACATTATCCGCTTCTGCTACCGCACAACTGGGAATAAACCCATTGCCTTCGTCCTCTTTGAAACTGAATCTTTCAGAACCCTTCCTAATCCAACGTCTACTGATGATGCAGTGATAGCAATCTAGCAATGCCAGATGATCATTCCTTTCGCGGTGACTGGTAAACTGCATGCTTTCCATGGGCCGTATCCTAACAAGAAACCCAGTCATGAAGAACTCCAAGCGTTCTTTCCCTGCTACATTCCTACCATACCTCACGCATTTCAGAAAGGTGGCACCTTCGACCTCAAGTTCATGGCACCAAAAGCTAGGGTTTTCTGGCCGATGTCCACTCCTGGCAACAATGGCTATATCTCTTAGCTTAACAGAGTCCAAGGCAAGCTTCAAGAGCAATGGGAAATAGTTGGCATCTTCGACGCTGTCGCTACTGCGAAAATCGGCACCGGCAATACAGAAGAGTCACCACCGTGCGTTATTCATCCCACAGGAGGGAAAGGAAATGCTCGAAGTAAACCTCGCAAAAGACGGGAAAGGTATGGTCATCGCAACCAAAACCTGGATTCGGGAGTCGGTTACGCAATGGGAAGGTATTAGCACCCCTCACGTCCGTCGTACTCGACGGGATCCACGCTTATTTTCGGGTATGGATTGTTATTCTATCTAAACTACAGGTCAGGGGTTAAAAAGAAAAGAAAATGACTCGGCAAAGTATCGCACTTTATGCCTACGTATTCCCGTCTGGAACGAGAAATCAGAGTCAACGTAGTTCGCCTACCTACGGGAAAGGAGGGGAAGGTTGCTCGCTAGGATATTGCATCCTATGCCTACGTACTTTCATACAGCATGAAAGATCAGAGCAAACGTAGTTCGGGCCACGTACGACACAAGTCTGTCTTGATTGTTTTTATTCCTTCTGAAAAAGGTTTTTCTGATTACTGGTCCAAGCGGACAAAAAATGACGTCTTGATGAGTTCACATTCTTTTACGGAAGAAGTGTCTTTTATTGTGTTTGAAATCTTATTGTATTTTTTCTGTTTGTTTTGAGAAAGAAGAGACAGAACTCTAACCTACGGTTGCGAAGGGAATCAAACTAACCTAATGTTATCATGCATGGGTTAAGACCTAGTGTCTATCATGCTCCTCTCTTGCACAGAGAGAAACAGAGATCCTAAGGGAATAGACGGAAACAGAAACAATAGCAGATATATACAAAAGCAGTAAAATGCATGGATGCAGCAATACAAGCGAGGCAAGGGAGTCCCACTCAACCTCGAACCTAGAAAACAATAGGCAAAAGTGAACAGAATTCACTTCTAACCCAACAGGTTAAACAGCAAACAATACAGTCAGGGAAATTCACACAATACATCAAAAATTAAACAGCTGAAAAAAAAAAAAAGCAGCCACAGCAGCTCTGCATCAACACCTGTCTTCAAGTCATCTCCCAACAGCTACAAGCTTCAAGCAAGCATCAATCTCCATCTCCTCAGCTTTCAAGCAAGGTCTCTGTCATCAGTCTCCAATCTGCAATGGCTTTTCTTCCAGGCTCAATCTCCAAGAGGAATATCAGTCAACAAGAGGAATTAAATGTTAAACAGTCAAATGCCTACCAAGGGTGGCTCATTAACTGTTAACATTATACAGACAATTTTCTCTCAAAAGTTCTATCTTTCAAATACATTCGCTGATCCTTCCAAAGGAAGGAGGTGGATATTTGAAAGAGACTTTGAATCATAGAGAAGGAATGGAGGCAGACAAGGCCTTCCATGTTTGGGAAACAAGCTTTCTACTCTAGGGCTCTGCCTAACTCCTAAGTCCTATACTCCTCAACAGCTGCCAGCAAAGGATGCTCTCCATCAACTCTGGAAGTTGGTCTTCAATCTCTGATCTCCAATGGACTTCATCATCACAGGCTTCAGCTCTCCCAATCCCCAAGCAAACCCAATACCCCACACAGACAAATGAAATAACCCTAGAGAGGGCACACCACACAGTCAAACAAATATAAGCAGCATACTAATAGCAGTAGGGGAATCCTAATATTTTCTAAGGGATCTATTATCTACCCATAATCCCTATAGTCTCATACCCCAAAGATTCAAACTACAACTCCTAAGGGAAAGGATTTAATTCTCCTATGTTATCTCCTAAACCCTAGTTTTGATCATGTTATTCACACCTAAACAACTCACCTAAAATTAAATCCTAAAATTGTGAATTAAATTTTATCTACAAGCTAGCATTCTATACTAATCAACCTAAAAAGAATGGATCAAAAATATTAAAGCATCTAATCAAACTAAAATCACCAATTTCATGCATCAAACTAAACAATATTTACACCTATTAAAAAGAAAAATATACTAAAAATATGAAAATAAAATGAAGTTGAAATTTTTTTGTGTGATATTTTTCTTAACAAAAATATGAATAATATGCAAAAAGAACCAATTAAAATCATACATTTTCCAATTTTTTATGAATTTTCAAAGAATTAAAATGAATTAAGAAAAATAAAATGGAATTAATTGAGAATGGGGTGCAGAAAGCATGTAAAAGCAGTTGAAATAAGAGAATGGGCCCAGACTGGGGGGCGCGCATAGCAAGCGCGTCTGGGCCCAATCAAACAGAAAATATGACAAAAATAAAAAAAGGATGGAAACGGTGCAGAAAGCAAAAAAATTAGTTCATTATGGTTTTGGGCTTGCAATTGGGGGTGGTATTAGTAACTGAAACCAAAGCCCAGTCAGAAAAATAAGTGAAACGGTGCGTATAGCCTTTAGGATTTCCCTCCGTATTTCATTTAAACCACGACCGTTGGATTGATCTCAGAGTCATGGTCAAACAATAGATCCAACGGTTGTCCATCATCGTCCCCAATTATCCTCTAGGGTTTCAGAAAAACCAGTCCCATGCATGCTCCTTCCATCTCCTCGTTCTCCCTCCATTCACCATGAAATCACACGATTCCAAGAGCAAAGTTGCTCTAATTTCTTCCCTCTACACAGCCATATCATTAGCTCCTTCTAAAACTCAACCAATAAGTGAACCCGATAGGTGCAATAACTCGGTTCCACCATTTTCACCTGTCAGCAACCACCTCAATTCTTTCCAAATCTTATCCTAACCTAATCTATACTTCACACTGATCATTTTAAGCCATATATGCAAGATTGTAGTGCCATATTCTTGATGTTACAAGCTCTAACAATTTTGATACACCATTAACAACCTCCATGAAACTTCTCCAAACTTTGTGGAATTCATCATCTAACTTATCCTAACAGATCTAACCTAACAAATCTCTAACATGCTGACTAAATTAAGCAATTCGAATGGATATACCAACCTGGTTTGATGAGGAAAACAGCTATGGAATTCTCTTGATCCAATGCTTGCAGTGATTGGAAATTGATCAACACACTCAATTCTTTGTTCTGTATGCAAAGATTCTTGTTCAATCCTCTTGAATCTAGCAATTCCAACTTTCTTGCACCTTGGATGATGAAGATGGATGGCACGATTCTTGCTCAATTCAACCAAATCTTTGATGGAATTCTGATCTATGAAAGATGTTGATGATGATCCAATCAAGAAATGTGGAAATTGATGGAGATTTTATGGAGTTTGAAAAGCTTTTGCAAATTGGAAGAAAGATGTGAAACTTGGTATCATGAGCACAATGAATCACCAACCATGGCATGGAGTTACTTCATTCAATATATAGATGAGAATAGAAAGCCCTAGAAGTTTGTAGAACCTTCCCATGCACACTTTCCCTTGGATTTGGATTATGTAACTTCCTTTGTAAGTAACCAAATATAACTCTCAAATCTTGAACCAAACTCAAAATTCTACTTTTTCCAATGTTCTTAAAACATTTTTTCCAATCAAAATGACCTATAATTTCATCCCATTTGGCCAAATTATGAAAAATCTCCATTTTAGGTCATTTTTTATTCATTAAATTCACCAATTTTGAAACCTTGAGCTATGAGCTTTTACAAACTTTTATGGTTACTTTTCTAGACTCAAAATGTCATTTGGAGCAAGTTTGATGTTGTGAAGTTTTCCATTTGAAGCTTCCTTGTATGAGTTTTGGGCATAGGCTTGAAATGACCTGTAATTCTCAGATGACCAAAATACCCTTTTCTTGCCAAGACCATAAGTAGAGTTACACAAATAATATGAAGGCATACCATACCATTCTAGAAATCTAAGACAATGAGGAACAACTCTTATGTTGACCAGAAATTCATTTGAAATCTCCTTGAGGGGTAAAAGTTGCTTGGAAGACAAGTAACTTTCACAAACAAAATTTCAGATACCTCAGATGACCTGTAACTTGCAAGGACCATAACTTGAGTTCTATAAATCTCCTTGATGTCTTCCACCACTAAAATTAAAGGTCTTGAGATCCTATACAAGTTTCATGTTGACCAAGGATCCATTTGAAGCTTGCATTTTGACTTATCTTGCTTGGAAGTTTGACCTAAACTAGGGGATTTTACACAAAAACCCTAATTTTAGAAACTCCTCTTCTCCTTAATTTATCTTGATTTCTTCTTAGCACATCACCATATCCTTATCCACATGTCAAATGATGAACCCCACATCTCTCCAATAGACCTCAATGCCTTTCAATCAAACCTTTGACCTAGAGTTGACCCAGATGAAACCCTAGTTGACTGTCTTCAACTGCAATTCTTGTGATCACATCCATGACTTGTCTCCTTCTCCAAATGACTTTCTAAGTCTCCCATGATGTCCACATACTCTCCATGCTCAATTCACAGCTCACAACTTCTTTGATGATCCTCAGATACCTTCAGATAGGAGATAGATTCAATGCTTGATCCACTGACTTTTCAGCTTTCAACTTCTTTCTGATGACTTGAATGAGATTGAATTAGAATAATAACCTCTTGATAGGCTCATAGAAATGAGAATAGTGCTTGGTCCCCTGTTGGATGACTTGCTATGCTATGCTATGCAGATGATTAGACTATGTACATGACTCTATATGCAAATGCTAATGCAATTGAAACATTAACCAAATGAAATAGGTTGAGCAAATTTTAGGGTGCAACAGCTGCCCCTATTCAAGCGACTTGGACCCGATTGGGTGAAGAGCGAACGACCTTCAAACATTCGAGGTACGAGACAGTTGAATACTAAGAACCCGGAAATTTGCCAACCGCAGAAATAAACCGCACCACTGCTTGGGGAACGACATTCGTCAACTGAATCTAACCGTTACAGCAACCAACTGATCCATTAGCGACGTGCTGGGGATTATTTTCATCAGCCTGAAAAAGATTCTATCATAATAGAGATAGAATTTTGTCCACGTTAGGACGCCTGTTTTGTCAACACAAAGAAATCTCAACTAACACTTGTCCACGTTAGGACTCTACCTGCCGTCAACCCGGAAAAAATCTCGGCAACTTCGCTGGGGATAATTCGTCTGCATTCCATCAGAAATAAATCGTCCACGTTAGGAATAAACTCTTCCCACGTTAGGAATAAACTGTCCACGTCAGGAATAACTCTCTTCTGGATCTGTCCACGTCAGGACTAAACTGCTCCACGTAAGGAATACATCTCTTTCCACGTAGGGAATAAACTTCTTCTTTCCATCTTGCGAATAACATCTTTCCACATAAGGAATCAATCTTCTTTCCACGTAAGGAAACCATCTTCTTTCCACGTAAGGAAACCATCTTCTTTCCACGTAAGGAAACCAACTTGATCTGTCCACGTAAGGACTCTCATCTTTCCACGTAAGGAATACAATCTTTCCACGTAAGGAATCCATTTCTTTTCCACGTAAGGAACTGAAACTTCTCTTTCCACGTAAGGAATAAACTTGCTTTTCCACGTAAGGACTCACATTTCGTCTTGATTTGTCCACGTCAGGACTCACCTCTCGACTCGCTGAGGAAATAAAATTCGTCCACGTCAGGACACACACTTCGCCAACAACACGAAGAAGGATAAATTTGTCCGCGTCAGGACTCTCGTATCTTGTCATACGAAGAACTATAAACTTTGTCCACGTCAGGACGCACATCTCACCATTACGAATAAAGATATCTGCCGGAAATAAATGATCCACGTCAGGACACCACCACGGAGAGTAACCAATCTTGTCCACGTCAGGACTTCACATTCAATCAATACTGAGAAACCGAATCCGTCCACGTTAGGACTAGCACTTCTTATCACCCGGGGAAATAACTCTGTCCACGTTAGGACACCCACTTCTCTAGCACGAAGAAATCCCGTCAATATCGGAATAAATTGTCCACGTCAGGACTTATTGCTCCATCGATCCCAACCCACAAACTTCTTAGCACTGACGTGATAGCGACTTTGAAGCGGACTCTATTGGGGATATTTGGAAAACAAACTACCGGACACCTGCTCGGATAGCGGGCGATAGCCTCTGAAATTCTGATTCATGAAACCCTTTGATGACAAATAACTCTGCTTGGGGATAAGGAGATATTCATCACGGTAACTCTGGCGGAGAGAACAAGAGAAATTTACGCAAATAACCCTGCTCAGAGACAAAGAGAACCTCATCATGATAACTCTGTGGGGAATAATGCCAAAGCTGACACTTCATTGAATGTCTCACGTCGAGACCTCGAATGTCTGGTAATTCATTTGAGCAAGAGCTCCTTCTACCTGCAAGAGAGCAATACTTGAAACAAACGGTTAGCCCCCTGGTTCATGTTTCAAAACGCATATGTTTGACAATGATATAATGCTCCATTCGACATGGAAATGCTACACGTTTTTATTTGGTAGATGCAAATATGACACTATATGCCGATGCAAATGCAGACTCGACTGCAGGGATACAGGAAACCGCTTCAGCACAATAAATGCTGAGGACAAATTCCGACTCCGCTGGGGATAGCCAAGTGCTACAGAATTATTCCAGCAAAATAAATGCTGGAAGAGTGAGGTCAACTCAGCTGGGAAATTGGGAACTTAAACCAAGCACCTCATTGAAGTAACACCCTGCTGGGGAATATAACTCTGCTGGAGAATAGCGGATGCGCCTGGTATGATTGGACTTCTGCTGAGGAGTGAACTAATATCACACGGTATTCGGACAAAATAAATGTCAGGGCGCAACCAACTCTGCCGGGGAGAGTCTTAATCTTCGAGTTCCACTGGGAGGAATGAAAACACTTGCTGAAAAGAGAACTCCGCTGGGGCGAAACGATTCTCTTGGGGAAAATCGACTGATTCCGCTGGGGGAGAGTAAATGACCCTGCGAGGAAAGGTAAACTGTCTGCATACAGCTCACAAACATTAATCTTCTACGGCTAAACCACTCTGCTTGAGATAAAGAGAATCCCTTGGGGGACACCACACTGTCTGAATACAGCCTTTGATCTTGGAATCATTAATTCTGCTGAGAGTGAACAACCCTGCTGGAGAATGTCCTTCGGCATAAGCTACGACTAGCTGAGGAATTCGATCCTTCTTCAGGAAGAGGCATTGTTATCTTGGAAGCATGACCTGCGTGGGGATCAAGTCTTTCGTTACGAGCTTCTGACCCATACTGCAATCTTTTGATCGTCCTCTTTCACGGCTATGAACCCTGCAACACCACAAACAAGACAAGACAAGTCTACGCAACCAAATTTATTCAGGTTAGTGTTAGTGACATTGTTTTCAGTTAATTCAAAGTTTTAACAATTGTTAGCAAGGGCCAGTGACGTTATGCACTTGCTAGTTTCATCACACTTAGGCGCTTATCATGCACAAAGCAGTAAAGAACCAGCATCAAATACTGAATAACATATTTTATTGATTGGGCCCCTGAATGGGCGGAGTTCTGTACACGGGATGTAACTCCTGAAAAGAGGAAGCTACGCACAACAAATATACAAGTATGCACAAGAAGCATAAATATAATGATAAATCAGATGTATACACATGTCGGCAACGGGATGCAGACGAACATCACGAACTAATCCTCCTATGACTCGCCCGACTCTAATGCTTTCCCGGTATCCACGCTTCCGAAGAGATTGTATCTGATGATCGACCCCCCAAGTATATTCTCCCGCACTAATGCTCAATGCAATATCAATTCGGACCGCAGTCATTTGCTTTTCAAATCCCTAACTTTTGCGTGAACCACCCTTTACGGGTTTTCAGTTCACCGGGATACCCTTTTTTGCCGAAGCCGCTCAGTGTAGGTTTTCAACTTCGTGGGTGTACATTTTTTCAATTTTATCCTTAACTTTTGCCCAAACCTTTCATTCTGTTTTTGGTTCGCCAGGATGCCCCATTTTTGCCTGGACTCTCTTTTTTCTGTCCAGCGGGTCTCTTTAAGCAAAGTATTTTTTAACTGCGTCCGAATTCACAGGCGACGTAAAGTCTTCACTGTCCATGGTGGACAACAATAACGCTCCTCCCGAAAAGACTTTTCTGACAACGTATGACCCTTCGTAGTTAGGGGTCCACTTGCCCCTGTGATCTGCTTGCGGCGGGAGAATCCTTTTCAGCACAAGGTCGCCCGTCTGAAAGCTCCGAGGATGTATCTTCTTATCATATGCTTTCTTCATTCGGCTCTAGTACAAACGACCGTATGCTAGAGAATCGAGCCTCTTCTCATCCATTAAACTCAGTTGGTTCAACCTGTCTTTCACCCATTCTGCCTCTTCTAGTTGGACGTCTCGTAGTACTCTCAGCGAAGGAATCTCAACTTCCAGTGGTAGCACTGCTTCCATTCCGTATACCAACGAGAACGGGGTTGCCCCGGTTGATGTGCGTACCGTCGTACGATAACCGTGCAAAGCGAAAGGTAGCATCTCATGCCAATCCTTATAGGTCACCACCATCTTTTGAACGATCTTCTTGATATTCTTATTGGTCGCTTCAACAGCGCCATTCATCTTGGGTCGGTAAGGGGAGGAGTTGTGATGTTCGATCTTGAAATTCTGACAGAGCTCCTTCATCATTTTGTTATTCAGGTTTGAACCGTTGTCAGTGATTATCCGCTCGGGGATTCCATACCTGCAAATGATATCTCTCTTGATGAATCTGGCTACCACCTGCTTAGTCACATTTGCATAAGACGCCGCTTCCACCCATTTGGTGAAATAATCGATTGCTACTAGAATGAACCGGTGCCCATTAGAAGCCGTCGGCTCGATCTTTCCAATCATATCGATTCCCCACATCGAGAATGACCATGGTGATGACATCACATTCAGAGGACTCAGAGGCACATGGATCTTATCAGCATAGATTTGGCACTTGTGGCACTTCCTCGCAAACTTGAAACAATCAGTTTCCATAGTCAGCCAAAAATAACCTGCCCGCAGTAGCTTCCTTGTCATAGCATGCCCACCAGCATGCGTACCAAAGGTACCCTCATGTATTTCCTCCATGAGCAGCTTTGCCTCTTTTTCATCCACGCAACGCAACAGCACCAAATCGTGATTTCGTCTGTATAAGACACCATCCGGATTCAAATAGAAATTACCCGCCAATCTCCTGAGAGTCTTCTGATCTTGACTGGATGCCCCACCCGGATATTCTTTATTCTTCAGGAAATTAAGGATATCAAAATACCATGGTTTGTCGTCGGATGCTTCATCAATAGCAAACACGAAGGCAGGTCTGTCAAGCCGAGAGATAATGATTATGGGAGCCTCGTTCCAGAAGTTGACTTTGTACATGGAAGACAAAGTGGCCAGGGCGTCAGCCATTTGATTTTCTGCTCGCGGTACATGATGCAATTCAACCTTGTCAAAGAAAGGCAACAATCTCCTCGCATAGTTCATGTAATGTATTAAATTGGGCTGACGTGTCTCCCATTCCCCTTTTATCTGATTCACCACCAGAGTTGAGTCTCCGTATACATCCAGATTCTTGATTCGCAAATCAATGGCTTCTTCAAGCCCCATTATACAAGCTTCGTATTCGGATTCATTATTGGTAACTGAAAAGGTCAACCGAGCAGTAAACGGGATGTGCGACCCGTGTGGAGTGGTAATGATTGCCCCTATTCCGCTACCGTAAGCGTTTACAGCTCCGTCAAAAATCATCTTCCATTTAGAACCCAATTCTGGTCCTTCATCTAGCAACGGCTCTTCACAATCTTTCATCTTTAGGTACATGATATCCTCGTCAGGAAAATCAAACCTCATCGATTGGTAATCTTCAATAGGCTGCTCCGCCAAGTACTCAGACAGTACACTCCCCTTTATATCCTTCTGCGAGACATATTGGATGTCATATTCAGTCAAGACCATCTGCCAACGGGCAATTCTCCCTGATAACGCCTGCTTTTCGAATACATATTTGATAGGATCCATCTTCAAGATGAGCATGGTTGTATGATTCAGCATGTATTGCCTCAAACGCTTGGCGGCCCAGGCTAGCGCGCAACAAGTCTTTTCAAGCATTGAATATCGAGATTCACATTCAGTAAATTTCTTACTCAAGTATTAGATCGCATGCTCTTTTCTTCCTGTCTTGTCGTGTTGACCGAGAACACAACCCATACTTCCCTCAAGAACCGTCAAATACATAATCAAGGGTCTCCCTGCCACTGGGAGTATCAAAATAGGAGGCTCCTGCAAGTACTGCTTTATTTTGTCGAACGCCTTTTGAAAATTTTCGTTCCATGTTACAGCCTGATCTTTCTTCAACAGCTTGAATAATGGTTCACACGTAGCTGTTAGGTGAGATATGAACCGAGCGATGTAGTTCAACCTCCCTAAAAACCCGCGCACCTCTTTCTCTGTTTTAGGCGTCGGCATCTCTTGAATTGCTTTTATTTTAGCAGGATCGACCTCTATTCCTCTTCCGCTTACGATAAACCCCAGCAGTTTACCCGATCTCACCCCGAAGGTGCATTTGTTAGGGTTCAGTCTCAGCCTGAACTTCCTAAGCCTTTTGAACAACTTCAGCAGATTCACCAAATGCTCTTCCTCCGTCTGGGATTTGGCAATCATATCGTCGACATAAACTTCGATCTCTTTATGCATCATATCATGAAAAAGAGTCGTCATTGCACGCTGATACGTTGCCCCAGCATTCTTCAATCCGAAGGGCATCACTTTATAACAAAATGTTCCCCAAGGCGTTATGAAAGTAGTCTTCTCCATGTCCTCTGGCGCCATTTTAATCTGATTATAGCCTGAGAAGCCATCCATGAAGGAGAATACGGAGTATTGAGCAGTGTTGTCAACTAGCACGTCGATATGAGGAAGTGGAAAATCATCTTTCGGGCTCGCTTTGTTCAAGTCACGGTAATCGACGCACATTCTCACTTTATCGTCTTTCTTTGGCACTGGTACAATATTAGCGACCCATGAGGGATATTTTGTCACAGCCAGGAAACCAGCATCCCACTGTTTTTGAACCTCTTCTTTGATCTTCACCGCCATATCTGGTCTAGTTCTGCGAAGCTTTTGCTTGACCGGAGGGCATTCTTCTTTCAACGGCAGACGGTGCACAACCATATCTGTATCGAGCCCAGGCATGTCTTCATACGACCAGGCAAACACATCACTATACTCTCTGAGCATTTCAACCAGTCTTCGCTTGATGTCGCTCTGCAGCGCGGCTCCTATTCGGATATTCTTTTCAACCCCTTCCGACCCCAAGTTAATAATTTCGACGACCTCCTCATGAGGCAGAATGACTCTTTCTTCTTGCTTCACCAACCAAGACAGTTCTTCAGGAACGTCACCATCTTCAACAACCTCTTCTTCGGCCTGAAATACCGGGTGCTCAAAGTCGGGACGAGTCATAGGTGGTTCAAGGATGTCATCTGAAAATGTTATCCTGCAAAAGGAATGGTTAAATGCTTCAAAATGCGTATAAAGCGAATAACCACGTTGCCATTTTATTGAAAAATATAAAATAAGAAAAACAGAGATCACAATATTTGCACATGAAAAACGCCTTTTATTTAATGATAAACACGCAATGTTCATAACAGCACAACCCTAAGAAAATCATGATGCCCCGGGCAAAACACCAGATTGTTCAACAATTAAAAAAACAAAGCATTACTGTTTAAGAGTCACAGGAACAATCTCCTGAATAGACCAGTTGCACAAGCCTTGTCCTGGCACGCTCGGCTGAATCCAGGCGTCCATATCGCAATCGCTGTCTCCTTCGTCAGACTCTGAAGCAGCGTTAATGGTCTCATGACATACTCCACTAGCAGTGATGGTTATTGGTCCTCTGAAACGGGGTGCCCCCACAGCAGGTGCCGACGACGACGGTTGATATCCCAGCCCAAACCGGTCCATCTTCACAGGAATATCCAGCACTTTGCCCCAGCCCTTTGTCTCACCGATCTCTACCAGAGCTTGAGCTTCCTTATACGACGAGACGGCTACCTCCGACACTTTGCTCGGCCCAGGACCTTTGTCCTTAATGCGCAACCCTTCAAATGCCTGGCAGGGTGTTTCGTGAATCTCTCCATCGACCTCCACATATTTAAATGACGACAGGTGGCTGACCAGGATGTCTTCTTCTCCGCATACAGTGACCACACTGTCTCCCACCATATATTTCAACTTTTGATGCAAGGTAGACGTGACTGCCCCAGCCCCATGAATCCAGGGTCGTCCGAGCAGGAAGCTATATGCAGGCTGGATGTCCATGATATAAAATTCAGTCGCGAAAACCTCCGGCCCCACCTGTAGAGGCAATGTCATAGATCCAAAAACTGTTCTTCGCGTGCCATCAAACGCCCTGACCACCAAGTCACTGGGCGTACACAAGATTCCTCTGACATCTAGCTTCATCATCGCTTTCTTGGGCAGCACATTTAAGGACGATCCGTGTCGACCAACACGTGCGACATGACTGATCCTCTACATTCCACAGAGACGTGCAGCGCCATATTATGATCTCTCCCTTTCGGGGTCAAATCGAAGTCTGTAAAGCCCAAACTATGGCCTGCATTTACATGTGCTAACACTCCCTCCAGCTGATTCACGGAAACATCTTGGGGTACGAAGGAAGTATCCAGGACTTTCAACAATGCATTTCTGTGAGCTTCAGAACACAAGAGCAACGACAGGATAGATATCTTTGACGGCGTCTGTTGCAGATGCTCAACAATTTTATAATCACTTTTACGAATCAGACGCATGAACTCTTCCACATCCTTCGATGCCGTCTCTTTTTCATTCCCCTGCACTGGGACATTCTCAACCATCTTTCCTTTCCCCTTTGCCAGTCTTTCGGCCTCTACCTCAGGCGATATGAAGATTCTTCCACTCCTTGTCATGCCTCCGGTGCCGACAACATTGTCTACAGTCCCAGCTGGCTGCTTATTAACATCAATCTTTATCCCATCGCAATACACTTCCAACCCATAGGACCATGGTACTGCCTTTGTGCTCTCGTACGGGATTGGTCCGGCCTTAGTGATAGTGATTGGCGGTCGCTGGGCCGGTGCCGTTATAGTGATTGTCTTTCGAGGAATCGTTACAGTAGCCACATCACTTTGCTTGTCTGCCAATGCCCCTGCAGGCTCATCAATTGCTGCTCGGTCAAACTGCAATGTGCCGCCATCTATTAAGGCCTGAATACCTTTCTTTAGGTCATCACAACCCCCAGCTAGGGTCCAGCATTCTAAACAATACTCGCCGCACCCTGGATAGACACCCCCTTGCAATAATCGGCTCTTTATCTCGCTCAACGGCGTCTTTAGATCATCCATGTTCATAATCAAATTCAATCCTTCCTCAGTTAAGATGGCGTTTGCCCCATGGTTGGGCATGGGCTTCTGAACTATATTCGGACCCGCCGTTCCAAAATTGATAGCTTTACTATCCAATAGATCCTACACAACATGCTTAAAAGCATGGCAACCTTCTACATCGTGGCCCGGGGCCCCAGAGTGGAATTCGCAGTGCCTGCTTGCATCATAACCATACGGAGGAGTACCTGTTATTGGTGTCAGGGTTCTCTTCTCTACCAAGTTCAACCCTAACAACGTCTGTAACAAATCTGCATACGTTGAAGGAGACTTCTCAAACACTCTCCTTGGTTTACCCCCCTGGAATCTGCGCTGGGCAGGCTGTGCCCCCTGCTGTGGCTGCTGCTGCTGTTGTTGAAATGGCTGTTGCTGAAACGGAATAGTAACACTCGCCACCTGCTGCGGCTGATTATACTGGTTTCGACCTCTGCCCCGGCCTCTGCCTCGGCCTCCAAACACTGTGCTTACATCTCCCTGACGGCGCCCACCAGAAGCCTTTCTATTACTGCCAGATGCAGTAGATTCCTCAGCTTGGAATCTTCCCTGTTTAATGTTACTTTCAATCTTTTCTCCCATCAGAATTAAGTCTGAGAAACTGGCCAAAGATGTGTGAAACAACTTGTCATAAAACATGCCGGTGAATGTTCCTATGAACATGTCATTCATCTCCTTGTCTTCTAAAGGAGGACGGACCCTAGCAGCCATGTCGCGCCATCTTTGCGCATACTCTTTAAAGCTCTCACCCTTCTTCTGCGACAATCCTTGCAATTGGACCCGGTTGGGTGCCAAGTCGCTGTTATACTTATAGTGAGCTACAAATGCCTCTGCCAGCTGCTTCCATGTCTTTATATGCGTTGGCTTCAATCCCATATACCACTCTAGGGAAGGGCCTGACAGGCTATCTTGAAAGAAATGCATTAGCATCCTCTCATCAGTTGAATACGCAGACATTCTTCTGTAATAAGACCGCACGTGCACTTTTGGACAGGTGTCCCCTTTATACTTGTCGAACGTGGGAGCTTTGAATTTGATTGGCACCCTCAAACCAGGTACCAGCCCCATTGTTGACATGTCCAACCCCACAGCGCTTTGATTTACGACCCCCCTCATCTGCTCTTCTAGCATTCTGATCCTCTGGGAGTCATCCATAGGTCCTTCGAAACCTCCACCGGAGAAAGCGTCCTCTTGCTGATCTTCCTGCCAGTTACCATTCCCAACTCCATACCCATCGTATCCATTGTTACGGCCAGCTCTAATTTGATTCATTATCGGGCCTCGCCCTCTGTTGCCGTACCCCGGAACAACTCCAGCAGGTCCAAAAGCCATTAACCCAGCGCCGTTTCCATTTCCGAATCCTCCGTAACCCTGATTAGTCACACCGAATCCGTCCTGCCCGAAGCCTTGAGTATTGAAACCATATTTCCCAGCCTGGTCGAACCCTTGGTCATTGAAACCAAATCCAGCATTACCGAAGCCATTGCCTCCCATATTATCACCCAAGTTGACATCACCAAGCCCAACGTTATGGACAGCAGTCTCGTTCCCAATTCCAACGTTACCGTTCTCAGCCGCGGTACCGTTGTTGACATTAGCAGCAGGTATATTGACTACAGGTGGAGCCACTAGTGTGGGAGTGCCATCCCCATGAACAGTGTCGACTCGCACAGACTGATGATCCTCATTCCCATGCCCAGCGTTTCTTGCCAACAGAGGCTGCACCATAGCTTGCAAATTCTCCTGACCTTTTGCAATAGTCTCCATGGTCTGCATAAAGAGCGCTAGCTTTTCGCGCATATCTTGCATCTCGTTCTGCATTTGATCCATGATTCTTCGACAATTGGTGCGAGTGGAGTATCGGTGTGGGCGCTGATCTTCAATCCTGAAAAGACCTGGTACAGAGCAGGAAATAAGATACCATCCAATATTACCTGAAATGCAATATGAATATGAATGCAATGTGTGTCTGTGCATTAGGGAATTTCATTCCCCGATTCTAGTGCGAAGGTGCCGGTGCAGTGACAGTGCTAGCAATATGAAGATCGGAGCTGAATCAAAGAAAGCCTCATATATTGCAGAGAAATCCAATAAGCCAAGAATACAATATCACTGAGTATAATAAGAAGGCATGACCTCAACCAACAATCCTGGTGATGGTCAGCACTATGCAAATAAAGCATACAAGTTAATACATGAAATGATCAAGTACACTCATAAGCCTGATACTCTTCTAGTAACTTCTGGGTCTCTGGATGACTTGGTCGGGTAAGCAGACCCTCCACAAGCTGGTTTCTTCTCTTGAGAACATGTCGCACGTCTCCGGCAGTTTCCTCCCATGCCCCTTCTCCGAAGCGATCCTCTAGCTTCCGCTTCTGAGACACAGCTTCGTTCCTGCCTTCGATGGCCTTGTTCAATGCATTCTGGAGACTGTACCTGGTCATCACTTCTTCTTCATACTTCTTAATGCTAGCTTTCAACTGCTCTTCGAGGTCAGAGATTTGCTGCTTCAACTTATCTTCCCTCTTTTTATTGTTGGTCAGCGTAGCATTCCAAGTCTTGTTACAAGAAGAGATTTCTCGGTGAGCGGCGTCGAGTGCTTTCTTTTTGGATTCCAGCATGTCATGGGAGCTTCTGAACTCTTGCCCCAGACGTTCGCGCTTCCTTTTCTCCTCAGTCAACTCAGCCCCTAGTCTGTTTACTAGCTCGATCTGCTGCTGGAAAGCATGCACAACCTTGTTTTTCTCACTGCATATCTGAGCTAGCTCTTGCTCTAACCCTTCATTGATCTTCATCAAGGCTTCCTTTTCTCTAACAACCTGCTCGTAGGCCTCCCTAGTAACAGTAGTTGGCTCTTCCACCGGAATATGAACAGGGACTGGTGCATCTGGAAATGGCATCCGCAACTGTCTTGCTTTCTCCTGGATCCAAACTCTATAGGGTGCATAAGCCTGACAATCATTCTTCCCTAACAGTGGCTTCCCTCTTCTGTTAATACGCGTCCATGCGTGCTGCAGCTTGGCTAGTAACTCTCCCTTCAAATCACCGGTGAAGTACAGAGATTCATGTACTTCTTCCTCCTTTGGTGGGCTCTTCATCGCGTATCCGAACTGGCGAAGGAACAGAGAAGGGTTGTAATTGATACACCCTTTTCTTCCTATCAGCGGAACATTAGGATACCCAGAACAACTGAAGATGAGCTCAGACCCCAACAAATCTCGATCAAACCACTCAATGTCTTCGGAAGATAGCCTCATCAGTCGCTTTGGCCAGCTAGCCGTAGTTGCACTATCCACAAAAGGTCCCTTCAGGGGAAGATGACTCTTAAACCACATGTTCAACAGCGACGCACAACAGTAAACAACCTTTCCCCTTCTGTTTTCATTTTTGTAGTGCAGTGAATGATAGAAGTCTCCAATCAAAGTAGGCACCGGGTTGCCAGCAGCAAACAGATGGAAAGCGTCCAAGTCCACAAAATTGGGCAAGTTAGGAAACAGCACTATTCCATAAATGCATAGAGCTAAGATGGCGTTAAAGACCACCCAGCACCCGTTCTTGGCATACTCTTGAGCTTTGCCAACCAGAAAGTCAAGGGAGAAACCTGGAACCCCAAGCCAAGAAGTCACTAACAGTTCAGCAGCGTTCATGTGCAAGGCCTTGGCTAAGTCCTCCAACTTGGGCTCAGCAGCGGAGTGAATAAAGGGAACCCTGTTCTGTACCGGTAGCTCAGTAAGCTCTACATACTCTTCAATAGTAGGCCCCAAAATAAAATCAGCAAACGTGAAACATCTCAATGCAGGATCATAGAACTGCATCAGGGTGTACAGCCCATTCATCTCATCAGCAGTTGGCTTGCAGACTAATCTCAGCAATCTTCCATGACTCATTCTGAAACTTCTCATAACCTCCTCATCAGCAAGAGACATAAGACCAAGCAAAGGAGTAATATCGGGTGTAGGCAATTTGTACGCAACTGTCTTCCTCAAACCAGCCATGATCAATACTCAGAAATCCGGGCACTAGAACCAGGGAATATGCAAATGCACCTGCAGCACAGACACACGTTAATGGGATGCAATGATAATGATTATGCAAACAATGCAATGCAAGTAACATGCAACAGGGACCAAATGCCGTGGCTGAGAAGCCTGAACCATATCAAGAAGTCTCAGATAGACTCTCCAGAAGTCCTCAAACCCTGGTCTCAGATAGACCCAAAACAAAGCTCCAACACTGGTCTCTGATAGACCCATAACATAAATCTGACTGGTCTCTGATAGACCTCATATCCTATCTCCAATTGGTCTCTGACAGACCTCAGAACTCTCCATAAATACCCAGGATCTCAGATCAAGAAACAAACCGGTAGTCTGAAGGTCTAGTTACCTGCATAACCCCAAACCCTCTCACAGGTGGATGTCCTAGTGGCTGACAAAGGTACGGCATCCTATGCGGTCGTCGGCGTCACAAACTTTCAGGGTTGATGATACGATTCCCAGAAGGAGTGGCATCATCAATTCCTGAAGAGGCCTCACTTAGCCAACTTCCAAATGATCGGTCCCCGGAGTCGACAATTCAGCTGACCAACAACCCCTTCGACCCAAAGGGTAGAAAAAGAAGCCAACCAGAAGAACCTCATCCGAGTGTAGATTTCATGAGACACTAATGCAAGCAAAGCCGGCACGCGCCCACTACTTTCTACTCTAATTCTAGGTGCACTCAAGCCCAGGTCCGGCTTATCTCTCAATCATGGAACACCCGTCACAACCCCAATACAACAATAATAATCAATAATATAATGCTGAAAGTAAAATACAGAAATATAAATCCATACAAAATCCTCGACGGGAAAACAAGCGTTAGGATTGACTCGCTTAAGGGACGTTGGATCCCAAATGCATAAGGACTATCGCAGTCCTTAGCAGCCAGGGGACGTTGGATCCCCAGCAGAGTCGTCAGCTGTCGCTACTGCGAAAATCGGCGCCGGCAATACAGAAGAGTCGCCACCGTGCGTTATTCATTCCACAGGAGGGAAAGGAAACGCTCGAAGTAAACCTCGCAAAAGACGGGAAAGGTATGGTCATCACAACCAAAACCTGGATTCGGGAGTCGGTTACGCAAGGGGAAGGTATTAGCACCCCTCACGTCCGTCGTACTCGACGGGATCCACGCTTATTTTCGGGTATGGATTGTTATTCTATCTAAACTACAGGTCAGGGGTTAAAAAGAAAAGAAAATGACTCGGCAAAGTATCGCACTTTATGCCTACGTATTCCCGTCTGGAACGAGAAATCAGAGTCAACGTAGTTCGCCTACCTACGGGAAAGGAGGGGAAGGTTGCTCGCTAGGATATTGCATCCTATGCCTACGTACTTTCATACAGCATGAAAGATCAGAGCAAACGTAGTTCGGGCCACGTACGACACAAGTCTGTCTTGATTGTTTTTATTCCTTCTGAAAAAGGTTTTTCTGATTACTGGTCCAAGCGGACAAAAAATGACGTCTTGATGAGTTCACATTCTTTTACGGAAGAAGTGTCTTTTATTGTGTTTGAAATCTTATTGTATTTTTTCTGTTTGTTTTGAGAAAGAAGAGACAGAACTCTAACCTACGGTTGCGAAGGGAATCAAACTAACCTAATGTTATCATGCATGGGTTAAGACCTAGTGTCTATCATGCTCCTCTCTTGCACAGAGAGAAACAGAGATCCTAAGGGAATAGACGGAAACAGAAACAATAGCAGATATATACAAAAGCAGTAAAATGCATGGATGCAGCAATACAAGCGAGGCAAGGGAGTCCCACTCAACCTTGAACCTAGAAAACAATAGGCAAAAGTGAACAGAATTCACTTCTAACCCAACAGGTTAAACAGCAAACAATACAGTCAGGGAAATTCACACAATACATCAAAAATTAAACAGCTGAAAAAAAAAAAGCAGCCACAGCAGCTCTGCATCAACACCTGTCTTTAAGTCATCTCCCAACAGCTACAAGCTTCAAGCAAGCATCAATCTCCATCTCCTCAGCTTTCAAGCAAGGTCTCTGTCATCAGTCTCCAATCTACAATGGCTTTTCTTCCAGGCTCAATCTCCAAGAGGAATATCAGTCAACAAGAGGAATTAAATGTTAAACAGTCAAATGCCTACCAAGGGTGGCTCATTAACTGTTAACATTATACAGACAATTTTCTCTCAAAAGTTCTATCTTTCAAATACATTCACTGATCCTTCCAAAGGAAGGAGGTGGATATTTGAAAGAGACTTTGAATCATAGAGAAGGAATGGAGGCAGACAAGGCCTTCCATGTTTGGGAAACAAGCTTTCTACTCTAGGGCTCTGCCTAACTCCTAAGTCCTATACTCCTCAACAGCTGCCAGCAAAGGATGCTCTCCATCAACTCTGGAAGTTGGTCTTCAATCTCTGATCTCCAATGGACTTCATCATCACAGGCTTTAGCTCTCCCAATCCCCAAGCAAACCCAATACCCCACACAGACAAATGAAATAACCCTAGAGAGGGCACACCACACAGTCAAACAAATATAAGCAGCATACTAATAGCAGTAGGGGAATCCTAATATTTTCTAAGGGATCTATTATCTACCCATAATCCCTATAGTCTCATACCCCAAAGATTCAAACTACAACTCCTAAGGGGAAGGATTTAATTCTCCTATGTTATCTCCTAAACCCTAGTTTTGATCATGTTATTCACACCTAAACAACTCACCTAAAATTAAATCCTAAAATTGTGAATTAAATTTTATCTACAAGCTAGCATTCTATACTAATCAACCTAAAAAGAATGGATCAAAAATATTAAAGCATCTAATCAAACTAAAATCACCAATTTCATGCATCAAACTAAACAATATTTACACCTATTAAAAAGAAAAATATACTAAAAATATGAAAATAAAATGAAGTTGAAATTTTTGTGTGTGATATTTTTCTTAACAAAAATATGAATAATATGCAAAAAGAACCAATTAAAATCATACATTTTCCAATTTTTTATGAATTTTCAAAGAATTAAAATGAATTAAGAAAAATAAAATGGAATTAATTGAGAATGGGGTGCAGAAAGCATGTAAAAGCAGTTGAAATAAGAGAATGGGCCCAGACTGGGGGGCGCGCATAGCAAGCGCGTCTGGGCCCAATCAAACAGAAAATATGACAAAAATAAAAAAAGGATGGAAACGGTTGAGAAAGCAAAAAAATTAGTTCATTATGGTTTTGGGCTTGCAATTGGGGGTGGTATTAGTAACTGAAACCAAAGCCCAGTCAGAAAAATAAGTGAAACGGTGCGTATAGCCTTTAGGATTTCCCTCCGTATTTCATTTAAACCACGGCCGTTGGATTGATCTCAGAGTCATGGTCAAACAATAGATCCAACGGTTGTCCATCATCGTCCCCAATTATCCTCTAGGGTTTCAGAAAACCAGTCCCATGCATGCTCCTTCCATCTCCTCGTTCTCCCTCCATTCACCATGAAATCACACGATTCCAAGAGCAAAGTTGCTCTAATTTCTTCCCTCTACACAACCATATCATTAGCTCCTTCTAAAACTCAACCAATAAGTGAACCTGATAGGTGCAATAACTCGGTTCCACCATTTTCACCTGTCAGCAACCACCTCAATTCTTTCCAAATCTTATCCTAACCTAATCTATACTTCACATTGATCATTTTAAGCCATATATGCAAGATTTTAGTGCCATATTCTTGATGTTACAAGCTCTAACAGTTTTGATACACCATTAACAACCTCCATGAAACTTCTCCAAACTTTGTGGAATTCATCATCTAACTTATCCTAACAGATCTAACCTAACAAATCTCTAACATGCTGACTAAATTAAGCAATTCGAATGGATATACCAACCTGGTTTGATGAGGAAAACAGCTATGGAATTCTCTTGATCCAATGCTTGCAGTGATTGGAAATTGATCAACACACTCAATTCTTTGTTCTGTATGCAAAGATTCTTGTTCAATCCTCTTGAATCTAGCAATTCCAACTTTCTTGCACCTTGGATGATGAAGATGGATGGCACGATTCTTGCTCAATTCAACCAAATCTTTGATGGAATTCTGATCTATGAAAGATGTTGATGATGATCCAATCAAGAAATGTGGAAATTGATGGAGATTTTATGGAGTTTGAAAAGCTTTTGCAAATTGGAAGAAAGATGTGAAACTTGGTATCATGAGCACAATGAATCACCAACCATGGCATGGAGTTACTTCATTCAATATATAGATGAGAATAGAAAGCCCTAGAAGTTTGTAGAACCTTCCCATGCACACTTTCCCTTGGATTTGGATTATGTAACTTCTTTTGTAAGTAACCAAATATAACTCTCAAATATTGAACCAAACTCAAAATTCTACTTTTTCCAATGTTCTTAAAACATTTTTTCCAATCAAAATGACCTATAATTTCATCCCATTTGGCCAAATTATGAAAAATCTCCATTTTAGGTCATTTTTTATTCATTAAATTCACCAATTTTGAAACCTTGAGCTATGAGCTTTTCCAAACTTTCATGGTTACTTTTCTAGACTCAAAATGTCATTTGGAGCAAGTTTGATGTTGTGAAGTTTTCCATTTGAAGCTTCCTTGTATGAGTTTTGGGCATAGGCTTGAAATGACCTGTAATTCTCAGATGACCAAAATACCCTTTGCTTGCCAAGACCATAAGTAGAGTTCCACAAATCATATGAAGGCATAACATACAATTCTAGAAATCTAAGACAATGAGGAACAACTCTTATGTTGACCATAAATTCATTTGAAATCTCCTTGAGGGGTAAAAGTTGCTTGGAAGACAAGTAACTTTCACAGACAAAATTTTAGATACCTCAGATGACCTGTAACTTGCAAGGACCATAACTTGAGTTCTATAAATCTCCTTGATGTCTTCCACCACTAAAATTAAAGGTCTTGAGATCCTCTACAAGTTTTATGTTGACCAAGGATCCATTTGAAGCTTGCATTTTGACTTATCTTGCTTGGAAGTTTGACCTAAACTAGGGGATTTTACACAGAAACCCTAGTTTTAGAAACTCCTCTTCTCCTTAATTTCTCTTGATTTCTTCTTAGCACATCACCATATCCTTATCCACATGTCAAATGATGAACCCCACATCTCTCCAATAGACCTCAATGCCTTTCAATCAAACCTTTGACCTAGAGTTGACCCAGATGAAACCCTAGTTGACTGTCTTCAGCTGCAATTCTTGTGATCACATCCATGACTTGTCTCCTTCTCCAAATGACTTTCTAAGTCTCCCATGATGTCCACATACTCTCCATGCTCAATTCACAGCTCACAACTTCTTTGATGATCCTCAGATACCTTCAGATAGGAGATAGATTCAATGCTTGATCCACTGACTTTTCAGCTTTCAACTTCTTTCTGATGACTTGAATGAGATTGAATTAGAATAATAACCTCTTGATAGGCTCATAGAAATGAGAATAGTGCTTGGTCCCCTGTTGGATGACTTGCTATGCTATGTTATGCAGATGATTAGACTATGTACATGACTCTATATGCAAATGCTAATGCAATTGAAACATTAACCAAATGAAATAGGTTGAGCAAATTTTAGGGTGCAACAGACGCCATCCAACTCTCTAGGAGCGCTCACAGGTTTAACCCCTGCCTATTGCTGGCGTCGATGTATTTTTAGGAGGGCTATCACATGCCTTTCTCCTTTGGGCGAAACTTTTAATCCAACTCTGGAAACGACCAACACTTTCGAATTTGATCGTGTTTCTTTTCAAAATTATATCGAGGATCATCATAATAAGGATTTTGACGAAGTGTCGGATGAAGAATATATTTCCTTCCTCACTCTTTGGCTGTCATACTATCTTTTCTGTCCTGGCTCTTTGCAAATAGCCAAAAGTTACATCAACCTGGAGATCCAAATTCATGAGGGTCAATAGGTATCATTAGGTAAGCTCTTATTATCCTTCCTATACCATTCTCTTGGTCTATCGACCTTAAGATTGAAACTTCTCTATGAGACCACCAAAGCCTTGAATGTTTCAGGTCCTATGTGGTTGTTACAACATTGGCTTAATGCCACCTTTGAGCACCAGTTGGGTTACCCCGTGTCTGCAAAAATGCAGCGTTTAAACGAAGAACGTCCCATAGATGGTGTTCGACTTGCTCTGATGACCACTCAGGAAACCCCCAATAAAACCTTCTTCATGAAGTATCTTAATATGTTTAAAAAACAACATCTTTCGTCCCCAGCATGGCTCCCTTCGTGAATCGACGGTTTGGTCCAACATGGTTCAAAAATCCATTCCCTGGTGTTTTCCCCAAAATGACAGCATTGTCGAACTCTATATGGAGGGTGTTTCTAACTCCCATCATGTTATCATTCCGAATTGAGACGGGAAATACATATTATGGGTTTATGAACTACTAGCCCAACTTGGTGGCCCGTCAATTTGGCTTGAGCCAGCTGCTGCCCAAGTTCTTGGTGCGACATTCCTCTGATATTGTTTAGGCTGGTCGACGACTAAACCTGACAGGCCGCAAGAGTTGCCTTAAATTTTCTAGGTCGACTCAACGCCTTGAGTTGCCTATTTTTCTTTCCAACCATCCTTCTTTACTACAGAAGGGTTTAATGTCTGGTGGTCAGAGTACCAAACTCAATGTTTTCAACGTGACCTTTTCCTAGAAAATATGGTTGATGCTTTTGCTGCCCTTGCTGCGAAGTTCCTACTCAGACAATTGTTGTGCCTGTCGAGAATACCCATAGAGTTGGTGCCACAACAGACCCCTCAAAGAAGTTACCTCCTATGCTCTTCACTTGTATTTTATTAATTGTCATTAGCTAATCGTTTGTGCTTATCTCCTAAAGTTGAAAACGAGAACCAGTCATTGCATCGACCTCAACAAGGCTTGCAAAGAAACCAAAAGTTCTGAAACCACAGGTATCACATGTTTCGATGATTCTTTGCACTTGTCTTCTACTGTTATCTTATCCTGTTGTTTGTTAGGCCTCTAAGAATACGTCGACTCCTGAGGGTGACGTGTCAGATAAAAGCATCCAATCTCGGATCTTTCCCTCTAAAACCTCAACATCCCCTTCGGCTACTCCGATGGCCAAGAAAAGAAAAGTCCCAATCAAAGAGACACCTTCCAAACGGTCATTTCGATTGTTAAACCTGCTGCTCCTGACAATCCTGCTGAGGTCTTCAAACCTGTCGACTATGAAGTCCCTTATCTATGACACACTACTGAGGTATTCATTGTCTTTGTTCTCTTGTTTCATATATTACTTGGGTATTTTCTTACTTAATATTCCTTCTGCAGGATACCGCGGTCGACTATTGCTGAAAGCAATGACAATGCCACGACTACCGCTGGAAATACGCCTAAGATGAAACCCCTTTTTAGTCCCCAGAAAGTTGATGAGTTCCAGGGAGCATCAACAGAAGATGATCCCGCGGCGAAGACACCTCCTATTCAAAACACCACTAACGAGGCTGGCAGGGATGGTGCAGCTACCAGTGGTAATGAAAACCCTTCGATTATTTCTACTGCCGCTGAGGACAACTCGAATCCTAAAGGCTCTGCTGAAGGTGGCCTTAATGTCGACAAAACTCTTACTCCAAAGGAGATTCTGGAAACAAAGCAGTTGAACCCAGCAGAAACTTTGAAGGCATTATACAAGCTTCGTCAGGAGTCTATGGATGCTTGCCCTGCTGGTTCGACGACCATTCTTAACCCAAAAATGGATGACTCTTTTACCCTCAAGCTCCAATAGCTGAGGACATACCTATTTGAGGATGAATTTCTGCCCGCCGTCACAGAGGAAGCAGTTGTAGCCTATGACGTTTTCAAGATATTAGATGAACTTTATGAGTTTCGAGTTCTTTCTCCCATGGACAAATACTTAATTGAATTTGAGGCCCATCTTTACCCAGCTGGATAAAGATCTCTGTGTTTGTAAATAGGCTAATGCTCATATCAGGATGAAGACCAATGAGATGAAGCGTGAGTGATACCTCAGTTCTTGTTGTGAAAAGAAACTTGGGGACTGTTGCACCCCAAAATTTGACCAACAATTATTTATTCATTAAGTGTTTGAAAGTTGGTATCTTCATCAGAAAGTTCAAGGGATCCTCAGAGGAGTGGATTGAAACCAGGGTTGTGTGCTTCCCAGTTTGAAAGTTGTGGGTGCCCCTCAGATGATTCTGAGACTTTGAGAAAGAACTTGATGTTTTGGGAAAGCCTATGAGATATCTTGATAGCCTTCATGAAGCCCAGAGAAGTCATTATGCAAGAGTTCAGAAGATTCAACCATGAATGGTAGAATTAGGGTTTTTGACTGGGTCAACCCTAGATCAGCTGAAAATTTGGAGAAGGTTGAGACCTAATCCAAGGGCCATGAGATCATGGAATGATGCATAGAGATGTTATAAAGATGATTCCTAGACCAACTCATCATGATTGAGGAGTTTGAGAAGTTTCAAGTCAGGGTTTCTGAGGATTGTCAGTGAAAAAACCCTAATTTGACCCCTATCTTCCAGGCAGTTTTAGCTCTAGATGTGATTGATATCTCATCTTCCCCACAACATGAATGTTGTAGAGCTTGTTCTAAGCTTTAATTTGAGTGGTGGAAGTCCTTGATAGGAGTTACAGAGCTCAAGTTATGGTTTTGACAAATTACAGGTCAGCAGAGGTGTGTGAATCTGGGTCCTTGAAAGTCACCCAACTTGCAGACAACTTTTGCCCTAGTAGGATGATTCCTATGATTTCTTGGTCAACATGAATGTTGAATAGCATCTTCTTAGCTTTAATTTGAGTGGTAGGAGTCCTTGATTGGATTTGTGGAACTCAACTTATGGTTTGAACAAGGCAGGGGTATTTTGGTCATTTGTCAGTTATAGGTCATTTTATCCAATGCCTAAAACTCCTATTTCCAAGCCTCAAATGGAAAAACTCAAAACATGAAAGTTGCTAAAAATGTGATTTTAAGTCTAGAAAGAAGGTCACAAAGTGTTGAAAAGGCTCATAGCTTGAGATTACATGATTGGTCAAAAATGAACTAAAAAAGGCTTATAACTTTGAAAAGTTGAAATTGAAAAGTGATTTGGGAGATCCACAAATCCAAAATAGGTCATCCAATATATCATTTTGATTGGAAAAACCATTTTGAGAACATTGGTTTAGCTAGAATTTTCATTTGAGGTCTAAAAATAGGTGATGCTTTGAAAAGTCATTACTTGAAAAAGAAGGCAATGTTGAAAAACCCTACATAAGCCAAAAGTGAACTTGTTTTTCACTCATCCCTTCTCAATAACTCATGTAAGGAGAATTTAAGACAAAATTGCAAGGCATGGCATATGAGATATGAGATAACCAACTTGTCATCACATGAGAATTTCAAGAAGTTTCCACCCCATTCTAGATGAATCTAGAAGCATCCAATAATCATTATAAAGAGAGTGCATCAGATAGTGTAAAAGGTTGGTGAAAACTTGAGTCAAGTCAGAGGAGAGAGAGAGAGAGATAGCCATTAAAGCTCTTGTTTCAAGTTCAAGCAATCCAAGATATCTTCCACTACAAGCCATCTCCACCATCACAAGTGCAAACAGAAGGTTGAGGACCATTGTAGGATCATCTTGAACCAATTCCAAGGCCTGCAAGCATCCCCACGAGCCTCACCATCATCCCTTTGACAGGTTTTTTCTTTCCCTTGTATCTCTTAATTTAATGGCTTTCTTTTAGCTTTATAGGTATAGAATGAATATATTAGGGTAGATGACCAAATACTGAGAGTTACAGCCTGTTCCATGAGGTTCCATGGCAGGACCAGAAATCTTTGATTTGCAAGAATTGCTTGAATTAGGAGTTTTAATCATCAAGAATTAGTGTATAATAGCTAGGGTATCTTGTAGAAGCTCTGTAAATCATTAGACTGAAGTTTGGTGAAGATGGATATCAGATGAGCATGGTTGTACCAAGGCATTGAAGGCTTCTGTTTGGATTATTCACGAGGAATTAAGAAAAAGTGCACGTGTGGCTGTGTTCTAGGCATTTAATAGATCATTTTTTGTTTTGGAATCTTGCTGAGCCATGGCGTGTGGAGAGAGATAGAGGAGCTCGAAGGTTAGGGCATGGGGGAGAGGGTTCTGAAAACCCTAGTCTGTTTGGAGAAGACGAAACAATAGCCATTGGATTGGTCTCTCATGTTGACAAATTCATTAGATCCAACGGCGATGATTTAATCTGAGAAAGAGAGGGAAATTCAAATGGAATGAAACGCAGCCGTTTCATTAAACCGGTGCTGGGCCTCAGTTTTCTATTCGCCCCCCCCTTTTATTTGGCCCAATTCATTTTAACTAGCGCGTGTGCTTGTCACACCCCCCCTCCCTTTAATTCATTTTAATTCTTTTATTTTCTTTCAATATTTTTTCTGTCTTTGAAAATTCATTAAAAATTGGAAATTAATTCTTTTTTAATGCTTCTTTTTTCTATGATTAGATGAAAATGTGTAGAAAATTATAAAAATAAAAATGGGATTTTATTTTTTAGTTTGGTATTTTTAATAGATTTTTCTTTTAAATAGCTTTTAAATAGTCTTAATTTGGTATTTGATTTTGTAGGAATTGTTTTAGGACCTTCCCTTAGGGTTTTTAATCCGTTCTTTTTTGTGAAATTAGATGATGAATCATAGTTCCCCATAGGATTTTTTCTAGATTTTAGAATTAAATTTTGATTAGTTTAATTAGGGTAGATTTAGGTAATCCTAATTAGGGTTTAGATTGTGCATAGGTGAAGATTCACTTTCTTTGATTGAGTTTTATCTTGATTTTTAGGTAGAGGCCTATGTAGATGTTATGAGTAGGTGTTGAGGACCCTTGTGAATAATTGTTAGATTTTTCCCCATTAGTTTAGTATTTTTAGGTATTTTCTGAAGTTGCCTATTGATTTTGTCTCCCCTGTGGTTATCTGTTCATCTTTGGGGTTCCTTGTGAGGAATTTGTTGAGGGGCTTGTGTTGCCTTGAAGACTTTGATGGAGAGCATCATGAAGAGAAGATTGTAGATCAAGATTTAGAGACCCAGAGCTTGGCTTGTTCCCTGTCTGTGAGGTTTGAGATCCTGAAGTTTGAAGGGAGTTCATGGTACTTTCCCGAGGAAGGCACTATGAATGACTTTCATTCTTTCTTCTCACCTCTTTCTTAAGTATCCAATGATGTTGGAGCCAACTTGTGAGTTTAATTTCTCCTGAGGAGGAATGTAAACTGATCACATGTTGTTGAGCCACATGGGATACAACTCCTAAGTGGAAGCCTCCTAGTACTTTCCTGAGGAAGGTCCTATGGGTCTATTCACTTAGTTCCATTAGTTTATCCAGGATTTCTTAAGTATCCAATGATGTTGGAGCCAACTTGTGAGTTTAATTTCTCCTGAGGAGGAATGTAAACTGATCACAGTTGTTGAGCCACATAGGATACAACTCCTAAGTGGAAGCCTCCTGGTACTTTCCTGAGGAAGGTCCTATGGGTCTATTCACTTAGTTCCACTAGTTCAGATAGGATTTCCTAAATATCCAGTGATGTTGGAGCCTGCCTGTGAGTTTAATTTCTCCTGAGGAGGAATGTAAACTGATCACAGTGGTTGAGCCACATAGGGTATGACTCCTGAGTATACACCTCCTAGTGCTTTCCTGAGGAAGACACTATGAGTCTGCTTGCTTAGCTCCCTTTCTTTGGTAAGCTTGTTCTGAAGCTTGAAGACTGGGATTGATTTCTTTGGTTGGGTCTTGCTTTAGTGCTTAGATTTGATTCAGATTCTGTGATTAGGGTTAGGATTAGAGAGTAGATGATTCTTTCTCAAGCATGTGTTTTGTTTGCCTGATAGCACTTCATTTCTTTATCTGGTTCTTTGCTTGATAGCATGTTGTTATTTTCAGTATGATTACTGTTATTTCATGACTGGCTTGAGGTCGAGATGAGCTTGTGGAGGCTGAAGCCCCACACACATTTCCTCACTCACTTGCATTGCATGCATTTTACTGTTAAAGCTGATGTTTTTGTCTGTTTTGGTGTATCCTTGACATGATCCCTTAGGACTCTCATTTCCTTTGATGAGAATTTGATGATAGACTTTTAGGTTGAAACCTATGCATGACAACTTCTAGGAGTTCCCTGTTCAAACCTCAACCATAGGATGAATCCATGGCATGATAACAGTAGGACTTGATAGTCTCCCTCCTAGTTGAGGCATTTATCCCGTAGTTTCCCGAACTACGTTTGCTCTGATCTTTCATACCAGATGAAAGTACGTAGGCATAGGATGCGATATCCTAGCGAGCAACCTTCCCCACCTTCACCCGTAGTTAAGCCGAACTACGTTGACTCTGATTTCTCATCCTCTGATGGGAATACGTAGGCATAAAGTGCGACGCTTTGCCGAGTCATTTTTCATTTTTCTTTTTCAGCCAGCCTTGATAGGTAGATAGATTATAACCAACCCTTCCAAGTAAACAAACAAGCGAGGATCCCGTCGAGTACGACGGACGTGAGGGGTGCTAATACCTTCCCCTTGCGTAACCGACTCCCGAACCCAGACAATGGTTGCGACGACCTTGTCTTACCCTTATTCGTCAGGTTTTTCCGATCGTTTCCTTTCCCGCTCTGAGGGATAAATAACGAAAGGTGGCGACTCTTCTGTCATGCCGGCACCTTATTTTCGCGGAAGCGACAGGGACTTCGAGGTCAAAAATAAGAACGTTCTGATAAGCGCCACACTTTCGACCAGCAGATATCCGACTATCATGCCGAAATGGATGAACTTACAAGGAAAATTATTGAGGTCGAAAAATAAAAAGCCTCTTTGGACTTCGCTGAACCTCTATCTGCTCAGAAGTAATTGACCAAGAAGTCTCCTAAGGAATTGCTCATGTCGAAACGACCTTTTCACTGAAAGGTACGATCGACCAAATGCGGAAGAAGAAGTCCCTTCTTGACAGTAAGGTGGCTTACAAGAAGAACCTTTTTAAAGAATTCAAGTCCAGATTCCTTGCATGATTGTACTTTACATTTCTAGTCGAACTCTTGTAACTCCTTTTGGAGATTTTGTAAACTATCTTGGCCCTCTATCCATGTTGGCCAATTATTAATGGAAATTTACTTCTGGATTCGAATCTCTTGTAACATAGGCTTATATTTTTTCAAATATTTCCCATGCACGCTTAGGATTTGTTGATCCATACCTATCTCTCAGATATTGTACCCATTGTTACTGAACACTTGGATCACTTGGAATGGTCCCTCCAAATTTGGTGACCATTTCTCTAACGTTTGATCCCTTCAATCCATAGGCAACACTGCTTTCCACATATAACTATTAACTATAAAGGTATTCTGTCTGGCCTTCTTATTATATGCTTTGGCCACTCGTGCCTTTTGGCGCAATAATACATCTAACGCTGCCATCCTTTCTTCGTCTAAGTCCATGGTTTCGTCTAGTATCATGTTCCAGTATTGCTCCGACGGAATGTCATGCTGACGTTGCACTCTAATTGACTGTAAATAATTATCTGCCGGCAAAACTGCATCATGAGTGAACGTCAAGCGAAACAGAGTTGAATTGGTCGACTCCTTAGGGGATGTTCGACAAGCGCATAAAATTTGACCCAAAGTCTTGTGCCAATTCTTAGGTTTCCTAGCAACGTGTTTCTTGATGAGTCCAATCACTACTTTGTTGATGGCTTCGACTTCACCGTTTGCCTGAGCATAATACGGTGTCGAAGTGATTAACTTGAAACCCATTTTTGCTGCAAATTATTGCATCTTCTAGCCAATAAATACAAAACCTTGTTTTGCAGTGATGGTTTCAGGGATCCTGAATCTATACAAAATATGATTCTGGATAAATTCGATCACAACCTCCTGGTCCACTTTTACTAGAGGCATATCCTCTATCCATTTTGTGAAGTAGTTTATACCCACGAGGATGAATTTTTGTTGTTTCAACGAGGCTAGTCGAATTTTGCCTATGATATCCAACGCCCATCCACGAAAGGGCCATGGCTTGACGATTGTGTGTAATTCGTTGGCTGGCACGTGCTAAATGTTCGCATGTGTTTGAAAATCTTGGCATCCTTTTGCAAAGTCCATGCAATCCTTGAGCATGCTTGGCCAATATACACCTTGCCGAAACAACAACCATTTCATCTTATGGCCATCTTGGTGAGCTCCACATGTCCCACTATGGACTTCAGAAATTGCTAGGTATGCATCTGCGTCTCCCAGACACTTGAGCAACACCCCTTCTGGAGTTTTTTTTTAGCAACTCATTTCCCATTAGGACGTAACTTAAAGCTCTATACTTAATCTTCCTATCATTACTTCCACTGGATTTTATAAATACTCGACGATTGGTCTTCTCCAATCTGATGGTGATAGTTTGCTGATAGCGAAAATTTCATAATTTCCTAAACATTCAATTAAGCTTTTTGTCGGAAAGCTTGCCCCTCTAGCTTTTGGGATTGATAAGCCTGATGATGGTAGCATATTCGACACCACCTTTTCCTTAATCTCGATGAATTCTCTTAGCTTCCCTTCCGATACTTTTTACTCGGAAGCAATTTGTGTTAAATCGTTTGCCTCTTGATTTTCTATTATGGGCACGTGTGTAATGCTAACAACCTCGAAGCATCCCAAAAGTCGCTTCGCCACCGTGAAGTACACCACAAGGTTTTCTTTGACGCATTTACACTCTCTAGTGATCTGTTTAATTACCAGTTCAGAATCGCCTTTTATTTCAACTCTCTCGGCACTAAGATCTTTAAGAATTTTGAGGCCAGTGATTAAGGCTTCATATTCTGCCTCATTATTGGAACATTTTTCGTCGACCCTACACTTGAATTTAGTAGGAATGTCGTGCGAGGATATTATCAAGATTCCAATACCTGTTCCATTTTTATGACTTGACCCGCCGAAGTATAACTTCCAAGGATCAATGTCGACCATCCACAGCGACGATTCGACTACTGCGTGGTCGATAATAAAGTCTGTCACTATTTTACCTTTCATTGCCCTTAGAGGGACATACGTCAAAGAAAATTCAGTTAATTCTAGTGCCTATTTCCCAATTCGACTATGCAGAATGGGTTTAGACAACATATGCTTAATAACATCAAAATACGAAGAAACGTAAACATCAATTGGTTTAATATATTGCTTTAATTTCATACATGAGAAGTACAAGCATAAGCACAACTTTTCAATTATAGGGTACCTAGTTTCAACATCTATTAACATTCGACTAAGGTAATAAATGGATCTTTCGAAGCCACAATCATCTTATTATGCTAACATGCTTCTTATGGTTGCGTCCGACGTAACAATGTACAACTTCATGCTATTATTCATACTAGGTGGCAATAAAATGGGAGGACTTCTAAGGTATTTTTTAATGGTATCGAAAGCCTCATGCTGCTCCTGTCCCTAGTGAAAATCACCTTCCTTCTTGGCCTTGAGCAATGGTGAGAACACCTTCGTCTTGCCACTTAGATTTGATATAAACCTTCTCAAGAAGTTTATCTTTCCCAACAAAGACTGGAGTTGTTTCTCCGTCGAAGGAGGCTTGAGATCCAAAATTGCCTTGGTCTTGTTTTGATTGATCTCAATGCCTTTTTTATACACTACAAATCCCAGGAAGTCTCCTGCATGTACACCAAAAGCACATTTTAATGGATTCATTTTTAATCCATATTTTCTCATTCTTTCAAATGAACGTCGAAGGTGGTCTAAGTGACCATTCTCCAATAAAATCATGAAATATAGCATTCATGGCCCTTTGATAAGCATACTCAAATATTCGAAACCTGCAGCTGAATCGACCAACATTTATGCTACAGGCATTGAATACTCATCTTCTGGGATAGTGTTGTTCAGGTCCCTGAAATATATACAGACTCAAAGAGTGTCATTCTTCTTGGTAACAGGCATTATGTTCGCTATCCATTCGACATACCTTGCAGTTCTGATGAACCGGCTTTTGAGCTCTCGATCTCCTGCTTGATCTTTAGAGTGATTTCTGGAGCGAATCGTCGAGGATGTTGTTTTACTGGCCTTTTTCCTAGCTGAATTGGCAGTCGGTGCTCCACCGCACTTCGACTCAAACTAGGAATTTCTCCATAAACCCAGGCGAGGCAATCTTTATATTCTTTCAATACCTCAATCAACTTGGCCTTCATCTTCGATCCAATTTTAGTACTCACATAAGTAGGTCTTTTTGTTATCCCATCTCTTAAGTCAATCTCTTCGAGTGGTCTTGCGCTTGCATTCTCTGCGACTCAATGGATGGGTCTTTCTCAAACCCCAAAGGCTCGTTGTCATAGATACAGTCAAGCCTCTGACTTTCTAAAGTTGTTGTTTGGCCTTATCGGCCATTTAACTGTGCATTGTTGTCGGCTTCACTAGCTACATTTTGTCATTTTTCTGCTTTTAGTGCCGACTTTATCTTGTTTTCAGCCAAATAGGTCGAAATTCGATTCAAGCTCTCTAACTCAGTAGTCATTTTCATCGAGTGTTGGCCACCCTGTGGATGGATTTCCTTTTGTAGGCTCCATTGTCTCGTCAGCAGCATCCCAAATAAATCCATATCAGGATGCGACGCATATCGATAGAGGTATAAAACCATGATCCATCGTCACAAGGTGCCATATTTTCTAGATGTTGATCAAAAGATTTCTTCGTACCCTTTGATTCATCGATCTTATAATAGCTTTGATCAGCTTCAATGTTTTTGACAATGCCATATTTTCTCCAAATGCTTAATCTCTAATGTTAAGTCGAAGACACCGCCCCTATCCCATGGATCCAGTCTCGACCTAACAACCAGTTGAAATTGGCCTTTGAGTTTAAAACCATGAAGAGCGTTGATCGGGTGGTTGTACCCATGACTAAGTCGACTTGGACAACCCCAAGAATGTTGATGGTTTTCCCTTCATAATTAGATAAAACCATGTTATGTTATTGGAAATCAGCCTAAGTCTTCCCAATCTTCTTAAACAATGTATGAGGCATTAGATTGACAATTGCCTCTCCGTCCACGGACACTTTGTTGACTGCCACTCCGTCGACCTTTGCTTTTATGAATAACGACTTTAAATGGTTCATCATTCCAGGACTAGGTCTTTCAAACATGGCCATTTGTTCTTCCATCACACCACTGTTAATAACATAATAGCATAATGACTTTTCTTCCGTAGTCTCGTCTGGCACGAGATCTTCCTCTGCTTCAGAGACTTCTGACACCATATCATATTATGTCAGCAGTATTGACACGATGCCACATTTTACAACGAAATCCTCACCGTATGTGTCATCATTGGTGTCGTCATATGTATCCTCGTCGAAGTCGCCTTATAGTGATAAGGTATATTCCACATTTGACTAGGGAGTGTACTATGGTTCTTCCTCATCTAACTAGGGAATGTACTCTGGTTCTTTCTTGTTCTCGACCCCAGATGTGCACTTTAAACTCTGGGTTGACACCACCCTTTTTTCTCCTAAAGCTTCCACAGTCACTGCCGTAGTTTGATTTGTCACGATTTTCGCCTTCTCGACCCACCTTGATTTTGGTATTGCCTTTTCAGTCCAGAGGTCCCGACAGGCTTCAATTGTGAAGTTAAAGCCTCTTTGGCAACCTTTTTATTTCGTTGATATCTCCTCCACTGAGTCCTTGTCATATGATTCTTCCCTTTGTGATTAGGGGACACCACATAGCCCATAGGTTCAGTCCTCTTGTCGGAGACCTTTGCCTCCTTCTCTAGATCCAACACCTTCCATTTCGGCCTCTTGCTCCCCTTCTGACTCACAGGTGCCACCCACTTATCCCGTGGAGTTTCTGATAGTGGCACAAAAGTCTTGGGTCGTGCTTGCTGGAACAACTTCTTGTACTCTTTGTTTCGATGAGGAGCACCGTTCTGGTCGAACACAAACCTTAGGACCGATGGCTTACCATCTTGCAATGCCAATTTCTTACCAACTTTATACTTCTCAGCAACCTTTTCATCAAAGACGGCGTTGCATCTGGGGCATAACACAACCTTCGACCCACTCATCCTGCATCTCTCTTGGAAATCCGTCAGGCTTTCGCCAGCTTGAGGGTAAACTGCCTTGAGTTCATCCTTAGACTTCTTGTCGGAACCATCAGTAGTCTTGACCATCATGTATTCAACAGTTTTGATTATTGATTGTTTGTTGACACCTTCGATAGTCTCAACCATCATACAATCATACAGCTCAAAGTACAAGGCTTCTTCGACCTTCAGAGGGTCTGTGTCAACTTGCATCTTTGGCCTTTCGCCAAATTGAAGCCGACCTTCCTTCAAAGCTTTCTACACCAAATCCCCGAAAAGAACACATTGAGATGTCTTATGACAAGGAAATTATGAAATTTATAAAATCCTCTTTTCTTCTTTTGCTATAAAGGGGGATCTTTTGCCTCATGAAAGACAATAATCTGGTTGTCTTTAACTAATAAAATATTCCGTCGCACTTAGATACATCAAAAGTATAAGTTTTTGCAACGTATTTATATGTTTTTTCAGTCTCGACAGGATTTTTTTCATTTGATGGTTTTAATAATTTACATGTGTACAAAGGCCCTGGCTTGAGTTCAACCACGTTAACCTCGCTTTCGTCGACGAGTTCCTCATCGTTAGAAGAGTATTCGTAGTGGCTACGTATGAAACTTTCTCTTTCTTACTATATATGTTAGCCTGGGTTTTTTCAGCTTTCAAACGTTCGACCTGTCAGACTCTATCAGCTAGCCGCGTCATATCTCCGAGATATTATGTGTCTAACTTTTTCCTGATTGAGTAATCTAGGCCGCCAGTCGCCATCTCGAATAGCTCATGTTCAAGGACTTGAGTGAAGAATCATGCTTTCAAAAGTCAGAACCTGTTAAGATATTGGTCCACCGACTCTGTGGCCTTTCGTTTGACACTAGCTAACTCTTTCAGACTAATTTTCGATTGTCCCATGTAAAACTGTTCATGAAACAACCTTTTCAATTGTGCCCAGGTATGGAAAACTGTGGGGGTAATGTGGTAAACCAAGTAAATACATTCTTTGCAAGTGAACTTGGAAAATACTTCATTTTCAAGTCCTCATTGTTTGCTATGTCACCAGCTTCAGTTTGATATCTGGCAACATGTTTGACGGTAGACTCTTCGGTCTCTCCGGTGAACTTGGTGAACTTCGGAACCTTCCATCCCCTAGGAAGCTCTATTTTCAAAACAAAGTCTGGTAATGGGGACGTATATGTTGGCCGTCGAAGGCTTGGGTTTGCTCTACTGTGAACCATAATCTGTTCCACCATAGCTTCTAAGTTTGGTTCGCCAGCCATGGCTTCGTATCGAACTTGTCTGACTATATAGTCTGGGTATTGATTCCTATAAATTAAAACAATGGGAGGCCTTTGGGACACCTTAGGTATGTGTTCAACCTCATGAGGTTTCTATTCGATTGTTTAGTCGAAGACTTCGTCTTGTCGAATTGGCGTCTCCGGTCGAGGTGGAGGAGTTCGTTGACTCGAGGCCCTATGAGCGCCTAGGGAATCACCTATCTGTGTCATCTGAGTCGCTAACTATTGGTAACTCTGGGTCAAATCTTGTATTAATGGTCTTAATATGGTGCCCATTTACTGGGTCAACATGTGAACCATTTCGTGATTACTTTCTTCCATCTGTTGTTTCATAACGGCGACAAAAATTGAGGTGGAAGTTGGAATTGATTGAGATGGAAGACTAAACCCTAGGGGCCTATTAACTTGGTTTGCTAAAGGCCCTAATCCTTGATACAGTGAGAAAGCTGACGATGAACTTTCTCCAAAGAGTGGACCACTATGATGTAAGCTCGACATGAACTCTGTTAGCATCCCAAAGACTCGAGGCGTGGGCATTGTGAAACTAGGCACATACTGTCCCCCAGTTCCCGCCATCATAGGCCTAGGTTCATGACGACGTGGCGTCACGACAGGCCCATTATATGCAGTCGAAACCGCAGACACAGTGTCAGCGCCAACATCAGTTGTTTGCGTCACAACCGTATTTCCCTCCAAAGACGGTTCTTCGTTTGGACGTGGTATCACCATCTTACCACTACTTAAATGCATACACCCAAACCAATGTGTCCTATTGGGCATGCCAATTTGTTTGCACGCGGTTTTCGTGCGAACAACCTCTGGCCTCCTAACGTAGGTTTACTTACGGAACCGGCCAAACAAGTAAAAGGCAAGATAAACAAATTGGTAGAATGGTTTTTGTTTAGAGTAAGTCGGAAACAAACTTGAAGAAAAAGTGTACACAAATTGATAAACAAGCAAGTAAACAAGTAAAAGGCAAGATATCTTAAAATTTGGTAATGTAAATTGCTTTAAAAAGAAATGTGGACACTATTATACATTTTGTAGGAGTGAACTCTTTTCTCTTAACGCTTGGTACGCAAAGTGTATTTATTTGACAATGTTATAAAATGCAAACCACTAAATGAAAATGGACATTGCTTTAAATAGAAAAGGAAAATAACTGCTTTTCTCTCAATGTTGGTCCTGGTGGTGACACGTGTTGCTCCACCATCTTTGTAATTTCCCCATGTTCTCAGCCTTTAAAATTCCTTCCCGCTCAAAGGTTCCCACACTTTATATCAGTTTTATTGGCCATCAATCGACACCTTCGACAACATAGCTTTGGATCGACTCACAATACATCTCCTGTTGGTGTTGACTTGCGATATATCTTTCGTTGGTGTTAATTTGGGTCTTTTCCTTCACCATCTTCCTGACTTGTCGACCCACATGTTAGCCTTTTTGTCAACTCTTCTCAATCGAAATCTTCCAGCCAACAGGCCGGCAAGCCGGTTCACTAAGTACATACTACTCACAGCTCTCCGCAAGCACATCCTTGCCAAGTGTATCATTTCAGAGTTTCAGAGAGGCCGTGTCCGTTTCCCAAAACCGACGCCTCTGAAGCCCAACATCGACAAATCAAAATACTGCCGATTCCACCGGAGTCATGGACACGTCATGGAAGATTACATCCACCTCAAGGATGCAATCGAGATCCTAATCAAGGAGGGTCACTTGAAATAGTACACTCAGAGATGCGAGACTCCTAGACAAGAGACTTGCGAAGCCAAGAGGGTCGAGGAAGTGTCACCATCCTCCGAAGAAGTCGGACTGCAGGTCGCCCTGTGTGTGTGCCAGCCAGAGGATTTTCTCCTTCTTAGCGAGCCCGTCAGACCCATGTCTTCCTGTAGTCCATGAAAGGACTTCCCTTCCGCCTTAGTCATATTTGGCAGGGGCCCTAACAAGCTCTCAGTCGAGTCGGTCAAGAGAAAGTTCAAGGAGCTGATCGACAAAAGCTCGAAGGCGAATTCTACCCTCGACAAGTTCAAAGGTCAATCTAACTCGATTACCTTCAACCTCGAGGAGCTCTCTAGGGGTGCGCCCAACTCCAGCATCCCCCTGTTGATCAGAGCCCAGATGGCAAACTTTGACGTGCGTTGAATCCTAGTCGACCAAGGGAGTTTGGTGGATATAATGTACGCCCACTGTTTACGACCCTTCATCTCGACGAGAGCCATCTGACCCTGTATGTCGGCTCCGACTTACAGGGCTTCAACGGCACCACCACAAAGCCTTGGGAATATGTGGATCTGCTCTTCACATTCGGAGCCGAGGAGACAACCAGGAAAGTAAAGGTCTACTTCTTGGTGATCGAGGCCCTTCTATGTACTAGTGTATCTTAGGAAGTCTGACTTTAGCTGAACTGACCGCAGTACCATCTACAGTACACTTGAAGACGAAGTACTACACGACCAGAGGACGAGTCGTCACCCTCCACGGGGACATTGAGGCGGCCAAAAACTGTTTTGATGCAGCAATCAAGGGCCTCAACTCAATCAACATCACCCCCAAGACGATCGACTAATCAACCCGGGCTACGGAGCAGAAGCCACTACCCCACATCAATCTTTCGACCTCGACAGCCAGTTCCTCAGCAAGCAAGAGCAGACCGCAGAGTTTGAGGACGCACCTCTAGCAGACAACTGGCAGCCTCCCCATCCAACACGCCCCATTCCAGATGGAGACTTCGAGCTCATCGCGCTCGGAGATGACCTAGGAAGAAGCGTGAAGATTGGCACAGGACTCCTTGATCTGGCGAGGAAGCAACTAAAGGCCTGACTCCAAGAGAACACTGACTTGTTCGTGTGGAGTGTTGCTGAGATGCCCAACCTCGACCCCGACGTAGCATGCCACCACCTCACCATAGATCCGGCCGCTAGGTTTGTAGTCCAACGTAGGCCTAGGCAGTCTCCCGAGAAAGCGGAGGCTGTTGAAAAAGCTGTAGAAGACCTCCTAGAGGCAAATTTTATATCGGAAGCCTAATAGATAACCTGGCTGTCAAAATTTATACTAGTTAAAAAACATAATGGAAAATGAAGGATGTGTGTTAACTATACTGATCTCAACCGGGCATGTCCCAAAAATGCTTACCTGTTACCTAACATCGACAAACTCATCGATAATTCTGCAGGTTTTAAACTGCTATCGTTCATGCACACGTACTCGATATACAATAAAATCCCCATGGCGAAGGCCAATAAACAATACACAACCCTCATGAGTGATTCGGGAAATTATTACTACAACGTAATGCCCTTCAGCTTGAAGAACATTGGTGCAACTTACTAGCGTATGATGAACAAAATATTCCGGGGAGAAACTGGGGATATGCTCAAAGTCTACATGGACGACATGATTGTGAAGTCACAAGAAGAAATCGACCACACCACCCATCTCAAGAAGGTCTTAGAGACAATGGGGAAGTGCATAATGAGGTTCAACCCGGAGAAGTGCACCTTCGGCGCACGGGAAAGAAAATTCCTCGGGTTCTACCTAACAGAATATGGAGTCTAGGAGAATCCGAATAAATGCAGGGCTTTCTTCGAGTTCGCCACGCCGAACACAAAGAAGGCCATCTAGTCCCTAAACAGGATGCTCGCGTCCCTATCCTGTTTCGTCGCCAAGTCCGCCTAACATGCCCTCCATTTCTTCAAGCTTCTGCACAAGGGCATCGCGTTCAAATGGACCGAGAAGGGTGAACAGGCTCTCCTCCACCTCAAACAAGTCCTCTTGGAGCCACTGTTGCACCCCAAAATTTGACCAACATTTATTTTCCCATCAAGTGTTTGCAGGTTGATACCTTCATCAGAAAGTTCAAGAGATCCTCAGAGGAGTGGGTTGAAACTAGGGTTGTGTGCTTCATAGCTTGAGAGTTGTGGGTGCTCCTCAGATGATTCTGAGACTTTGAGAATGAACTTGATGTTTTGAGAAAGCTTATGAGATGTCTTGATAGCCTTCATGAAGCCCAGAGAAGTCATTATGCAAGAATTCAGAAGATTCAACCATGAATGGTAGAATTAGGGTTTTGACTGGGTCAACCCTAGATCAGCTGAAGATTTGGAGAAGGTTGAGACCCAATCCAAGGGCCATGAGATCATGGAATGATGAATAGAGATGTTGTAAAGGTGATTCCTAGACCAACTCATCATGATTGAGGAGTTTGAGAAGTTTCAAGTCAGGGTTTCCAAGGATTGTCAGTGAGAAAACCCTAACTTAATCCCTATTTTCCAGGCAGTTTTAGCTCTAGATGTGATTGATATCTCATCTTCCCCATAACATGAATGTTGTATAGCTTGTTCTTAGCTTTAATTTTAGTGGTGGAAGTCCTTGATAGGAGTTACAGAGCTCAAGTTATGGTTTTGACAAATTACAGGTCAGCAGAGGTGTGTGAATCTGGGTCCTTGAAAGTCACCCAACTTGCAGACAACTTTTGCCCTAGTAGGAGGATTCCTATGGTTTCTTGGTAAACATGAATGTTGAAGAGCATCTTCTTAGCTTTAATTTGAGTGGTAGAAGTCCTTGATTGGATTTGTGGAACTCAACTTATGGTTTGAACAAGGCAGGGGTATTTTGGTCATTTGTCAGTTATAGGTCATTTTAGCCAATGCCTAAAACTCCTATTTCCAAGCCTCAAATGGAAAAACTCAAAACATGAAAGTTGCTCAAAATGTGATTTTAAGTCTAGAAAGGAGGTCACAAATTGTTGGAAAAGCTCATAGCACAAGATTACATGATTGGTCAAAAATGAACTAAAAATGGCTTATAACTTTGAAAAGTTGAAATTGAAAAGTGATTTGGGAGATCCACAAATCCAAAATAGGTCATACAATATATCATTTTGATTGGAAAAACCATTTTGAGAACATTGGTTTAGCTAGAATTTTCATTTGAGGTCTAAAAATGGGTGATGCTTTGAAAAGTCATTACTTGAAAAAGAAGGCAATGTTGAAAAACCCTACACAAGCCAAAAATGAACTTGTTTTTCACTCATCCCTTCTCAATATCTCACATAAGGACATTTTAAGGCAGGATTGCAAGGCATAACATATGAGATATGAGATAACCAATATGTCATCACATGAGAATTTCAAGAAGTTTCCACCCCATTCTAGATGAATCTAGACACATCCAAAGATCATTATAAAGAGAATGCCATGAAGAGAATTCAAGGTTGGTGAAACTTGAGTCAAGTCAGAGGAGAGAGAGAGAGAGAGAGATAGCCATTAAAGCTCTTGCTTCAAGTTCAAGCAATCCAAGATATCTTGCACTACCAGCCATCTCCTTCACAACCATTGCAAACAGAAGACTGGTGATCATCCAAGGATCATCTAGAAGCAATTCCAAGGCTTGAATCGTGCTCTACATCACTCCACCATAATCTCTTGACAGGTTTCTTCTTCACCTTCTATCTCCTAAATTATTGAGTTTTAGTTAGTTTCATAGACATAGAAATGATGCACTAGGGTAGATGACTCTTCCCCTTGAATTAGGGCACGATCCATGAGGTTCCATGGCAGGTGAATGATTCTTGAATCTTCAAGAATTAGTTGTTTAGGGCGTTTTAGTTAATATGAGTTAGGTCAGATTGATGAGCATAGCATATAGAACATCTGTAGATCATTAGAGTTAGGGTTAATGAAGATTGATATCAGCTGAACGTGGTTGTACCAAGACATTGCAAGCCTCTGTTAGAACAACCTAGGTAGAATTAAGAAAAACCACTCGTACCATTTTATTCCTCTCATTTAGTAGAGCAACTTTCGTTTTGGAATCATGTTGTTTCGTGGCCTGAGTAGAGAGATAGAGGAGCTCGAATCTTGGTGCATGGGAGGAGGGTTCTGAAAACCCTAAGTTTTGGTGGGGACGATGAAGGAGAGCCACTAGATTGGTTTCAGAGTTTGACCAATTCATCAGATCCAGCGGCTGTGGTTTAACCTGAGAAAGAGAGGGAAGATTCAAATTAATTGAAACGCGGCCGTTTCATTAAACCGGTTCTGGGCCCAGTGTGCTATTCGCCCCCCCCTTTTTCTGGCCCAATTGTTTTTAACTGGCGTGTGTGCTATTCATACCCCCCTCCCTTTAATTAATTTAATTCTTTTATTTTCTTCTTTTATTATTTTTTCTGTTTTGATTAATTCATTAAAAAATGGAAAAAACTCTTTTTTAATTCTTCTTTTTTCTATGATTAGATGAAAATGTGTAGAAAATTATAAAAATAAAAATGGGATTTTATTTTTAAGTTTAGTATTTTAATAGATTTTTCTTTTAAAGTAGCTTTTAATATGTTTAATTTTGTATCATGATTTTGTAGGAATTGTTTTAGGAATTTCCCTTAGGGCTTTTAATCCATTCTTTTTTGTGCAATTAGAAGATGAGCCATAGTTCCCCATAGGATTTTTTCTAGATTTTTAGAATTAAATTTTGATTAGTTTAATTAGGGTAGATCTAGGGTGTCCTAATTAGGGTTTAAATTGTGTTTAGGTGAAGAATCCCTTTCTTTGATTGAGTTTTATCTTGATTTTTAGGTAGAGACCTTTGTAGATGTTATGAGTAGGTGTTGAGGACCCTTGTGAATAATTGTTAGATTTTTCCCCATTGGTTTAGTATTTTTAGGTATTTTCTGAAGTTGCCTATTGATTTTGTCCCCCCTGTGGTTATCTGTTCATCTTTGGGGTTCTTTGTGGGGAATTTGTTGTGGGGCTTGTGTTGCCTTGAAGACCTTGATGGAGAGCATCATGAAGAGAAGATTGTAGATCAAGACTCAGAGACCCAGAGCTTGTCTTGTTCCCTGTCTGTGAGGTTTGAGATCCTGAAGTTTGAAGGAAGTTCATGGTACTTTCCTGAGGAAGGCACTATGAATGACTTTCATTCTTTCTTCTCACCTCTTTCTTAAGTATCCAATGATGTTGGAGCCAACTTGTGAGTTTAATTTCTCCTGAGGAGGAATGTAAACTGATCACCTGTTGTTGAGCCACATGGGATACAACTCCTAAGTGGAAGCCTCCTAGTACTTTCCTGAGGAAGGTCCTATGGGTCTATTCACTTAGTTCCCTTAGTTTATCTAGGATTTCTTAAGTATCCAATGATGTTGGAGCCAACTTGTGAGTTTAATTTCTCCTGAGGAGGAATGTAAACTGATCACCTGTTGTTGAGCCACATGGGATACAACTCCTAAGTGGAAGCCTCCTAGTACTTTCCTGAGGAAGGTCCTATGGGTCTATTCACTTAGTTCCCTTAGTTTATCTAGGATTTCTTAAGTATCCAATGATGTTGGAGCCAAATTGTGAGTTTAATTTCTCCTGAGGAGGAATGTAAACTGATCACCTGTTGTTGAGCCATATGGGATACAACTCCTAAGTGGAAGCCTCCTAGTACTTTCCTGAGGAAGGTCCTATGAGTCTATTCACTTAGTTCCCCTAGTTCAGATAGGATTTCCTAAATATCCAGTGATGTTGGAGCCTGCTTGTGAGTTTAATTTCTCCTGAGGAGGAATATAAACTGATCACAGTGGTTGAGCCACATAGGGTATGACTCCTGAGTATACACCTCCTAGTGCTTTCCTGAGGAAGACACTATGAGTCTGCTTGCTTAGCTCCCTTTCTTTGGTAAGCTTGTTCTGAAGCTTGGAGACTGGGATTGATTTCTTTTGGTTAGGTTTTGCTTTAGGGTCTTGCTTTAGAGTTGATTCAGGATTCCGTGATTAGGGTTAGGATTAGAGAATAGATGATTCTTTCTCAGGCATGTGTGTTTTGTTTACCTGATGGCACTTCATTTCCTTTATCTGTTCATTGCTTGATAGCATGTTGATTATTTTCAGTATGATTACTGTTATTTCATGACCGGCTTGAGGTCGAGACGAGCTTGTGGAGGCTGAAGCCCCACACACATTTCCTCCCTCACTTGCATTGCATGCATTTTATTGTTAAAGCTGATGCTTTTGTCTGTTTTGGTGTATCATTGACATGATCCCTTAGGACTCTCATTTCCTTTGATAAGGATTTGATGATAGACTTTTAGGTTGAAACCTATGCATGACAACATCTAGGAGTTCCCTGTTCAAACCTCAACCATAGGATGAACCCATGGCATGATAACAGTAGGACTTGATAGTCTCCCTCCTAGTTGGGCCTGTTCTCTTCTCACCTCGAAGCAGTTTAAGATACAGTAATCATGAATGATTTCTTTCGTACGTTACGAGCCTTAAGCTATCTGAGGATGGATGTTTAGTATGGTACCCTTTGGGTGACATGCGACGCATTCACTCTCAGGTCATAGTCTCTAGTGCGGTTGAGATCGCAAACACAATAAAAAACACTTCTTTCAGGAGATAACCCGTAGTTAGCCGAACTACGTTTGCTCTGATCTTTCATACCAGATGAAAGTACGTAGGCATAGGATGCGATATCCTAGCGAGCAACCTTTCCCCCGTAGTTAGCCGAACTACGTTGACTCTGATTTCTCATTCTCTGATGAGAATACGTAGGCATAAAGTGCGACGCTTTGCCGAGTCATTTTTCTTTTCTTTTTCAGCCAGCCTTGATAGGTAGATAGATTATAACCAACCCGTCCAAGTAAACAAACAAGCGAGGATCCCGTCGAGTACGACGGACGTGAGGGGTGCTAATACCTTCCCCTTGCGTAACCGACTCCCGAACCCAGGCAATGGTTGCGACGACCTTGTCTTACCCTTTTTCGTCAGGTTTTTCCGATCGTTTCCTTTCCCGCTCTGAGGGATAAATAACGAAAGGTGGCGACTCTTCTGTCATGCCGGCACCTTATTTTCGCGCAAGCGACAGCTGGCGACTCTGCTGGGGACTCATGGCATCTAGGGACTTTTCCCATCCCTTATGCTGGGACCGTTTCCCATCCCCTACGCGAGTCAATCCTATCGTTTGTGTGTTTGCTTGTTGGGTTGCGTTTATTTATCGCATTTTTACTTCTCGCACTTTACTTCCAGCATTTTATTTCCCGCATTTTATTTCCAGTTTGATATGATTATCTGTGCTGCTGTGGGAGAGGGATGTTACCATGAGTGAAAAGCCGGACCTGGGCTTGAGTACACACCTAGATATAGTTGTGGAGAAGTAGTAGACGAACCTGTCTGCTGAGCAGGCACAGTTCCCTACGAAAATCTGCGCTCAGACGAGATTCTTGCAGAGGTGCTCCTTTCCGGTCCTGAGGATCTGAGGGGAGTCCAGACGTGAGGGTTGTCGACTCTGGGGACCGATCATTTGGAAGTCAGCTAAGAGAGGCCTCTTCATGACTTGACGATGCCACTCCTTCTGGGAATCGTATTGTCACTCGTGAAAGTCTGTGACGCTGACAACCGCATAGGATGCCGTACCTTTGTCCGTGGATTAGGTCCATACCTGTGAGTGGGGTCGGGATGTTGCAGGAAACTTTGACCTCCAGACTACCTGGTTTTCTTGGCAGTGAATCAGTTATGTTGGGTTCTCAGTTGCAGAGATGTTCTTGACAGAGCAAGAGTTTGATCAGAGGATCTTATCATCGGGTGTTTGTCTGTTCTTGATAGAGCAGGTTCCGATCAGAGTATTGTTATCAGAGGTTTGTTCTGGATGGAGCAGATTTTTGAGTGGGGTCTGAAGATCTCATCGGCAGATGTTATTTTGTTCTTGATAGGGCAGATTTTGAGTGGGGTTTGAAGATCTCATCAGCAGCTGTGTTTGTTCTTGAGAGGGCAGATTTGTGATTTGGGGTCCGAAGACTTCATCAACGGATATTCCTTGATCTTGCATCCGGGGTCTTTATTATCAAGCCTTCGTTCTTGACAGAGCAGAATTTTGATCTCGATCCTATCAGATGGTTATTCACAGCAGATCAGATCAGTGGTTTTACACCGGGGTTTCCTTCTCATCAGCGACTGTTGACATCGAATCTCCACAGCAGCCACCTGGATATTGTTGCATACCTGCATTTTGCATTAGCTTGCATAATCATTCCATTAGCGTGTGTCTGTGATAGGTACCGTTTCCCCGATCCAAGATCTCTCATTGTGTTACTGCAGCCGTCCTCAGGAAGACTGTTGCGTACGAGTTCCCGATCCTTGATGTGTCGAATCTGACTATTGCTATGTGAGGTTACTGTTTCCATGATTGGGCCTGGATTCCTCTCCTTATTATTGCCAGCAGGCGCCAGGATCGGGGGAAATCTCTCAAGCACGCAGACACACGCATGCATCTGCATAAAGCATTTTTTGCATGACATACATTCTGTTACCTTTTCCTAACCCTTGATGTTGACAGGTTTTTCAGGTACTCAGGTTCCGAGCTGCTTTCGATCTCCAGGATTGATCAAAGATTCATCCACCGCTACTCAACTCGCGCCAATCAAACGAGAATCATGGACCAGGTACAATCAGATGTTCAGGAGCTTCGTGAAAGGATGGATCGTTTTATGGAGCTGATGCAAGTAGTTGCGAATGGGCAGGATCAGCTTCGTACTTTGGTTCAACCTCTCATCTCCAGGGTTGACAGTAATGGAATACTTCATGGCGGGGCCATGCCCACTCCTCCTCAAGGGGATACTCCACAGAACGTTGTTCCTGCTGCCGGGGGCAACGGTAGTGCTAACGGCAATCTTATGACTAATCTCGGACTTAACGCGGCGGGCGCCGTTAATGGTGGTTTGGGAGCCAATGTTAACGTGGGGCCGGTCAACGGCAATGTTGGTGCAGGAAATATGGTGGTGCCTCAACCGTGGCTGGAGGACCATCAGGATGACATTTTCTCTCAGAGAGGTGTAGAGGCTGAGTTGACTGCTGAGGCTCGACTCAGGTTCAAGGCGCTGGAAGACAAAATGAGAGATATAGAAAATCAGAACACATTGGGCGTTGACATGTCCAAACTCGGGTTGATTGCTGACTTTAAAGTACCTCACAAGTTCAAGGTGCCTATCTTTGAGAAGTATAGGGGCACTACTTGTCCCCGTGTTCACCTCCGATCTTATTACAGAAAGATGTCCGCTTATTCTGATGATGAGAAGTTGCTGATGCACTTCTTTCAGGATAGTCTTTCTGGCCCATCGCTTGAATGGTATATGGGTTTGGAACCCGCTGCTGTGCGCACGTGGAAAGATCTCGCTGAAGCGTTTGTCCTCCACTATCAATATAATAGCGACTTGGCTCCCAACCGAGTTCAGCTTCAGAATCTCTCGCAGCGGAGCAATGAAAGCTTCAAAGAGTACGCCCAGCGGTGGCGTGAATTGGCTGCTCGGGTTCAACCGCCGATGGTTGAGCGTGAGTTGGTACAAATGTTCGTGGCTACCCTTCCCGGAGTCTATTATGAGAAGCTGATTAGTGGCATGTCCGGAACATTCTCGGCTCTTATCACTTTGGGCGAGCATGTTGAAAATGGTATAAAGATCGGAAAGATTCAGGGCGAATCATCCTCATCTGGAGGAGCTAGCAAGAAACCCTATACTGGCAAGCGTCGAGAGGGCGATGCCAGTGCTGTCACTAATGCTAGGAGAAAGGGCAAGGGCCCTCAGTCTCAGATCGCTAGCATAAACATCCCAGCTGCTCCCCCGCAGCCGCAGCAGCAGCCTCAGCAGCAGAATAATCCGGGATATAAGAGATATCAGAATCGGGGCCCCCTGGCAAACCGTCATTTGGAAACTCCTCCTATGTCATATGCACAGCTTCTGCAAACGCTGCTTCAGCTCCAATTAGTTCAGAAAAGGACATTGGCTCCCTTGACAGGGGCACCACCACCGGGGTATGATGCTAATGCTACTTGTGAATTTCATTCTGGGGCACCTGGCCATACAGTTGAGAATTGCAAAGCTTTTAAGCATAAAGTCCAGGACTTGGTCGACGCCAAGGTTATCAACTTTTCTGACAGCGTGCCCAACGTCACCAAGAATCCAATGCCTCATCATAGAGGAGGCGGAGTAAATGCTGTTATCACGGAAGAGAATTCAGACTTGCTGACTGATGTCAGAGATTTGAAGACGCCGTTGAGTTTTGTTAAAGCTAAGTTGCTAAAGAAAGGCTTCTTTCCCGGATGTGGAGAGTTTTGTATGGCATGTGCTACACTTCCTGATGGGTGTGAGCAGTTGATTGAGGGTATCCAAAGTCTGATGACCGAGGGTATTTTGCAGTTCAGTCGGAGCGTTGAGAATGCGTCAGGGGAAGTCGTGCTGAAGCAGGCGGACGAAGTTGCTACTATTACCATTCCTCGCCACCCTATCACTATTTCTGCACCTCGTCCGCCTACTATTACCATCACTAGAGCCGGACCAATCCCATTCGAGAGCACTAATGCCGTCCCATGGCATTACGGCGCCGAAGTGTATTGTAACGGTCAGAAGATAGAGCTTGAGCCGTCCAGATCGACTGCGCAGAATCTGGCTGAAGTCAGTGGTATCACCAGAAGTGGTAGAGTGTTCGCACCGGCAGAGGGTGCAGCAGAGAAGGTAGTCCGGGCTGACGCTGTGGACAAGGGCAAAGGTAAAGCTGTTGAGGAGGTTCCTGCAGAGGCAGAGAAAGACTTGTTGGTTAAAGATGCTGAAGAGTTCATGCGACTGATCAGGAAGAGTGACTACAAGATTGTAGATCATCTTCACCAGACTCCGTCGAAGATCTCGATTCTTAACCTGTTGCTGTGTTCTGAAGCGCACCGCAATGCATTGCTGAAGGTATTGAATGCTGCATACGTGCCGCAGGAGATATCAGTTAATCAACTCGAGGAAGTGGTAGCCCATGTCAATGCTGGTAATGGGCTGGGATTTACAGATCTGGAGCTGACTCCTAAGGGAAGAGATCACAACAGCGCCTTGCACGTCTCGATAGAGTGCCGAGGCACGATTATGTCACATGTCCTAGTAGATACGGGTTCCTCGCTTAACGTGCTTCCGAAGAAGGCACTGATGAAGTTGGATACCCGTGGACTGCTGTGCACGCCCAGTGATCTGGTCGTGAAGGCCTTTGACGGAACCAAGCGCCACGTCTTCGGAGAATTGACTCTGCCAATTCAAGTTGGACCAAAGACGTTTAATGCAGTTTTCTATATTATGGATATCATGCCCGCCTATAGTTGCCTCTTAGGTCGGCCGTGGATCCATTCTGCTGGTGCCGTGACGTCCACGCTGCATCAGAAGCTTAAATATGCTGTTGGGGGCAGCATAGTGACAGTCTGTGGAGAGGAGGACATCATGGTAAGTCACCTGTCGTCCTTTAAGTATGTCGAAATGGATGGTGAGATCCATGAGACTCTTTGCCAGGCTTTTGAAACCGTCAGGGTGAAGGAGGTAGCTCCCGTTGTTGCCGAGAAGCAAGAGGTGAACCTCTCCTCATTTAAGGAAGCTAGAGCCGTTGTCGAAGCTGGTTCCACCCCAGGCTGGGGGCATGTCTTGGATATACCATTCAAACAGGATAAGTTTGGATTAGGGTATTCTCCGGCAGCTGAAGCTTCATCTTCTTTTGGTAGCTCGTCTCGCGGGAAAGGGCCGATCCTATTCACCAAGGGGGGAGTAATTTTCGAAAGTATCAACGCTACGTCAGAGGACAGCGGGGACAGTGATTGTGATCTTGATGCCTGGATTCAACCGAGCAAGCCAGGCGAGCGCCTCCGCAATTGGACCATCAAGGAGATTATCGAACTGACAAGTGAAGAGTAATGATTTGCTTTTTACAATCTTTGTACAACCCTATGTCCTGCCCGGGGCATAGTGGTTTTACTGTCAGGGCCTTGTTGGATTATGTGTATGCATTTTGTTAATAAATAAAAGGCGTTTTCTTCGTAATCAAATATTGTGTTCTCTGTTATTCATGCTTTATGTTTGTTTCGAAAAACAGCAAAATGGCAACGAGGTTCGTGCTAACCTGCATATTCTTGCTTTAAACTTAACCCTTGTTATTGCAGGATCCACGTAACAGATGACATCGACTCTGGACCCTCTACGGCTCACTACGACTTTGATTGCCCGATCTATCAAGCCGAGGATGAGATTGATGAAGACGAAGACCTTCCGGAAGAGTTGGCCCGCTTGTTGAGACAAGAGGAGAAGGTTATTCTGCCTCATGAAGAGGATATTGAGATCATAAATCTGGGTTCTGAGGAGCTTATCAGAAATGTCAGAGTTGGGGCTGCGCTGCAGAATGACGTCAAGCATAGACTGGTCGAGATGCTTCGAGAGTATAGTGACGTCTTTGCTTGGTCGTATGAGGATATGCCCGGACTTGACACAGATATCGTGGTTCATCGCTTGCCGTTGCGAGAAGATTGCCCTCCAGTCAAGCAGAAGCTTAGGAGGACGAGACCAGACATGGCTGTAAAAATCAAAGAAGAAGTCCAGAAGCAGTTGGACGCAGGATTTCTAGCCGTTACCACCTACCCTCCGTGGGTCGCCAACATAGTGCCTGTACCGAAGAAAGACGGTAAGGTACGCATGTGCGTCGATTATCGGGATTTGAATAGGGCGAGCCCTAAGGATGATTTCCCGTTGCCTCATATCGATGTGTTGGTCGACAATACAGCCCAGTTTTCCGTGTTTTCATTCATGGATGGCTTCTCCGGTTACAATCAGATTAAGATGGCGCCGGAGGACATGGAGAAAACGACGTTTATTACCCCCTGGGGCACGTTTTGCTACAAGGTAATGCCCTTCGGTCTGAAGAACGCAGGGGCCACTTACCAGCGGGCAATGGTAACTTTGTTTCATGATATGATTCATCATGAGATCGAGGTCTATGTTGATGACATGATTGCAAAGTCCCAAACGGAGGAGGGGCATCTGGTCAATTTGCTGAAGCTGTTCGAAAGGCTTAGGAAGTTCAAGCTGAGGCTGAATCCTAACAAGTGCACTTTCGGAGTGCGGTCCGGAAAGTTATTGGGGTTTATCGTTAGTGAACGAGGTATTGAAGTTGATCCTGCAAAGATAAAAGCTATCCAAGAAATGCCAGCGCCGAAAACAGAAAAAGAAGTTCGTGGTTTCTTGGGCCGAATAAACTACATTGCAAGGTTTATCTCTCAGCTCACGGCCACTTGTGAACCGATGTTCAAGTTGTTAAAGAAAAATCAGGCGATTACTTGGAATGAGGATTGCCAGAAGGCATTCGACAAGATAAAGCAGTATCTTCAAGAACCTCCAATCTTGATACCCCCAGTGGCTGGAAGGCCATTAATCATGTACTTGACAGTTCTGGAGAATAGTATGGGGTGTGTTCTCGGTCAGCACGACGAGACGGGCAGAAAGGAGCATGCCATTTATTATTTGAGTAAAAAGTTCACTGAGTGTGAATCTCGATACTCGATGCTGGAGAAGACGTGTTGTGCACTAGCTTGGGCTGCCAAACGTCTACGACAGTATATGCTCAACCACACCACTATGCTGATTTCGAAGATGGATCCAATCAAGTACGTCTTCGAGAAGCAGGCTCTTTCGGGCAGGATTGCCAGATGGCAGATGGTGTTAACAGAATATGATATTCAGTACGTCTCTCAGAAAGCCATCAAGGGGAGCGTATTGTCTGATTACCTTGCCGAACAGCCAATCGAAGACTATCAGCCGATGAAGTTCGAATTCCCTGACGAGGACATTATGTTTCTCAAAGCGAAGGATTGCGAGGAGCCATTTCCCGACGAGGGGCCAGATAGGAAGTCTCAGTGGAAGTTGATATTCGACGGAGCGGTTAATTCCTATGGAAGTGGTATCGGGGCTATCATCACGACTCCTCACGGATCCCACATCCCGTTTACTGCAAGACTGACGTTTTCAGTTACCAACAACGAAGCCGAGTACGAAGCATGTATCATGGGTCTAGAAGAGGCAATTGATTTGAGAATCAAGAATCTAGACATATATGGTGACTCAGCGCTTGTAATCAATCAGATTAAAGGGGAGTGGGAAACTCGTCAACCGAATTTAGTGCCGTACATGAATTATGCCAGGAGGCTGCTTCCGTTCTTCGACCGAGTAGAACTTCATCATGTACCCCGGGCTGAAAATCAAATGGCTGATGCTTTAGCCACGTTAGCTTCAATGTATAAGGTCAATCTTTGGAATGAAGCTCCAAGCATTGTTCTTTCGCGTCTTGACAGACCAGCATATGTGTTCGCAATCGAGGATGCCACTGATGGCAAGCCATGGTTCCACGACATCCAGACCTTCCTTATGACTAAGGAGTATCCTGCGGGTGCGTCAACCCAGGATAAGAAGACTCTGAGGAGGCTATCTGGAAACTTTTATCTCAATCCTGATGGAGTGTTGTATAAGAGAAACCACGATCTCGTGCTGCTCAGATGTGTAGATGAGAAAGAGGCGAGTATGCTCATGGAAGAGGTCCATGAGGGTACATTTGGTACGCACGTCGGCGGGCATGCCATGACGAGAAAGATCCTGAGAGCAGGGTATTACTGGCTGACGATGGAGTCGGATTGCTTCAGATTCGCAAAGAAATGTCATAAATGCCAGATTTATGCTGATAGAGTTCATGTGCCGCCGTGCCCATTGAATGTCATGTCCTCCCCTTGGCCGTTCTCCATGTGGGGCATCGACATGATAGGCAAGATTGAGCCCACTGCATCCAATGGTCATCGTTTTATTCTGGTAGCTATCGACTACTTCACCAAGTGGGTGGAGGCAGCCTCGTACGCTAATGTGACCAAGCAGGTGGTAGCTAAGTTCATAAAGAGGGACATCATCTGTCGCTATGGAATTCCCGAACGGATCATTACTGATAATGGTTCGAATTTGAATAATAGGATGATGAAGGAGCTGTGCCAGAGCTTCAAGATTGAACACCACAACTCATCTCCTTATCGGCCGAAGATGAATGGCGCCGTTGAAGCGGCCAATAAGAACATCAAGAAGATTGTTCAGAAGATGGTTGTGACGTATAAAGATTGGCACGAGATGCTGCCGTTTGCCCTGCACGGTTATCGTACGACGGTGCGTACGTCGACCGGGGCAACTCCTTTCTCCTTGGTGTATGGTATGGAAGCTGTCCTACCGTTAGAAGTGGAGATTCCCTCTTTGCGAGTTTTGGTTGATGTGAAACTTGATGAGGCAGAATGGGTTACGAATCGCTTGAACCAACTCAGCCTGATGGACGAGAAGAGGTTAGCATCGATTGCATTTGGTCGTTTATACCAAAGCCGAATGAAGAAAGCTTATGATAAGAAGGTGCGTCCTAGAAGCTTTCAGACGGGTGATCTCGTCCTGAAGAAGATTCTTCCGCCACACTCCGATCACCGGGGCAAGTGGACTCCGAATTACGAAGGGCCGTATGTCGTCAGCAAGGTCTTCTCGGGAGGAGCTTTGTTGTTATCCACGATGGATGGTGAAGATTTTGCATCCCCGGTGAACGCGGACGCAGTTAAAAAATACTTTGCTTGAAAGCGACCCGCTGGACAAAAAAGAAAGAGTCCAGGCAAAAAAGGGGCATCCCGGCGAACCAAAAACAGAATAAAAGGTTTGGGCAAAAATTAGGGATATATTGAAAAAATGTACACCCGCGAAGTCGAAAACCTACACTGGGCGGCTTCGGCAAAAAAGGGTATCCCGGTGAACTGAAAACCCGTGAAGGGCGGTTCACGCAAAAGTTAGGGATTTGAATAAGCAAATGACTGCGTTCCGCGTATGGACTTTCATTGTTTAGTGGTTCGGAAGACCTGAGGGCCGTTTATCTGAATCAATCTCTTCCAAAGCTGAAGCATCGGAGAAGTATCGAAGTCGAGTGGGTCTTAGAGGGATCAACTCATGGTGTTCGTCTACGCCTCGATTGCCGACATTTGTATATACTGATGTATATTTATGTTTTCTTTTTGCGCGGCTTCCTCATTCCAGGAGCTTGCCTCTGTTGTAAAACATTTTTGCCCATTCAGGGGTTCATCATCAATAAAATGCACATTATTCAGCAATTCTACTTGTCTGTTTAGCATTTATCTGTTTTGTTTGCGAATGATAACGCCGATGTGTTTTTGATAAAATGCGCATACATAAACTTGCGGGCCTAAGCCCATTGATTGTTGAAACAATTAACTAACTGGACATTGTCACGAGATAATAACCCGGATAGGCCCCTTTGAGGAGGGTATCTTGTCTGTTTGTTTGTGTTGTTGCAGGTGTAGCACCTCGCCAGAGGATGTGCCGTGCGTATCCCCGAAGCAGGATGAGTCCTTCTTCTCCAGCAGAGTTCAGTAGTCTCTCCTCCGCAGAATCAGAATCAGAATAGTGAGCATTGATATGTCTTCCCCAGGTAGAGGTGATTCTCTTCCCCAAGCAGACGCATCCTGAAGGAATGTCACCTCATCAGCTGAGTCAAGCGCTGAAGCATGATGTCGTCTTCCCCAGCACCGGGTCACAAGTGCAGATTTCAGAGAAGTGTTCGGGTGCCGAAGCTCATGTTTTCCCAGTAAAGTCGCTGAAGCAGGTGGATCCCCAGCACCGGGTCACAAGTGCAGAGTTCATAGAAATGTTTGGGAAGCTGAAGCTCGTGTTTTCCCCAGTAAAGTCGCCAAAGCAGGATTCTCCCCCGCACCGGGTCACAAGTGCAGGTCTCGTAGGAAGCTGTTCGTATGCCGAAGGATGCAGTAACTGATGATGCCAGACTGAAGTCTCCAGCGGAATTGAAATTCCTCACCAGAATCATGCTCTCTCCTGAAGATGGATGGTTCCCTCTTCCCCAGTAGAGTGTTGGAACAACCGATGTGGTATTCCCTTGCAGAGCTGTACTCTCCCCCGAAGTCAGATGATTCTTTCTTCCCCAGTGGAATCGAATTCCCCATCAGAGTCGTACTCTCCAGTGAAGTAGAATGATGTTCCCCCCGGCTGAATCCGCGGAAAAGCAGAATCCTTGGAAGTTGATCAGATCATGATCAATTTTCCCCAGCAGAGCATTAAGCAGCCGATGCTGTATTCCCCCAGAGTCGTACTCTATCCAGCAAAGCAGAATGATTTCTCCTCCCTCAGCCGAGTTTGCAGATATCCAAGAGAGCCGAATCCTTGGAAGTTGATTAGATCATGATTGGTTTTTCCCCAGTGGAGTGTTGAGCAGCTGAAGTTGGTTCCCCACAGAGTGGTCATCCTCAGAAGAGTAGCCGAGACGGCCGCACAGTTCATTCTCGCGATTGATATCAGCAGATCCAAGTTCTCGTAGAGCTTCATCCCCTGCCGCAGTCAGCTGAAGTTGTTTTCCCTGCAGCAGTCAGCGGAAGAGTAATTCCCCAGACAGAGCCTGATTGATATTGGCGTGTTCACGTTCTCCTCAGCAGGATGATTCCTCTACCTGAGTGGTTCTTTCTCCTTGACAGGAGGATTTCCCCCTTCGGCATTTATTTTGCTGACGGGATCGCATCATTGTGCATGATTGCATAGCGTTGTGCATGATTGCATGGCATTTAGCATAAATACATATCATTCCCACCGTGTGGGGCGTAGCGCAGAAGCATACGCATCATAAGCATGATCTAGGTCATCATCATCCTCGTTTTACAGGTATTCCACCAAGAGACCAGTTGCTCAGGACGATTCCTGATATTCTCTCCAACAAGGTCGATTTCTTTTCTAAAAAACCCCGGTGTGATCCCCGCAGTCGCTCGCTCAAGATGATTTTTGAGACCCCCAGCGAAGTCTTCGGTTCGAGATGATTCTCAAATCCCTCAGCAGGGCCATTTGCTTAAGACGATTCTTAAGACCCCAGTACAGCTTCCCGAGTTGTTTGCTTAGTATGATACTCGAGCTCCCCAATAGCGTCTCCAGCAGGAGTTGTCCAGGAAGATTCCTGGAATTCCCAACAGAATGTCTGCTCCAGAAAGGTTATCAGTTCAGGACGATTCTTGAAGATGCCCGACGGATCTGTTTGTTCAAGTTGATTCTTGAAGTCCAGAGCAGCATAACATGTCTGCTCCAGCAATGATATCTAATCTGAAGATAGATTTTATCTCGCCAGAAGACAACGAGGAAGTGCATAATGAGGTTCAACCCGGAGAAGTGCACCTTCGGCGCACGGGAAAGAAAATTCCTCGGGTTCTACCTAACAGAATATGGAGTCTAGGAGAATCCGAATAAATGCAGGGCTTTCTTCGAGTTCGCCACGCCGAACACAAAGAAGGCCATCTAGTCCCTAAACAGGATGCTCGCGTCCCTATCCTGTTTCGTCGCCAAGTCCGCCTAACATGCCCTCCATTTCTTCAAGCTTCTGCACAAGGGCATCGCGTTCAAATGGACCGAGAAGGGTGAACAGGCTCTCCTCCACCTCAAACAAGTCCTCTTGGAGCCACTGTTGCACCCCAAAATTTGACCAACATTTATTTTCCCATCAAGTGTTTGCAGGTTGATACCTTCATCAGAAAGTTCAAGAGATCCTCAGAGGAGTGGGTTGAAACCAGGGTTGTGTGCTTCATAGCTTGAGAGTTGTGGGTGCTCCTCAGATGATTCTGAGACTTTGAGAATGAACTTGATGTTTTGAGAAAGCTTATGAGATGTCTTGATAGCCTTCATGAAGCCCAGAGAAGTCATTATGCAAGAATTCAGAAGATTCAACCATGAATGGTAGAATTAGGGTTTTGACTGGGTCAACCCTAGATCAGCTGAAGATTTGGAGAAGGTTGAGACCCAATCCAAGGGCCATGAGATCATGGAATGATGAATAGAGATGTTGTAAAGGTGATTCCTAGACCAACTCATCATGATTGAGGAGTTTGAGAAGTTTCAAGTCAGGGTTTCCAAGGATTGTCAGTGAGAAAACCCTAACTTAATCCCTATTTTCCAGGCAGTTTTAGCTCTAGATGTGATTGATATCTCATCTTCCCCATAACATGAATGTTGTAGAGCTTGTTCTTAGCTTTAATTTGAGTGGTGGAAGTCCTTGATAGGAGTTACAGAGCTCAAGTTATGGTTTTGACAAATTACAGGTCAGCAGAGGTGTGTGAATCTGGGTCCTTGAAAGTCACCCAACTTGCAGACAACTTTTGCCCTAGTAGGAGGATTCCTATGGTTTCTTGGTCAACATGAATGTTGAAGAGCATCTTCTTAGCTTTAATTTGAGTGGTAGAAGTCCTTGATTGGATTTGTGGAACTCAACTTATGGTTTGAACAAGGCAGGGGTATTTTGGTCATTTGTCAATTATAGGTCATTTTAGCCAATGCCTAAAACTCCTATTTCCAAGCCTCAAATGGAAAAACTCAAAACATGAAAGTTGCTCAAAATGTGATTTTAAGTCTAGAAAGGAGGTCACAAATTGTTGGAAAAGCTCATAGCACAAGATTACATGATTGGTCAAAAATGAACTAAAAATGGCTTATAACTTTGAAAAGTTGAAATTGAAAAGTGATTTGGGAGATCCACAAATCCAAAATAGGTCATCCAATATATCATTTTGATTGGAAAAACCATTTTGAGAACATTGGTTTAGCTAGAATTTTCATTTGAGGTCTAAAAATGGGTGATGCTTTGAAAAGTCATTACTTGAAAAAGAAGGCAATGTTGAAAAACCCTACACAAGCCAAAAATGAACTTGTTTTTCACTCATCCCTTCTCAATATCTCACATAAGGACATTTTAAGGCAGGATTGCAAGGCATAACATATGAGATATGAGATAACCAATATGTCATCACATGAGAATTTCAAGAAGTTTCCACCCCATTCTAGATGAATCTAGACACATCCAAAGATCATTATAAAGAGAATGCCATGAAGAGAATTCAAGGTTGGTGAAACTTGAGTCAAGTCAGAGGAGAGAGAGAGAGAGAGAGCCATTAAAGCTCTTGCTTCAAGTTCAAGCAATCCAAGATATCTTGCACTACCAGCCATCTCCTTCACAACCATTGCAAACAGAAGACTGGTGATCATCCAAGGATCATCTAGAAGCAATTCCAAGGCTTAAATCGTGCTCTACATCACTCCACCATAATCTCTTGACAGGTTTCTTCTTCACCTTCTATCTCCTAAATTATTGAGTTTTAGTTAGTTTCATAGACATAGAAATGATGCACTAGGGTAGATGACTCTTCCCCTTGAATTAGGGCACGATCCATGAGGTTCCATGGCAGGTGAATGATTCTTGAATCTTCAAGAATTAGTTGTTTAGGGCGTTTTAGTTAATATGAGTTAGGTCAGATTGATGAGCATAGCATATAGAACATCTGTAGATCATTAGAGTTAGGGTTAATGAAGATTGATATCAGCTGAACGTGGTTGTACCAAGACATTGCAAGCCTCTGTTAGAACAACCTAGGTAGAATTAAGAAAAACCACTCGTACCATTTTATTCCTCTCATTTAGTAGAGCAACTTTCGTTTTGGAATCATGTTGTTTCGTGGCCTGAGTAGAGAGATAGAGGAGCTCGAATCTTGGTGCATGGGAGGAGGGTTCTGAAAACCCTAAGTTTTGGTGGGGACGATGAAGGAGAGCCACTAGATTGGTTTCAGAGTTTGACCAATTCATCAGATCCAGCGGCTGTGGTTTAACCTGAGAAAGAGAGGGAAGATTCAAATTAATTGAAACGCGGCCGTTTCATTAAACCGGTTCTGGGCCCAGTGTGCTATTCGCCCCCCCCCCTTTTTCTGGCCCAATTGTTTTTAACTGGCGTGTGTGCTATTCATACCCCCTCCCTTTAATTAATTTAATTCTTTTATTTTCTTCTTTTATTATTTTTTCTGTTTTGATTAATTCATTAAAAAATGGAAAAAACTCTTTTTTAATTCTTCTTTTTTCTATGATTAGATGAAAATGTGTAGAAAATTATAAAAATAAAAATGGGATTTTATTTTTAAGTTTAGTATTTTAATAGATTTTTCTTTTAAAGTAGCTTTTAATATGTTTAATTTTGTATCATGATTTTGTAGGAATTGTTTTAGGACTTTCCCTTAGGGCTTTTAATCCATTCTTTTTTGTGCAATTAGAAGATGAGCCATAGTTCCCCATAGGATTTTTTCTAGATTTTTAGAATTAAATTTTGATTAGTTTAATTAGGGTAGATCTAGGGTGTCCTAATTAGGGTTTAAATTGTGTTTAGGTGAAGAATCCCTTTCTTTGATTGAGTTTTATCTTGATTTTTAGGTAGAGACCTTTGTAGATGTTATGAGTAGGTGTTGAGGACCCTTGTGAATAATTGTTAGATTTTTCCCCATTGGTTTAGTATTTTTAGGTATTTTCTGAAGTTGCCTATTGATTTTGTCCCCCCTGTGGTTATCTGTTCATCTTTGGGGTTCTTTGTGGGGAATTTGTTGTGGGGCTTGTGTTGCCTTGAAGACCTTGATGGAGAGCATCATGAAGAGAAGATTGTAGATCAAGACTCAGAGACCCAGAGCTTGTCTTGTTCCCTGTCTGTGAGGTTTGAGATCCTGAAGTTTGAAGGAAGTTCATGGTACTTTCCTGAGGAAGGCACTATGAATGACTTTCATTCTTTCTTCTCACCTCTTTCTTAAGTATCCAATGATGTTGGAGCCAACTTGTGAGTTTAATTTCTCCTGAGGAGGAATGTAAACTGATCACCTGTTGTTGAGCCACATGGGATACAACTCCTAAGTGGAAGCCTCCTAGTACTTTCCTGAGGAAGGTCCTATGGGTCTATTCACTTAGTTCCCTTAGTTTATCTAGGATTTCTTAAGTATCCAATGATGTTGGAGCCAACTTGTGAGTTTAATTTCTCCTGAGGAGGAATGTAAACTGATCACCTGTTGTTGAGCCACATGGGATACAACTCCTAAGTGGAAGCCTCCTAGTACTTTCCTGAGGAAGGTCCTATGGGTCTATTCACTTAGTTCCCTTAGTTTATCTAGGATTTCTTAAGTATCCAATGATGTTGGAGCCAACTTGTGAGTTTAATTTCTCCTGAGGAGGAATGTAAACTGATCACCTGTTGTTGAGCCATATGGGATACAACTCCTAAGTGGAAGCCTCCTAGTACTTTCCTGAGGAAGGTCCTATGAGTCTATTCACTTAGCTCCCCTAGTTCAGATAGGATTTCCTAAATATCCAGTGATGTTGGAGCCTGCTTGTGAGTTTAATTTCTCCTGAGGAGGAATATAAACTGATCACAGTGGTTGAGCCACATAGGGTATGACTCCTGAGTATACACCTCCTAGTGCTTTCCTGAGGAAGACACTATGAGTCTGCTTGCTTAGCTCCCTTTCTTTGGTAAGCTTGTTCTGAAGCTTGGAGACTGGGATTGATTTCTTTTGGTTAGGTTTTGCTTTAGGGTCTTGCTTTAGAGTTGATTCAGGATTCCGTGATTAGGGTTAGGATTAGAGAATAGATGATTCTTTCTCAGGCATGTGTGTTTTGTTTACCTGATGGCACTTCATTTCCTTTATCTGTTCATTGCTTGATAGCATGTTGATTATTTTCAGTATGATTACTGTTATTTCATGACTGGCTTGAGGTCGAGACGAGCTTGTGGAGGCTGAAGCCCCACACACATTTCCTCCCTCACTTGCATTGCATGCATTTTATTGTTAAAGCTGATGCTTTTGTCTGTTTTGGTGTATCATTGACATGATCCCTTAGGACTCTCATTTCCTTTGATAAGGATTTGATGATAGACTTTTAGGTTGAAACCTATGCATGACAACATCTAGGAGTTCCCTGTTCAAACCTCAACCATAGGATGAATCCATGGCATGATAACAGTAGGACTTGATAGTCTCCCTCCTAGTTGGGCCTGTTCTCTTCTCACCTCGAAGCAGTTTAAGATACAGTAATCATGAATGATTTCTTTCGTACGTTACGAGCCTTAAGCTATCTGAGGATGGATGTTTAGTATGGTACCCTTTGGGTGACATGCGACGCATTCACTCTCAGGTCATAGTCTCTAGTGCGGTTGAGATCGCAAACACAATAAAAAACACTTCTTTCAGGAGATAACCCGTAGTTAGCCAAACTACGTTTGCTCTGATCTTTCATACCAGATGAAAGTACGTAGGCATAGGATGCGATATCCTAGCGAGCAACCTTTCCCCCGTAGTTAGCCGAACTACGTTGACTCTGATTTCTCATTCTCTGATGAGAATACGTAGGCATAAAGTGCGACGCTTTGCCGAGTCATTTTTCTTTTCTTTTTCAGCCAGCCTTGATAGGTAGATAGATTATAACCAACCCGTCCAAGTAAACAAACAAGCGAGGATCCCGTCGAGTACGACGGACGTGAGGGGTGCTAATACCTTCCCCTTGCGTAACCGACTCCCGAACCCAGGCAATGGTTGCGACGACCTTGTCTTACCCTTTTTCGTCAGGTTTTTCCGATCGTTTCCTTTCCCGCTCTGAGGGATAAATAACGAAAGGTGGCGACTCTTCTGTCATGCCGGCACCTTATTTTCGCGCAAGCGACAGCCACCGGTAGTGTCGATGCCCGAGGTCGAGGAAACCCTGAACCTGTACCTTGCCATCGCAACCGAGGCCATCAGCGCAACGCTGATACGCAAAACCCCGAAGGGAAGAAGCTTATATACTTCATGAGCAAAGCCCTATAAGGCCCTGAGCTCAGGTACCAGCAGATTGAGAAGGTCGCTCTGGCCCTCATCAATGCGGCTAGGAGGCTACTGCATTACTTCCTGGCCCACACGATCGTGGTCAGAACTGATCAGTCCGTCAAGAAGCTTCTCAGATGGTCGCTCGAACTCTCAGAATTCGACGTCCAATACAAGAGCAGAAAATCCCTTAAGGCTCAAGCCCTGGCTGACTTCGTCTTGGAGATAACTTCCTTGAAGTCCTCGACCCCCGAGGCACACAAGTGGACCATCTTCGTCGATGGTGCCTCTAGCTTGACGGTAAGTGGAGCAGACATCATATTGAAAAATGAAGAAAGCATCTTAATAGAAGTCTCCCTCGCCTTGGAATTTCCAACTTCGAACAAATAAGTCGAGTATGAGGCGTTCCTCGCAGGACTCTGCCTGGCCGAAGAACTTGGCGTGAAAGAGGTGAAGATCTTTAATGACTCCCAGCTCGTGGCCTCCCAGGTGTAGGGAGAGTACCAAGCCAAAAACGACAACCTCGCTGAGTACCTCGCCTTGGTAATAGAAAAAATGAAGAGATTCGATTCTGCGGAAGTACGACACGTTCCACGCGAACACAACACCAGGGAAGACATCCTATCGAAACTTGTGAGCATGAAGAAGAAAGGCGGAAATAAGTCCCTAATACAAGAGGTTCTCCATCGCTTGAGCATCGAGAAGGACACAACAACTGTCGAGGTTAACGCTATCAGCGACAGTAGCTGCCGGATGACCCCCGTATACACCTACCTCAGCACAGGGTGACTGCCTGACGATGCCAAGGAGGCCAACATGGTTAGACTCCGAGCCTGCTTATACATCTTGATCGAGGAAAAATTGTACCAGCAAGGATTCTCCATTCTTCTCATCAAGTGCGTCGACGAGTCCAAGGTGTCAGATATACTCCAAGAGGTTCACGAAGGAATCAACGCCCAACACCTCGGCGGGAGATCGCACGCCCGTAAGGCTCTATGAACAGGGTACAATTGGCCCACCATGCAGCAAGACGCCATAGAGCACGTCAAGAAGTGTGATAAATGCCAACGACACGGGGACATGCACCTGGCCTTGCCCAACGAGCACAAAATGCTCTCGTCCCCATGATCGTTCACCTGGTGGGGGATGGATATCCTCGGGCCCTTTACCATAGGGTCATATCAAAACAAATATTTAATGGTCGGCGTCAACTACTTCACTAAATGGATAGAGGTCGAAGCCTTAGCCAAAATCACGACCCAAAACATACTCCACTTTTAGAAAAGGAATATACTTGCCCGGTTCGGTGTACCCCAGGCCAACATCACTGATAACGGGACTCAGTTCACTGACAGGAACTTCCAGGACTTCATCACCAAGCTGGGTACGAAGCAACATTTCACCTCGGTCGAACACCCGCAGACGAACAGGCAGGACAAAGTCGCGAACAAAGTGATTATGCGTGGCCTGAAGCGAAGGTTGGGAGACGCCAAGAAGAGGTGAGTCGAAGAGCTACACAGTATGCTCTAGGCATACAAGACTACCCCGCATTCAACAACCGAGGAAAGCTCATTTCGACTAACCTACAGAACTGAGGCAGTGATTCTGGTGTAAATAAGAGATCCCTCCAGAAGAACCGAGTCTCCCTTCGATGAGGAGGCAAACGACGAGGTCTTAAGGAAGGAGCTTGACCTAGTCGAGGAAATCAGGTCGGGGGCATCCCTACGAGAAGCCTCACTAATACAAAAGATAAATTTTCTGCATGACAGCAAAGTCATCAAGCATGAGTTCCAGGTGGGCAGTCTGGTCCTACGAAGGAATCAGAAGGACTCGCACGAGGACAAACTCGCCACGAACTGGGAAGGCCCATACCGAGTCCGAGACAAAACGAACAAAGAGGCTTATTACCTCGAAAACCTGCACGGGGAAGAACTGGCACGACCATGGACCGCTGAAAAACTCAAACAACACTACAGTTAGACATTGCCCGCGACCCACTAGCGTTGCAACCATAGGGGCGCAACATGGTACAGGCGCGACTCCTAAATTCAAAACAAAAAGACAATAGTCTGCCCTTTGTGTGTGCGAGCAGACTTTTGAACCGGCGGGGACCCCTCAATCAAGCTCCATTATTGTCGTGCTAGTAAGGCAGAACTCCCAACTTGCAATGGGAAGTTCACGTTGCGAAGCAAAGACCTCGACCGAGGTCTTAGCTCTAGTATCGATCAGATGCCAACTCCGATCACCCGACCAGTTCCCTGCATGTTCGGTCACAATATAGGTTGAGCAAAACCCCAATAACTAACAGACAATGCACATTATTTCATACGCATGATAAACAAAGATAATAGGGCACACATAACATAAAATTAGAACATTGCATTTCCAAAAGTGAGGGCATAGCCCATTGTTTGAAGATTACAAAGCGTCGCACACAGGCCAAAAACAATTACGTCAAAACATGGAATGTAGGCCAGAAACAAATATATCAAAACATGGTGTGCAAGCCAGAAAATAGAAATACAACAAAAACACTAAACTGTTTCATTCTCCTCGGGTTGGTCGCCCACCACAGCTTGACCGTCATCTTCCTCTTCGGCTTCTGGTACGACCACACGACCTTGGACCACCTGATGATAAAGGCTTGTCCCCTTAGTGACGAGCTAGACGTCCGGGTTCACAATCTGGAGTTGTTCCACAGCACAGTTAAAGCCCACTTTGAGAGTCCCTAGATAATCCTAGTCAATCTCCCGTATCTTCAACACCAGGTCGGCCCGGGACGCTATAAATTTCTCCTCGGCGGACTCATCCTCAGCAGGCCGAGCAACCGCTTCCAATTCGGCGATCCTCGCCAAGAGCTTCGTCCTCTCCTCGCCAGCTGTCTTCACCTACTTCTCCACTTCGCCGTAGAGCTTGAGTTGGGAAACATTTCTTTCCTTGGCCTGGTTGAGGTCAGCCGCCAGTTTGTTCCTTTCAGCCTCGATGGTCACGAGATCATTCTAAAACTTGGTTAGGTTAGCCGAAGGGCAGGTCTCATCGTTGAGGACCAAAGCCGTTTGGAAGACCCGCACCACCGCTATCCTCCGATAAGGCTTTCTTCCATGCCTGCCAGTCAACGCCCAAGATGACCTTGGACTTAGCAGCACTCATGACCGAGGAATTGGCCCCGCAGAAGAAATCGTGCTGCAAATAGCATGGCGGAAGCATAAACTTATCCTCGGAAATACTCTCCGTAAGGTCGACGTCTCGGACTCATTGACCCGCTGCCTTTTTGGCGTCCCCTATGAAGATGGATATTGGCTACCTGGGGGGAAGAAGATGAACCTCCAGACATATGGTCAGGACCGGGCATCTGCTGTACTTGGGCGACTCGCCCCTTACCGGCCTTGTTTCCACCTTTGTTGGCCGCCAGCTTCTTTATGCGTTCCTGTATGCTCAACATCTCACCTACAAAAGAAAAAACAAACAAGTTAGCAAACAGCAAACCAATGGCAGAAATATAGAGAGAGTCCGAGCGACGGGCGGGCCCGCTACCTAAAAACCGTAAGGCTTCCTCGTCAGATGCACACTCGAGGAGGGCCTTCGTGTTTATCAACCGTGACTCCCAAAGAATCTCCCCGCGAGTGCCGAGGATAAAATTCCCATTTAGAGTCATACATTTCGTGGTAGTGAAGCCGGAGACAAATTCGATCAGCTTTTTGTAGGCCACTTGGTCATCAGTATCCAATGAGCCCGGCCTGACTATATAACTTTCTGTTCTCTTTTTAAAGTGCTCCTCCTTCCATTCTAACGGAAACTTCGGCTCTAAGACCTCCTTCGACTTCCCGTTCTCCTCCCGGACCATGTGGTTATACAACGAGTCCACAGCCGTATGGTTAATGGGCTTGAGAATATAGTACCAGTATTTAAAGGTACAGATGGAATCTAGACACGCCCGAAATAGTCTCCTCGACTGCTTCAGGGACACCCAATTGTGCCGACCTTCGAACGTCTGACATACGAGCTCGTACGCCCACACGAATGCAATCGCGTTAGGGTAGAGCTGCGAGGGCGTCAGCCGCAGCTAGTCAAACACTCCCCGTCGGAAATCAGTAAAAGGTAGACGCGGGCCCGCTTCTCGGAAGGTAAACTCATACAGAGGGAACCTTATCCCTTTGAAAGATGAGCATATCCGATGGTTTGCTCGGGTTTATACACCTGCCGGTTCATGGAGGAACCCTCATAGCGGTTTTCGATAGTGACGTAGGCGTCAGATTCATCCACAACAAAGTGAGAGGGAATACTCAGGGGCTCCTGCCCGACCTAATTTACGGCAGTCCGTTGTCGCTCCTCGCCGGTCTGCGCTACTGGGGTATCAGACTCGTTGTCAATCTCAACGATCCCCTAAATCCGTGCAACCATCTTTACCTAAAAAGCAGAGGAAAATGGTAAATTCAACATTCCAGATCAAATGCACCCTTCCACTGCAAATCAAGTGAAAAGGCAAAAAGAGGGGCACGTGGCTGATGGGTAGGCCTCCCCGATCGGAAACACCCATCTAGGGTGCTTATCTAGGAGAAGTTCTCCCCCAACACGACATCAAGAGGCGAGGATAGGATTCCTGAGACCTCAGCAGAGGTCCCCAGGATCCTCAACAGGCCCTCAGGCCTCTATCTAAAGTCCTCGGGACCCTTATCAGGTCCTCGGGACCTTCATCTAATGTCCTTGAGGACCCTATCTTAGGTCCTCGAGACCTTCATCAAGTCTTTGAGAAATTCATCTTATGTCCTCAGGGTCCTTATCCCAGGTCCACTGGACCTTCATCAGGTCCTCGAATCACTCATTATATGTCCTCGGGGACTTCATCGCTGGTACCCGGGGGCTTCAACAGAGGCAACATCAATTCAAATAAGTTATGTCGTATTCAGCGGAAACTTCCTAAAATTCACCGGAGAAACAGTCGAAAAATGCAAAAAAAAACTAGAGTAAAGCGGCTGTGACTTACTTGGTACGATGGTTCTTGGGAGACGAGACGGTGGCGAACAACGAACGTCTTGAAGAGGAGAAGGGGAAGCACGAAAAGAGAAGAAAGAATGTCTTTAACGGAGGAAGGGAAGCGTGCGACTGAAACAGACTCAACCCCTATTTATAAGCCTAACACGGGACTAGAGATGTCCCTAGGCACTTGAGTGCCCTACTCCTAGCCTCCCTATGCATTAATTGCCCTGACACGTGGCGGAACCAAACATCTCACACACTTGTTTGAATTCCCCTCCTGCCCGGGACGCGCGTGCCTGTTTCCTCCGACGTCTCCCACACGCGCGGAGCCGTTGTACCCCGTCGGCAACACGAAGAATGGCTCATGACCACGGTAGGTGAGCACGAGTCCTCGAATTTAAGTAATTACTCCTCCACTTAGGAGCAATGACTTGGGGGGATCTTATTTTGGATTGGGCCAAGACCTTCCCCACAGTCGGGCAGGCCCAATCTAATACTATGAGGGAAGGCCCAACGAGGCCTAATACTCCCCAGGTCGGGCACACTTGACTCTACCGTCGGGGAGACCACTACTTAGCACGGGGAAAGCTCACACGTTTTCCCCATGTTCTCCACGTGTTCCCCATATGAGGACACGTCATTAGGAAACTACCCACTTCTGAAGATCACGGGGAAGTTAATCCAGGGTAAAGACCACGTGTTGGTTCTCCCTACACCATGTAAGCCCTGACAGTTACTCTATTGGGCTTTACAATCCATCTCAATGTCAAGTAATTGTTGACCCTACGCTGGGGGCACATTATAAATACCCTATTTCACTAGAGGGTCAGGTATTCTATTCTCTACACCTATTCTCATTGTACTTGCGCTTTCTAACTCCGTTACTCACTTAAGCAACGGAGTACTTTGCAGGTACACCCTCTCCTCCTCCACAACACCAGTGATCACAAGAACTCACGACGCGTGGCAGACTGCTGATTCCTTTCTGATCAAGTAAGATCAATACTCTTTTTGTTAAAATAAGTGTCATTCCTAACACTTTTATAAATAGAAGAAATTGAATAATGATTTTATTAAATTATTCTTATTAATTATTGGTGTATTTGAATTAGTATTAATACATAGTAAAAAACAATAAATTAAAAGTATTTATTATAGGTACAATTGAAAGAAAAAATTAAAATTACATTGATAATATAAAGTGACAAATATTTTAGGACAAATAATTTTTCTAAATGCAATACTTATTTTGAAATGAAAGGGTTATTATTTATTAGGATTATAATAAATATTTATGTAAAAGGATTTGTATAAAAAAAATAAAGTTGAATTATTTTTAAAATAAATTATAGGCTATTTTTTTAAGACAATATGGAAACACTTTATAGAATAATGTTATAAACTGTTTTCTAACATAATTTTTTTTTCTTTTAAAAATAAAGAAAATTTTATTGAGCCAAAACAATAAAATACTAGGTGACAAAAGTCCAATCCCATACAAGACCAAAAGACAAACAATCCAACCTAAACCATCATAAGGTTAGTTAAGTGTCTCCTAATTCTAGGATAACACCATCTCCTATCAGTAAGCGTATCGATAACTATATCCCCAATATCTATGTTATTTATATTATCACCAAAAATTGAGTTGTTTCTGTATCTCCATAGCTCGTATATGACTTCAGTCGTAACACTACGAATCATAAGAGCTCTCAAACCTTTGCCTCTACCAACATCAACAAGCCATTGCATCTCCTCAGCCCAACCTTTGACCTTATGGCTAACCTGCAACCAAGTCAACACCTTCTGCCAAGAAACCTTTAGGCTGGGACAACAAAAGAACAAATGATCAATTATTTCAACCTGATTACAAAACACACAATTATCATTTTCAATCATGCCAAACCACTTGAGACAATCCTTAGTTGCCAGTCTTCTGTGGCAGGCTAGCCAGAGCGTGAATAACGCCCTAGGGCGAGGAATACTCCTATGGAACAAACCATTCCAACTCATTATAGGGCCAATGCCAATGATATGCTGATAAATTTTTGTTGTTGCAAACACTGTCATGGTATCCCAATCATCCATGATGTTTATAACATCTCTTAACTTTAGAATTCTCTTGACAATCCAAGACATACTCATAGATGTTTGAACATTCTTCAACTCAACACCTTTGAATTAGAATATATGAATTCATTTGATCCATAAGAAATCCTTCTTATGACCCAGATTCCACCATAATTTTGCAAGGCAAGTCTTGTTCCAGTCCTCTAAGGAGATGATGTTTAATTCACCACCAGCCCTGGGTTTGGACACTTGCTTCCAAGAAATAGAGGACTTTTTAGAGATAATATCCTTACCCGTCCAAAGGAAGGATCTGCAGATGGCCCTAATAGCACGAATCACCTTTTTAGGAAAGGGAATGCAATGCATCCAATAGGAAGTCGTGGTTGTTATGATGTTGTTAATAAGTTGGATCCTCCTAACATAACTTAATAACTTGGAGCTCGAATGCCTTGTTCTCTGCACTATACAATCCACAAGACCCATGTAGTGAATGTTGGCCAGCTTCCTACTAGTGAGGGGGATCCTTAGACACCTGAAAAGGAGGGCACCTTTAGGAAATCCAGTGATACCAACAATAACATTATTTACCTCATTCACCACTCCACCATAGAAAATCTTTCACTCTAAAGGATTCACTAGTAAGCTAATAGTCTTAGAAAAGTCCACCACTTTCCTCATAAGTAACTCAATAGACATACTATCCCCACGAGAGAATAACAATAAGTCATCATTAAAGCTTATATCAATGATTTGGATTTTCTCACATTTGGCATGGAAGTTAAAATCAGGAATCTCCTTAAGTCTTTGCACACTTCTATAGAAATATTCCATCACAATGACAAAGAGTAATGCAGAGATAGGGTCACCTTGTCTAATTTCCCTTTTAGCATCCATAACTCTAGTATGACTGCCACCAATGTTGAATTTATAGGTAACAGTGGAAACAACCACCATAATCCACTTAACAAAATTGGTAGGGAACCCAATATCCTTGAGAATACTCTCCAAAGCAAACTAATTCACAGTATTGTAAGCCTTTTGAATATTCAACTGGAGCTACATCTTGGAGTACTACCCTTCCTGTATAAAAACAGTCTGGCTTTGGCTAATGATGTTGGTCATGATCTTACTCATCCTATTAGTCAAGATATTGGAAATGATTTTATAGACAGTTGTACAACATGGAACTGTTAGTAAGATATGCACCTAAGAGGGGGGTGAATTAGGTACTTAGAAAATTTTCCATATTTTTCGAAGGTTTCAAGTTTTATTTTCCTTAGAGATTACTAAGTGATGAAAGCGATAAATGCGGAAAGTAAATGACACGACGATATATCCTGGTTCCCTTCACAGCCCAGAGTACTCCAGTCCCCTTTCAACATGAAAGAGATTTTTCAATAATTTTAGATCCTAAGACAAGACTATTCTAGTCTTTCTATACAAGACTCTAATAATTACACCAAGAAAAATCCTCTTGGATTTTACAATAAAGTTGAAATGAGAACAATCCTCTCAAACTCAACTCTCTTGCTTTCAACAATCCTGGACAACAACGATTATAATAAACCCTATAAGAAGAAACAACCCTCCTTCTTATAGTACGCACCTAATTCCAAACAATCCTTGGAACTTAGGAATTTTTACAACAATTTAAATAAAATAAATATATGAAGATTTGTAGTATTATTTAAGACTTATAATAAAGCCTTCTTCTCATCAAGTATTTTATTTTTATCATCTTCATCGTATGAACTTTTAATCTTCAGAGTGTCAACACCATTAAGCACACTAACTGGTTGATGAGGCCATTTTCAATAGTTTCCCAGATTCCTTCTCCTTAAGCTTCTAAATGTGCTCTCATAAGGATTTTCCAAAAGTCAAAATATTCTCCAGAAAATAGAGAAAGTTTATTACTGCTGCTACCATCTTTGAAAATTGGATTTGCGCTAGTGGAAGCCATGTTGGATCAATAGGAACAGGTTACCTATAACCTGCTCTAACGCCAATTGTTAGTAAAAGTTTGAAAAATTTGTTTGCAAGAAGGTGAATCTTAAAATCTAAAATTATGAGGTATTTATAGCCTCTAAACACCACTACAAAGAAGTGCAAATGATTAAGGGTTGTCATGGTTCAAGTGGAAAAGAAAATGAGAGTTTGAATGATAATAAAAGTTTGAAAAGATTGAAAAATTGTCTAAGTATTTGAACGAACCTTATGCAACATCTATTGATTTATCCAAGTCAATAGATTATATTTGAAAGTGATTTTTAATGGTTCAGACATGAAAAATATTTTTTCCAATGCAAGAAATATTTTGAGCACTAAGAAATGTTTTAGTCAAGAATTTCATATATACCTACAAGTTTTATTAATCCAATCTTGCAAGTGTAGTCAAGTCTTATGCATTTCTTCTTTTTCCTTCTTTGATCATATCATTGTTGAGCTTGTCTTCATCAAAACACATTGGAAACTTGTCTTCACACTCTTCCCCTTTTTGATGATGACAACCATGAAAACTATGAAGGCTTTTCTCCCTCTAATAAAGATAACTCCCCCTAGATCAATGTTTCCACTTGATCCTTGATTGAGATTTCTTGACAATTTGTTGCTTGCTGCAAAATGTTAGAGAAATGCATACACATACACATATATCTTCTCCCCCTTTGTCATTAGCAAAGAGGATGGGAAAAGACTTGAAGTATATAAAGAAATTATGAAGAAAAAAAAATTTACCTATGAGATTTACCTCATGAGTGACTTCATTAAACCTTCATCCTTGGCGAACATGATTTTGAAGCCTTAGTCACAAAGTTGGCTTTTGTTTAGAAGATTTTGCTTTAGTCCTTTAACTTAAAGTACATCTTCAATGGATGTGAAAGTTAGTGCTCCAACTTTTCCAATTCCAAGAATTATTCCTTTAAGGTATTCCCCATATGTGAAATAACCCTTGAAATTTAGAACTAGATTTGAAAGTTAGTTTATTCCTCCCATCAAAAGCTTAGAACAACCACTTATCAACAAAGCATAGGTTTGAAGTGGTCTTCAAGCAAACTTACAAAACAAATTACTTCTTGTTAGGTACCCAAATTGCCTTGGTTCCATCATAATTAATACCTTTCTTAACCTACACATAATGCCCACTTTCTATACTAAAATTTCTAACATAGCAAGCATTAGGTGTATGGCCAATAATTCCACAATAAAAACAAGTAGGAACAAAATTGCTCTTATATCTTGGAACATATGATTTCTTTTTAGGATATTGATGCACATTCTTAGGTTTGTTCACTCTCTCTTTAGAAGAGTTGTCACTAGCCTTAACAAAGATTGTTTTACTAGAACTTGGTTTTGAAAACTTTGAGTAACCAAGTCCACTCTTATCATTGGAATACCTTTGTTGGCTAAGGACCCCTTCTAATCCAATTTGTCCTTTCTCATACCTTTCAAGGACTCTTTTTAGTTGAACAATTTGGAAAGAAAGTGACTCACAATTTTTACAAAGCACGTCTTGTTTATCTTCACTAATTTTCTTTTGTTCCTTATCTTTTGCTTCTTTTTCCATAGAATCAACTTTTTCTTCTAAGGATGTAATCTGTTTCTTTTGTGAAGATATTATTTTACACAATTTTTTATATTCATTCAATAGTTCATTTAACACATCATGTGCATCATTATCATAAAGATAAATTTCATTAGTAACCTCATCATCTTCATCATCGGAGTTGTGGGTAGCCATCAATGCGAAATTTGGGCTTTCGTCACTTTTCGATTTGGATGAGGAACTTATGTCATTATTGTCCCATGCAACATATGTTGTTTCGTTCTTTGTTTCCTTCTTGCCTCTGAATCCTCCTTTCTTTGACAACTTTAAATAATCGTGCTTTATGTGGCCTTGCTTACCACATTCGTAACATGTAACCTCTTGTGTTGAAGTGGAAGCCTCCTTTTTCTTGAAGTTTTTCTTCCTCTTAGCAAAATTAGCGTTCTTGTCCTTCCTACCAAAGAATTTTCCAAGTCTTTTAACTAGGAGTATAAAGGTTTCATCTTCTTCTGTTGCATCATCATCTTGATCATATTTTAGGTTCACTTTCGATGCGATGCCCTTGGACTTATTCTCTTAATGTTCATGTTTCTTAAGTTGTCCAAGTTCTAATTCGTGTTCCTGAAGCTTTCCTAACAATGATGCAGAAGTCATGGTAGAAAGACTTTTGTTTTCTGATATAGCTATAACTTTTGGTTTCCATTCTCTTGTAAGGGATCTAAGAATTTTGAGATTCAGCTCATCATTAGAAAATGTCTTACCAAGTGCTATTAAGTGATTAGTCAAATGTACGAATCTTTTCTGAAGAGCAACTATGGATTCTCCGGGCTGCATGTGAAACATCTCATATTCCTGACTTAAAGTATTCAGTCTGGATCTTTTGACTTTAGTGGTTCCTTCATGAGTCTTAACCAGGGTGTCCTAGATTTCCTTTGTAGATTTAAATTGTGAAACACGAAAGAATTCATCCATACTTAATGCACTTTTTAATATGTTGATCGCTTTATTTTCATCAATAGGTTTGTCTTCATTAAAACACATTGGAAGCTTGTCTTCATCAATAGGTTTGTCTTCATCAAAACACATCGGAAGCTTATCTTCATTGGAATGGGCCTGAAATCTCTAATTGTCTTGCCTGCATTGTCCTTAGGAATAAGGAACAAAAGGGCAGTGTTTATAGCAGGATACATTTTCTTGTGCTGGAAGAATTCCAAGACAACAACATTTACATCATGCTTGATGATGTTCTAAGAAACTTTGAAAAACTTAGCATCAACACCTTTAAGAGCAAGGACAATTTTAGCTTATGGCACTAGCATATCAAGTATTAACCTCTAATCAATATTTAACTGGGGTCACTCCCTCATAACCATAATGTATATACCAACAAGATTCTGATTAGATTTCCCTAAAAGATTTCCATAAAAGTCCATAATCTCCTTCTTAATATCATCATGATAAGTTAGGATGATATAATCCTCTTTGCTAATAGAAGTCATCTCACATTGCCCATGTTTAGCCTTTACTTGAGCATGGAAGTAACTATTATTACCATCACCCAATATAAGACAATTAATCTTGGATCTCTGTCTGAGGTTTTTCTCCTCAATTTCACTCCACTTAAACACCCCGGCATCGCAATCTTTCACCTTTTGAATCAGCTCAGTGTTCTCCCTATCTTGCATAAGAATCTCCTGGTTCTCAACGAGGAGCTCTATAGCCTTATTCAAGGACACATAAGTGCCAATCATAGGTTTACTAAGCTGCCTAATAGTAGATTGGACTCTAAACAACTTCCTCAAAAGAACATACATAGGCCTTCCTTGGATAGGGATCATCCAGCTTTTTGCTATCTCATCAAGGAAGTTAGTAGCCTCAGTCACAGTATTCAAGAACTTAAACTGATAGTGTCTAGTCTTTTCTAATGATATCAGGATTCTTGATCAACAGTAATGAGTGGTCAGATATGCTAGGGGCCAGGATACTCGGTGTAGCATTCAGGTACTTTTGATACCACTCCATATTTGCAAGGGCATGATCAATCCTAGTCTAAATGACATTATCATTAAGCTTATTATACCAAGTTAAATAGTCATCAGAGTTGTCCATTTCAATTAACTCAGTTCTATTCATCATAGAGAGAACGTTGTGATATTCTCTTTGCTGCACCATATTTCAACCCATTCCATCCATAGATTTTAACACATTATTAAAATCTTCAATTAGTAGCCAAATACCTTATTGGGAGAGATGAATTTGCTCCAACTCCTTCCATAATTTTGTTCCTCTGTTCTAGTTGATTGAGGCCATAGATAGTAGTGAACGAGAACATGAAATTACCATGCAGATCATAAATGCCACAATGTGTATATTGCACAAAACTAGACACTTTTCTGACCTCCATTTGCTTGTAATCCCACTATATCCATAATCTGCCATTCAAGTGATTCTGATAATTATCTTTAAACATGCCCTTTAGATGAAGTTTCCTCCTAATATTGTTAGCTTTCTCCTTTCTTACCCTGGTTTCAATCAAAATAACAATCATGGGGCTAAAACTAAGTAGGTGGGAGCTTACCTCTTTGGTCTTAACCACTTTATGGAGCCCTTTCACATTCCATGAAACTATCATGGGGCAGGGTTTTGACATACTAGAAGATCACTAAAAGTCCCTAGTAGTCCAAATCCATTTTGACATTGTATAGAGGTACCTTCATGCACCACACCCTTGCCTTTGTATCTTCTACTAGTTGTGACTTTGTTCCATTCCATGTTGTCATCACTTGGCTCAGTACCATCGACCGCTTCCTTGTTCTCATTCATTTTTGTAGAGTTTTTCTTAACCAGAGCCTTATGCTCATAAAATTTAGGCCTCCATTCCCTGACAGGTTTCCTATGTTTATCGTAATTATGCCCAACTTTCTGAAATTTTGCGTAATACAAAGGTTTCCATTCATATTCAATGGGTTGGATTCTTCTTCTGCTCTCAACATTATGGATAATGATGTCCTTCTTCAACTCTTGTGTAATTTCCGCCTCAACAAGAATACACGCATAAGAAACTCGAAGTTTATTCATCGTGCATTCATCAGTTACCAAAGGTGTACCGATAGCGCTCCCAATTTGCTTAAACTTCTAGCTCCCCACAAGTGTAGAGGCAGTTGGGGAAGTTTCACCCATAGAGGAATTGTTTGCAGCATATCTCGCTTCATACAAAAGTCCGACTTCCACTCACACAACAACATATGCCTGTTATGGATTATGTAGGGTCCCTTCATCAACACATAATCCTTCTCAAGAAAGGAATGAAATCTAAAAATGAAGTAACCCTTACCATTATAAAATAGGTCATGTAATTGCACAAAATTCTAATTCTTCATCATGATTTGCTTAACTGCGTTCATGCTTAGATCATCACCCAGGACGTACATGATTAGTGTTGATTCCCAGAACTTGACCTCAGATTCAATGTCTGCCTCTTTGATCTCGATTTCAATTTCTTCATTCACCACCTTAGGTGCTACAAACTCCATGGTTAAACCCTTAGCAAGATAACGAGTTTCATTGATTACATCCACCCAAAGCTTCTTCTTCTCTTAATTGCTTTTAATCCAATCATTAGCTGGTGAATTTAAGGTTTCGTGTTTGAGTTCTTTCACTTCTTCCTCATTATATTGACTCATATCGAATCATCATGATTTTCCATGACCGTCGCAGAGACTTTCGGTGACGGGGGCCCTTGTCCTCTTCCTCCCTCATGTTGAGGCATTTTTCAATGTTTTTTTTATATGTAGATAAGTTCGAATAAGACAATTCAAATAAATATCCACTGAACTGTTATCAAATTACATTATAATATAAAATTAATTAAAAAATTTATTATTCATCATGAACTATTTATACCAGTGAGAGTTGGAAGTCCCACATTGCTTAGAAAAATGGAGGTTGAGGACTTTATAAGTGAGAGGACTCATACACCTATCACCTTAAGGTTTTGGGTGAATGTGTGGTATCTCTCTCACTTGTGTGTTGTTCTTGACCCAATATGGATGCTCCTCATGATGACCCAATAGTGGTATCAAAGCTGAAGGCAATTAAGGGACCGACTCCTTGTATCGAAAGTCTTCCTAACAATATGGTGGTCGGGCGGTGTTTCCCGTTGTAGTGCGTGCAACAGTGCTACAAATGTATGTTGATGAAAGAGCTTCTACTTGAGGAGGAACATAATGAATAGACTCATAATTGAGAGAGATATTTTTGTGTACAAGTGCAAGTTGGAAGTCCCACATTGCTTATAAAAGTGGAGGTTGAGGACTTTAGAAGTGAGAAGACCTATACATCTATCACCTTAAGGTTTTTGGTGAATATGTGGTGTCTCTCTCACTTGTGTGTTGCTCTTGACCCAATATAACATAAAATTAATTATAATATAAAATTAGTTACAAATTTTATTATTCATCATGAACTATTTATAAGTGAAAGGACTCGTACACCTATGACCTTAAGGTTTTGGGTGAATGTGTGGTATCTCTCTCACTTGTGTGTTGTTCTTGACCCAATATGGATGCTCTTCATGATGACCAAACAGTGGTATCAGATTCGAAGCAATTAAGGGATCGACTCCTTGTATTGAAAGTCTTCCTAACAATATGGTGGTCGGGCGGTGTGTTCCGTTGTAGTGCGTGCAACAGTGGTACAAATGCATATCGATGAAAGAGCTTTTGCTTGAGGAGGAGTACAATGAATGGACTCACACTTGAGGGGAGATTTTTGTGTACAAGTTCAAGTTGGAAGTCTCACATTGCTTATAAAAGTGGAGGTTGAGGACTTTATAAGTGAGAAGACCCATACATCTATCACCTTAAGGTTTTTGGTGAATATGTGATGTCTCTCTCACTTGCATGTTGCTCTTGACCCAATATAATATAAAATTAGTTATAATATAAAATTAATTACAAATTTTATTATTCACCATGAACTATTTATAAGTGAGAGGACTCATACACCTATCACCTTAAGGTTTTGGGTGAATGTGTGGTATCTCTCTCACTTGTGTGTTATTCTTGACCTAATATAAGTTCTCCTCATGATGACCTAATAGTGGTATCATAGTCTAAGGAAATTAAAAGACTGACTCCTTGTATCGAAAGTCTTCCTAATAATGTGGTGGTCCGGTGGTGTGTTCAGTTGTAGTGCATGCAACAGTGGTACAAATGTATGTCGATGAAAGAGCTTCTACTTGAGGAGGAGCACAGTGGATGGACTCACACTTGAGGGGGATATTTTTGTGTACAAGTGCAAGTTAGAAGTTCCATATTGCTTACAAAAATGGAGGTTGAGGACTTTATAAGTGAGAATACCCATACATCTACCACCTTAAGGTTTTTGGTGAATATGTGGTGTCTCTCTCACTTGTGTGTTGCTCTTGACCCAATATGGATGCTCCTCATGATGACCCAAAAGTATGGAGGTAGGATTTAAACTCAAGACCTTACCCACATATTCCTTACACATTCTCTTCTAGCAAATCCTCACGATGACCCAACATTTATAGCACTCTTTTTAAAGCCAATGAGTGAATATCAATAATTTTAAGATTGTAAATAAGTTGGTTGAACAATTTTGTGAGGAAACAGTATGTAAAAATATTTGTTAGGTGATACCTTAAATGAATATATATTGTATTTACCAACCCACTCTTTAGCTTCTCTTTAATAAAATATAATATATTTTGTCTTGTCATACTGAACAGGATTATGTGCACTTTATATTTCATAAGTGATATTTGTCTAAGTCTCTATGGCCACTAGAACTGCATAAGTTCACCTTCAGAGGCATAACCACCTTTAGAATCTCCACTTTAAGAAGAAAAATCAACTTCAGAGGCTAGATCACCTTAAGAGTCAAGTCCACCATCAGAGTCAAAGTCACCATCAGAGTCAGACTCACCTTCAGAGTCAAATTCATCTTTAGAGCTAGACTCACTTTGGAGTTAGGGTCACCATCAGATTTAGACTCACCTTCAGAGGCATAATTAGACTCTAGTGTTGACACAACACTAGAGTTGGATTGAGACTTGTTCCAATCCCATGTTTCTGATTTTTTCACTATGACATCTCTGCTGACTTCAACTTTATTGGTAACTGGGCAATAGAGCTTATAAGTGTAACACTCTGAATTCAATTGATTTATATAATTTAATTTTGTTGCTTTAGTTTATTATTTAAATGATTTAATATGTTTTTAATTTATTATTTAATGATAATATGTGGTATGTGGGGTTTAGGGGTTATTAAAATTGGTTTAATAGTTGAATGTTAATTAAATAAATAGGAAGTGACAAGTAGTGAGATTTGGATGGAAAGTAATGTTAGACAAAGAAAACTTATTTAGAGGGTGGTGAATAGATCCCCAAATAAAATTTTATTTATGAAAAGTATTTTTAAAAACAATGGCAAGCAAAAGTCACTTGAATCGGTTCGCCTAAACCGAACTGCTATCAATAAGCTCAAATATTCGTATATGAAAACAAATTGAAGATAATGATAAGTTGTCTAATCAATAAACTTCAATCACAATCTCTTAAAGCCACTCAATAAGCAACGCTATATCCAATGATGAATCATAAAAAAAATTAATTGAGACAAATTATTCAACACCTTGTGTGCAATCGATTTTGTTTGGAAATTTGTATGATTTTGTTGATCTTAAAATCCAACCACAATCAAAGTGATTGTGATCAATTCAACAAAATGTTTCTCAAAATATTTTCAAAAGAATTTACCAAATAAATTGATCACACAAATGATGAACTCAACAATTTGCAAATTAAATGTAAAAGAGATCATTAAATTTGAATTCGAATTGAGATCATTAAATTAACCTTACTTTGAAAATGTACTTTACAAGATAAATGTAGCAATGCAACCCTGCAAACCCTAAGTTTGATGTTGACCTTAGAAATTTCTCTTCCCTTGAAATGAGCTTGACCAAGTCACCCAACAATGTCAATTTGATTCACCGTCTCGCGCCACTCCTTTGCAAGAACTGTAGCACTTCAAAGCCTTCACTCGATCAATTCAAATTGCAAATTATTGTAACCCAATATTTACCAAGATGATCAACTGTCTCACGTTACTCCTTTACAAGAACCGCAACTCTTTAAAGCCTTCACTCGATCGAATCCAAACTTGAGTAATCTTGTCCAAAACCTTCAAATCCCCACTTTGATCTTGAAGGACAACCCCACCTTGATTATATTATTCGAAACTCACCTAAGATCTGAACCTAATTTACAATACCACAAGCTAAATTGGACATTATCAACTTAATGCTAGATGGCACCCAAACAATGAATGATTATGTGTACTTTGTTTGTGTGTATGCATAAATTTAAGGTTGAAGATAAAAAAGACTCTTAGTATGTTCCATGTTTCATTTATGATTTTACCAAAATCATTAAAAGAAATGATACACGTAACAGGTATATATATATATATATATATATATATATATATATATATATATATATATATATATATATATATATATATATATATATATATATATATATATATATATATATATATATATATATATATATATATATATATATATATATATAGAGAGAGAGAGAGAGAGAGAGAGAGAGAGAGAGAGAGAGAGAGAGATTTGTGTGTGTGTGTGTGAGAGAGAGCAAGTATGAAGTAAAAGAAATGCAAAAGGAACGGAAAACAATGCAATATTTTAAAAAAATTATGTATAGGTTGACCTAAACAAGTCATGTGCCGACCTATACATGTCATGTGTCGACCTGTAGAGGCGGCACATCTAACAAAGCTTACATACTTTAAAATTGCAGCACATGTGCCGACCTATAAAAGGCATGTGTCGACCTGTATAAGAAATTTTCTTCTATGTATCTTTGCCTTTCCCTTGCCTTTGGAATCAACCTTGGGTTTTGCAGACTTAGATGCCATTAAGAGTTGTTCAAATAGAATTTGCACACTAGGTGTTTGCTAGAATGTGTGAATGGGAGTTGAAGAGATTTGAGGGATATATGATTTTCTACAAAGATAAAGATTTTAATGCACACAAAAATGATAAGTAACACTAAGAATGAATGGAAATGTTGAGTTTGAAGACTTGGGTGTGGTTTAAAATATGAGGATAAAGAGGTATTTATAAAAGA